>OZ007594.1:183832257-184318979 GCA_963931845.1 Maratus michaelseni | reverse complement strand
TTAAATTATAGAGTTAAATTGAATTAAGTAAGTATATTAAATAAAAAAGAAAGGAAAGGCTTATGAAAACTACGAAATGTCAAAAAAATGACGAGAATGATGGATGACAGTTTTCGGAAGTTTCGATTCTTAGCTTAGAGAATAAATGTTTATACATAATTTTTTGAAGTAGAAAAATCTGCTAAAGTGTATCTTTGTAATTTGATTACCTACCATAGTTGACCTCGGATGGCATTCTGCAGTCCTGCATGTGTAGGAAAGGACAAAACTTCTATCCAGAGTATAGAAAATATTAGAAGACCTTCCTTAATGACTATTTGATGGATATTTAAGTACATATTAGTTGACTGATCATTTATTTTTTCCGGATATAGTTTTTATTCGAATGCAAGGAACGAACAAAGGGACATGTATAGCTAAATGCCAGGTACCATTTTTTATTTAGCAGCTTCAGCGTGAAAGTTATTTGTTGTAATTATTGACGTGTGCGTTCCTAACTTAGGATGCATCGCTGAATCTCCTTAAACGTGACATATTGATGCGTTTTTAATGACATACGCGTTTAAACAGCGATTGCAGATTTACAAAAGTCAAGTTTCGCCCATTTGTTAGTAGTTAGCACAATCTAATCTAGCATAAGTATTACATGTCTTACAGATATATTTATGACCATGTTCATCGGTTTGTTTATGCAATAATATAAAAAATTATATGGGGAAATAATTTTATGTCCTTGACCGAAAAAAATAAAAATAAATTTAACGAGTTTAACATGAATGTTTTAATTTTATTTCAAGAAATACCGCAAAGAACTGCATTGTGCAATAGTATGAACATGGGAAAAATAATGATTTGAATATTTAAAAAAATTAAAAAGTCTAACGTTATAGCATGTCCCTAACTTCAGATTTAATATTTAAAAAAAAAAAAAAAATGTTGATTTAACGGTATAATACTGGCAGCTGTGGTGCCAAAATTATACCGTAAAATCAACATTTTTTTATTTTATTTTATTTTATTTTTTGCAGTGTAGAGCAAGGACAAAACCAGAAATCAGTTGCATCTCTCTGTTGCAATATAATTAGCATTTTAGCTCCATTAAACACACACACACACACACACACACACACATATATATATATATATATATATATATATATATATATATATATATTTCAATTATCCATCACTTACAGAGTTCTAAAATACTCTTTGTGATGGTACATTGTAGGGTAATACATGTCCTTTCAAGCAATTATCTTCCTTTGTTGAAATAGGTATAGTACTGTTTCATTTTGATACTTTTATTAAAAAATTGGGAACAATGTTTTTCATGTGTTATCTCCATGTTTCATATTACTAAAATATAACAATAAAAATTAATAACTTCATTGACTGAAATATAAAAAGCTCAGGGACTATTTTCAAAGTAAATATTACTATAAACCTCCAATCGCTAGAATTAAACCTATAGTCAACTTAGCATTTAAAATGTCATTACTATGACTTTTTGAAAACATGGCAATGACACATAGACCATGAAAGTTCCAACTTTGAAGATTTTTTTTACGTTTTCTGAATTTTATTTAACTCATTTAATGTGAAATCATAATAAGAAAAGTGTTGGAGTCCTTTTTTCCTCTTCCTTAGAGTTTATCAACAAAGGATCAGGGTCCATAAGCCGTGTTTTTGGCCCATGAAATAAAACTAAAATTTGATTTTGTTATACTGCCTTAATTGTTTCACTTTTTAATATTAAAAGGTTAATCCTGTACGATTTCAACGACACTTTTCGCATTTTGTTCGGATTTATATAACTTACACAAGCTCAAAGTTCGTATTATTCGTAGTTTTTGATGAAAAATACGCAATTTCTCCTAATTTTACCTCAATTTTTAATATATTTTTTAATCTTTTACTATGAGCGCAGCTTTGCAACACTTTTATTTTTACATATATCGTACATTTTGATGTATTTTATAATCTACGTAAAGAAGAAAGTGTTGCACGATAATTGAGATAATATAAATAATTGAGGTAAAATTAGGAGAAATTGTGTATTTTTCATCAAAAACTACGAATAATACGAACTTTCAGCTTGTGTAAGTCATATAAATCCGAACAAAATGCAAAAAACTATTGTTGAAATCGTATAGGATAAACCTTCTAATATTAAAAAGTAAAATAATTAAGTCAGTATAACAAAATCGAGTTTTTGTCTTAATTCATGGGCCAAAAACACGGCTTATGGAACCTGATCCATCAGCCGCTATTTGTTATACTCAAAATGGGCAAGAAGGGAATATTGACCACTGAAGAAACATTTTTTTTGGAATCGAAAAATGGAAAGTAAGCGTCGTGAATAAATTCAAAATGAACCAATTGCATAATCCTCTGGCATTACTGCACAACAATAGAAATCTAATTAATTAATTACCATTAGTACAGGGATAAGGGGTCATTTCGACTCGTACCAAATCGATATATTTCGATATTTCTTTATAAAAAATGTTAAATACATACTATTGAGAAAAAAAAAAGTTAAATTATTAAGTTAAATAGTTTTGAGTAAAAATTCTATAGTATGAAACATTTTTAATAGCCTGAATAAGATTTCCGCGATTCTAGTATTAATGCCATAAATTAGACACACGATTTCTGCTGATATTTTTCTCATAATTCCAGACATACAAACATTTTATTAACACAAGAATAGGGGATTAAAAACAAAAAGAAATTTCTTTTTTTTCGAAGTTAAAATTTCCCTTTATCCGAGAATGACCCATATATGTTCCACCTTTTTGGAAACAATATTGGATATTCTCTGGATTGATGCAAAAAAGCAAAGAAAATATTTAGTACCTATCAGAGGGGGGGGGGGGGGGGGTGTACTAAGAAATTTAAGTCTCACACATTTTATCCACTCAAATCTCAAACCTTTAGAGTTTGTTTCTATTTTTACATGAAAGATCCGCTTGTGGTATGGACATTTGAAAATAATATGAATGGATTTGTTTAAAATGTCTGACTTTAAAAGAAATACAGTTTGTATAAGGTTCTTTTTTGGAATATAATATTTTGGCCCATCCATATCTAAATACTTTTGGATAGTTTCAATGTAGTGATGAAGCTGTATTGCTGGGACAAAGACAAAATTGACATCCAAGGACATAACATATAGTTTGAAAACCTTTTATTTTTCCTAAACAGGAAGAGAAAGTCTGAAAACAATCAATTCAGAATAAGGTGTAAGTGTATAGGTGTAATTATGAAACATTCAGAATAAGATTTGACATGAAAGATTTATTACCCTACTTTACATAAATTCATCAACTATATTTGGACTTGACGGTCAAACTGTCTCCCATTGTCTTTTGATTCAATGTTCTACATTCATTGTTAGTTTAAATTTGATTTTCATTTATTAGTATTTTCTTAATAATAATAATAAAAAAAAAAACTAAAATAATTTGCATTATGTTTCTTTTATTTTCTTTTAAATATGCATTAAATTGTAACTAAATTATAAGAATTTATCACTATATAGCATAAAAAAAATTCCACCTTTTCTTTTTTGAATCACTTCCATGCCTGATAATTACATTGTAATTTAACATTTAAAATAAAGTGCCTGTATAATTACTTGTAACTACTATTTAAACCTTTTCTTATGGGAGTTTGACGGCGCTCTTAACCCTTTCCGACACAGTGGTCCCACTCCGGGCACACCTAATTTTAATTCCAAACTTGCATACGACACCAAGAATATTTTAATAAAATTTTGTTTCTATAATGAAAGCTTAAAATAAGTTCTTATTTTGTAAAAAAGTCGTTTGCAAATTCCGGTGTCAGTCGGTAATATCTCATTTTACGAACAGAATTTGTCTGTGAAAGGGTTAAACCTTTTGTGGCGCCCCACTATTTGAACATATTGAAGAACCGTTCTAACCCCCACCAGTCAAATTCACTTCTTCATACTTTCTTTCTATTAACAAAGGGTGGCCAACAACTACTAAGATAGGAAAAAAATAATTGCACTTCTAAGGATCGAATTACGCTTACTGTACCGCAGTTAATTACAATTCCTGTTTACAGAATTTTCTCTTCCGCATATATAAATTGTTTTTGTTAGGGAATAAAGGCAGTAACAGTTCTAAAGTTAAATGCTTTATATGAATGTTGTATGTTAAAAGTAACTTACTTTGTAATTTAACATTTAAAATAAAGTGCCTGTATAATTACTTTTGCAACTACTATTTAAAACCTTTCTTATGAGAGTTTGACGGCGCCCTTAAACCTTCTGTGGTGTCCCACTATTTGAACATATTGGAGAACCGTTCTAACCTCCACCAGCTAGTCAGCACCACTTCTTCACACTTTCTTTCTATTACAAAGAGTGGCCAACAACTACTAAGATAAGAAGGAAATAATTGTACTTCTAAGGATAGAATTACACTTACCGACCGCAATTAATTACAATTCCTATTTTCAGAATTTTCCCTTTTGCATGGATAAACTTTTTTTTTGTTCTGTGTGTGTGTGTGTGGGGGGGGGGGGGGGGATGGAACTAGTAAGAAATCTAAAATTAAATGCTTTATGCAAATTTTGTATGTTAAAAGTAACTTACTTTCTAATTTAAGATTTAAAATAAATTGTTTGTATAATCACTTATTACTACTAATAAACCCTTTCTTTATGAGCGCCTGACGACGCCCTACTACTTGAACTTATTTGTTAGAATCTATATATCGGTATGCTACTGTTACTAAATGCACGTTCATAATTATATAAATATTAAGGGGACAAGTAAATGCGAGGCATATCCCTCTTGTAGAATTCATACCTTTTGCAGATAAATATTGTTATCTTTCAAAATGTAGTTGATAAACATAATAAGGTGTTTGGGGATTATTGAATGTAAACAATCAAGATGGCACAATTTTAATTTATTTATTTACTTTAGGTTTTAGTTTAATTAATAATGTATTTTAGCAATTGTTTACTTTAAAGTCTTCATTTCAGCCATTGTTTTTTTCTAAAGCTTTTTTATTTTTAATATTTTGTTTAATTTTTATATTTCATCTGTAATTATGGGTATCATTTTAATGCTTTTAAATAGTTCTATCTCAGAATCATATTTATTTTTCCTTTAATTAAATATTCTAAATGTTATTCCATATTATTATTTTGGATCAGCGCGTTTCGGCAATTTACAGCCCTCTGTAGGCTCCTAGTATTTCCTAAAGTTACAGAAAAAAAAAAAAAAAAAAAAAAAAAAAAACAGGTGTGCTGACTTGGAAAGGTGACCTTAGAACAGCATCACATGCACACAATTTCATGGTCACTTTAGAGAAAGTGACCACCAATATATTACATCCAAAGAGTTCTTTGTTACATCAACCCCGGCTCAGCCAATCTAGGCAAAAGAAGAGGGAGTGCTAAAAAGACCTCCCACCTTCCGAGCTGAGGAGGAATGATTCTCTCCAAAAATCTTCAGTTTTCCTGAAATTTTTTATCGTGCAAGCATGTAGCTCGCTAGGCAACAAAAAATGCCCGGGTCGGGGCAACCCGGCCAAATAGGCATAAATGCCGAGCCTACCAGCCTACGAGATGAAGCAAGAGCGACCATTATGGGTGAGTGATAATTGAGCCAATTTCTCAATAATAGTTTAATTGCTGCGCTGGTCCATAATATATATATATATATATATATATATATATATATATTTTAATGTAAAAAGTATATTTTCGTATAATTTAGTAATTCTTAAATACCGGTTTCTAAACCCTCTTTTTTAAATAAAAATTAATATGATAATTAGCAAAGCAGCATTGTGCACATCTTAATTAATAGTTTTATAAAATTTTATACTCACCTCTTCCACAATGTTTCATATTAATGCTTAATATAATAGCATAAGATGTAACTTTCTATAAATCATGATTCAAAAACATATTTACTTTCATGGTGGTTGTATAAAAATGTATTTGTACATTTTGAAAGAAATAATAATAATAAACTAGATGAAACCCGTCAAAACTTGACGGAAAAAAAAAAAATTACTATAGCAATATCAGTAAAAAAAGCTTCTTTATTATTTAAGAGCGGGAGAGTATGAAACACTGTTTCAAAAATTTTATTTAAAAAAAAAAATTCCCCCAGTGAAATACAGTACTATTTTCGATACAAACAATCCTTAAACAACTGTGAAATGCAAATCAGTTCGAATATTACCGCCTTATAACACCCATTTTTCTTTCCTACAAGGGTACACATGTACAGAAATAGACAATAGATGTTTAATTTTGTTTTAATAATGAATTGATAATAGTATGTAGATCTAACAAACCTATAATGAATGGAATATCATTATATTTTTTACAGATTTAAGATTTTTGAGAATATTTACCATTTGATAACTACTTTTTATGCAGCGTGTATTATCTGTTTTGGTAGTATGTGTGTGTATTTTATTTAGTATGTTTAAAAGAAGTTTGTTAGCTCTATTATTGTATGTGTTGCAACAAATTACAGCTCCTAAATTTTATGGGGATTTTATGAAATTTAGATATAAGAACAAGATATAGATAATTAACATTACTACGAGGAAAGAAGATTAAGTAATTTATAAAAACTATGAATTTTATTATTGTTTATGAGTGTAGTTTCATTAGTTTTTTTTTTTTAAATGTATTATCAGAATAAATTGAAGATGTAAGAGTTTGATGGTAGCAAGATTGGCAAATACTAATAGCATAATTATATGGAGATTTATTAACATATGTAATTGCATAATATTTTTGAAGATTTTTTAACTTTTTGGAAGAGTTGTTTCGCATTAATGGTAATTAAATCTGAAATGTTTTGCTTTAAAGCATTAGTAAGTTGATTAATAACCAATTGTTTCCATTGATTAAAAAATTCTATAGGTTTTTTTTAATACGAAATTGAAAATTTCTAGATAAATAAATCAGTGTCTTATGTGAACTGTGTGACAATTTTTTTAATGCTGAATTTAGAAGAAAGTCAATATTTGGTACCATTACCCATTATTTTTTCATTTTAGTGAGAGATCATTTACAATATTAAGATTACCAGTAATTATATGTCCATGATCATTGTTAATAAATTTTTTAGAGAGGGTTCATTGCATTTACAAGGAAAAGAATTAGCAGCAAACGTATTTAAAAAAAAAAAAGAATTGTATTTAAGGGTCCTTTCTTCATGCACTTGAAAACACCCCTCGCTAATGTTAATCCTATAGGGCATTATTTTTCTAATATCTCGTTTGCATTTCAATATTTTTAAACGATTTCTTTTTGCTTTGGATAGCAGAGATCAATCTCCATTTCCGCCGTTGATTACATTATCGATTTTCTTTGCAGATTTTTTTTACGAAGATACTTTCACTTTCGAAACCGGTTCCGACGTACTCATTCCTCCCCCCCCCCCAAAAAAAAAAAAAAAATAATAATAATAATAATATCGAAGAAAAAGTAACCTTTGTTGCAAAGATAATCTGTAGAAAGAATCACAAAACACAATCGGAAAATAAGCATGCAATCATAATTAACTCAATTTAATGAATCAGGTAAAACACGAGAAAAATGATTAACATAAATCAATTGTTGTAATGTAAATTGTACAATAATTAATTGAATAATAATAATAATAAATGTCACGAAATTGAAAGGAAATTTGAAACAGTTATAAAGAAATATTGAACAATGAACTGAACACCATAATTAAAATGAGACAATGCTACAAGAATTCAAGAAAAAAATTAAAAAGGGTTATTTTTTTAAAGTAATAATATGAAGTTGGTGGGGAAAAAAGAAGTGATACAGAAAACGAACAAATCGGATAATGAAAATTGCAGTGTCAAATGTCAAATCTTATAAAAGTTTATAAAAAATCTACAAAACAGTAGAAATCGAAGAAATAGTACAGAGTGAAACTGAGCAAATGCAGCAAATAACATAGCGTATATTAGTAATAAGATATTAGAGCCGTACCGAGTACTTGGTATACACTCGATACTCGGCTTACTCGGCCAATTTGCCGAGTACTCGGCTAATACCGAGTACTTGCAAGAATTTCATTGTTTAGGCATTATTAAAAACAAATGAATGTATAACTCATCGGTAAAAAGTTATTAGAATATAAATGCATAATATATTCAATTATTCATAAAACTATTTACTTGGTATATAAAAATGTCTACAAAATATATAAAATTCAAGACAAAAAATGTAAAATTAATGCATATCAAAAATTAGTTTTACATTTATGGAAATAAAAATAGGTCATTTTTAAAACTAAGAAAATACTATAATTTTGGCTAAATAAACTATCGAAGCAGAAAGTACAATAAATGAAAAAAAAATTAATAATTAAATTTTTTATATCACAAATTATGGTGCGAAGCCATCAATTGTTCTACATTTTTATGAAAATACTCGGCCAATACCGAGTATTATCTTACTACCTTGTTACTCTTATCGAATACTTAAAATAATGCTATTTTTCAAAAATTTCAAAAATTGTCTTTGAAAGGTGCACAATTAAATTTGAAAGTAATCAGTTAATTAAAAAGATTTTGTAAAAATATAACAATAAAAGAACAACTCGACTTTTAATTAACCCTTTCAATTAAACCAGTTGCTATTAAAAACGTGTTTTTTTTTAATTATTAAACTGATTTGTTTAGAAAAGATTGTTAAGATAAATATTTATGGTTTTAGAAATTTAATGAAGGCATTAAAAACAATTGATTAGGATTTTAAATTAGAACATTTCTATATTTAATTTCTCAAAAATTTCAAAAAATGTTTTAAATAATATGATTGATGAATGTTTAAAAAATATCATTATATGCTTAAGATGCATGTTTATATATACATATTACCCTTAAACTACCCGAATCCGTGGTTCTTTTTTTACACAACTAGTCTGTACTCGGCCGAGTACTCGATACTCAGCTACTCCGCCAAAGTACCGTAATTTCCGGCGTATAATCCGCAGCTCAAAGAGTCGTTTTTCGACCCAGAAATATTATTTTATAAAATGTAACTTAAAAGATCGCTGTAAATATTTAACTACAATTATTGAATAAAATTTCTGGGTCGAAAAACGACTCTTTGAGCTGCGGATTATACGCCGGAAATTACGGTACTACTCGGTGCACCTCTAAATACTATATTAAAACACATACAAAACTTATACACAGACACACATACATATATATCTATGTATGTGTGTATATTCATCGCTACCATGACAAACTAACGAATATGAAAAAATGCATTTTTCATTATTTTTTTAAAAAGGGCCGATTGTCACCACTAAATTTTATTAGAATTCATCGCCTAGTAAAAATACTAATAAAATTTCTGTGAATTGTGTTGCAAGTTTGGACTTCCTTTTTTATTCAGAGATGCCGAATTCATATCGGAAATTTTCAGAAAAAAACTTTTACTTTAAGTGTTCACGAAATGTCTGTCATTAAATAAAATAAAAATTTCTACTTGAAATTTCTGGTACGGATGCGAAATGTCAGCATGAAAAAAGGAAGCCAAACTTGCAATCCTGCTGATGAATACTGTTAAAATTTAGTGGTGACAATTGGCCCATTTTTAAAATTAATGAAAAATGCATTTTTTCACATTCGATAGTTTGACATGGTAGCGACGATATATACATGTTTGTTGGACACACACATTATATCTATGTATGTGTGTGTGTAAATTTTGTATATTTTTAAAATTATTTCTCTGAAGAAAAAAGGTTTTGTCTATCTGTCTACAGTTATCTGTTTTCCAACTGTTGAGAAAAATCAAATGCCCATAATGCCATGACATACCTGTCTTCCTCATTTAGAGGAAGACTTCTTTTGATCTTTCTTCCGTTCATGCTTCCTTCCTGTTTCTTCTTTCCAAACGAAACTTTCCTGATTTTCGGATGAATCATTTTATTTTTTCGAAATAATAAATAAATATTTTATTTATTCGTGTAATTTTTCAGTTTTAATCGAAAGATTCAGATTGAATTTGCAACAAAATACTTATCATCATGCATACACGGTTCATATGCCTCAGGAGAACTTGGAAACTAGGTAATAATTGGGAAAAATGTTTTGATCTTGAAATTTCCTGGAATTTTCCGTATAATTTCCTTCAAAACTTGTAAAAACTTTTCAGTTACTCTGAAAAAATAAAAAAATAAATACAAATTCCCAAAATATTTTCAAAGTTATTTGTCAACAACCATTGCTATTATCCATGCTTCGTCGTTGATTATTGATATCGGATTGTTGATATGTAAAATAACTCAAGGTAAGCTTTCAGGGGATTTCTTTCTTTCTTTTCTTTTTTTCTTTTGTCTTTTCTTTTTTTCTTTTCTTTCTTTCTTTCTTTCTTTCTTTCTTTCTTTTTTTTTTTTTTTTTTTTTTGAAAATGAGTATAAACCCTGTCATTTCTGCAGCAGCGAATGATAAAAATAAATCATGACATAACACGCTTTGTTGCTCAACCTACTAGAAAACGGAACAGCTAATCATATATTACAAAGCTTGGAAATAACAAATTTGCAACTTTAAGTAATTGCTATTGGCTATACAGACCATATAAAGACATTTCGGTGATTTACATTATGTTATAATAAGTATAATTTGATGCAGCTTTTTTTATAAAAAGTTGGCAAATTATGATTATTTCTTGAGATTCTTCTTCTGTGAGTTCTGGAATTGGACCGTAGAAAATAAAATTATACAAAGTTCACGACATTGTTAAAATCTTCTTGGTGTTTTACTTAGATATTCCTGTTAACTTCTTAACGTGAGAACGTGGCAAGTAAACCATGGAATTTTAGCGCCATATTAAGGATGAACACAGTATTTTCCCCTTTAGAAAACTTTATTATGAATTTTGAATAAATAAGCATCTTCATGCATTTGACATCTGCATAACTTGTGTAAGAAAATAGCATTATTATCATCAATAATATTTACCATAATATTTACCCTTCCATTAAAATTATCGTAAGCGGCAAAATATGGATTTTAAAATTTTATTTATTGCAATTTTTAGCATTTTAGTTTTGTTTTCTTTATAATTTCTAAATATATAATAGAACTGATTCAAAAAATTGCAGGATGTTTCTATGTTTACAATAACGCCATTTACATTTTATCAAGAACTGTCGTTTGTGATAATTTGGCAAGAAGTACAAACTACTGATGATGTTGCTAGACTGTTCTCAAATCTATACAGGCTACTTTCTGACACATTTTTAAATTCATTTTTGTTCGCAAATGCATGAAATTGGCAGGTGACTGAAACTATGTAATTGAAACACATTTTCCCCTTTTTCGGTAAAGTCAGAAGATCTTTCAGAAAATACTGTCAAAGTCGGCGTTTTGAACCGCATTCCCGCCGCAGTATAGCTCGAGGAGCGCGAAAAACGTGTCGTCACGCAACCACAATCACTCATAACTCGTTAAATAATATATTTATCAAAAAATGGAAAACTCATTTCGATTCCAATTCGCTTCAATAGTCAGTTCCTAGCCAATTTTATGCCTTTCATTTGAGAGGTCCTTTAAGAACCCCCTTAAAAAATGTTAACTGCATCCAATTTTGAGAATTCGTGTCCTCGGTTAATAATATCGCTAACAATTCTTTTATGGATTAAATGTAAAGCCAATCGTATTAAAGCCAATAATAAGTCAATCAGTTAAATAATCTCAAGTCTGGCGGACGATTTGAAATAATAGGTGGTGTAATTTATAAAAATAGTGAAAGTGTATTTTTGGAAACATTTCGTATTTCTTTTTAAAAATTTCCGAAAAAGTCTTAAATTTCAGGTTGGCATTTGGCAAAGGGGTGTTATCCCATAAGCACTTTTCAACTATGTTGGTAAATATTAATAAGGATCAAATCATTATTCTTTATCAACAGTAAAGTTACTTTATTGGATATCGATAAATGTACTGTTGTTTTGTTTATTAATGATACGTCTGTAATAGGCAGAAATGGATTTTCAATTTTAATCTAATAACGGAGTTAAAATAAAATACATACATTTAGACACGAAACACTTAAAATCGAATTGAAAAATTCGTTTTCCTATTGATATATATAACAACAATAACAACAAAATAATGCTTAATTTTTTTTTCCGATTTTAATGAACAACTCTGTAAAATTCCTCCCACAACCAATATGTGGGTGCAGCTTAAACATTATTATAGTTCTTGAAGCTAATTACTAAGGTACTGTTCGAGTAAATATAATCTTCAGGAAATTAAAAAAGTATAAAGCACTTTTTCTCGTGATTCCGAATGAAAAATGTAATTTGAGAGAAAAAAAAAAGTTGGCACAACTGCCAATTACTTCTCACTGATTTGATTATCTCGTGAGTTATTGTATGTGTATGTGGTACCCCCGAGACAGAAAATATGAGAAGAGAAGCTTAACTTATACTGAATATTTTTATTAAGTCTGTAATTTTTAAATATTGAAATTTACGCAATTTATTTATTTGTTGATGAATTTTTATTATTTTCTTTTTTTCATTTCTTCTACAATAAGAAAAAAGCATTAGAATCGTGAAAATTTTCGACTTCCGTTTTTCGATAGACTTACATGTTTTAGGGTATCCTGAACACGATTTGACTACTTTTAGAAAATGTCTGTCAGTCGGACTGTTAATATGCATGTGACACAATATTTGTGGCCGTTCTATGTCAAAAACTAATGCACGGAATTTAACCAAACTTAAGATCCAGTTAGACCTTGACATAAATTGGTGCTGCTATGCTGGATTTTGCACGATTTCCGTGATAGCTTAGCTATATCTCAAGAACTACTGCACGGAATTTGAAAATCTCAATATGAACTTTATTTCATTCGATTTAACTTGCCGCAATTAATCTTTCATATCCCAGATACAAATTGGCATTCCTCTATCCAGAAAACCACGCAGAAGATAAGTTAAAGTGGTGTTCTGGAACTGTGTCAGTATTGATAAACGCATTTTGAAAATGACTTGATATTGCGGCTAAAAGTATTAAAAGAATAATGCAAGAATAATTTGTTAACGATTTACAATACTTATCAGAATATTCACAAATATACTGTTTACTTGCTATTTTTAGCGAGCATGAAATAACAGAAAGCATATTTTCGACTCTAATCTTCGCTATGGCCCCAGTGGCAGAACTATCTTCAAGTGTCTGCAACGCTAATAATGTTTTCAAAAATAGTCTGCAATACGCAATATATCTAATAAATCTATTCTTGCTGCTGTTGTAGTGCTAATTAATTAAGGCATCGGCATTTATCAGCATTTCTGGTTTTAAAAAAATTCTGAAATTCACAGCAAATATTCTGAAAGGTTACAGCAGAGGGGGAGAGGGGGGAAATCCCCTCTCGGCAATAATTATTCTTGTTGCACGTCGGATTAAATCTGCTTTTGATTCGAGTCGATTTCAGGTTGAGTGTAAATTCATGCAATTGGGTTCGGGTTAATCCGATTTTTCAAAAGTTAGTTCAGTATATTGTTTCAGATTAAAAACTATGCCTATATTAACAAGCATATAACTGTGTGTCTGCTGTTTTCTAAAGGAATGCTGCATCTTTTCCAGGACTATTTCACATAATTCACATTTTTTTCGTAAACCTTTGATGAAATTAGCGTTTTTTTTTTTTTTCGCGATCCTTTGGCAAAATTCACGTTTTTTTTCGTGGCCCTTCGACGAAATTCGCACTTTTTCTGTGAAACTTTGACGAAATTAGCAGTTTTTTCCACGATCCATTGACGAAATTGGCGTTTTTTCTGCTGCCATTGGACGAAATTTGCATTTTCTCTGTGGCCCTTTGACGAAATTCCCCTTTTTCCACGATCCTTCAATGAAACAACATCATGAAATTTGTGTTTTTAGCGCGATCTGTCAACGAAATTACCCATTTTGCCAGATCCTTTGATGAATTTCGAGTTTATTCCTTGGCTTTTTGGACGAAATTCGCGTTTTTTCCGCGATCCTTCGACAAAATTCGCCGTTTTTTCGAGATACTTCGACAAAATTTGCCGTTTTTTCGAGATCCTTCGACGAAATTTGCCGTTTTTTTGGCGATCGTTAGACAGAATTCTCCGTTTCTTCGCGATCCGACGACGAAATTTGCCGTTTCTTCGACGAAATTGACCATTTTTTCGTGATCCTTTTCGACAAAATTAGCAGATTTTTTCACGATCCTTTGACGAAGTTGGCGTTTTCTCCGTGGCCCTTTGGCAAAATTCACATTTTCCCGCGGTCCTTCAACGAAACATGTTTTTTTGACGGCCTTTTGACGAAATTTGCGTTTTTTTCGCGATCTGTCAATAAAATTAGTCATTTTCCACGATCTTTTAATGAATTTCGCGTTTTTTCCGTGGTTCTTCCGTGAAATTCGCATTTTTTCATAATCCTTCGCAGAAATTCGCCGTTTTTTCGTGATTCTTCGACGAAATTTGCCTTTTTTCACGATCCTTCGGCGGAATTCGCCGTTTTTTCGCGATCATTCGACGAAGTTTACCGTCTTTTCGCAATCCTGCGATAAAATTCGCCATTTTTTCGGATTATTTGACAAAATTCGCCGTTTTTTCTCGATCCTTCGACGAAATTCGTCTTTTTTTCTCCGGCCCTTTGACAAAGTTTGCATTTTTTCCCGAGATCCTACAATGAAATTCGCGTTTTTTCCGCGATTCTTCGACGAAATTGGTCTTATTTCTGCGAAATTTGCCTTTTTTGCGATTAATCGACGAATTTTGCCTTTTTTCAGCGATCCTTCGATGAAATTCGCCGTTTTTTTGCGGTCCTTGAAGGTATTTCGCGATTCTTCGAAGAATTTACGCGTGTAAAAATTAGGCGTCCCATGGGATGCGTAAGAATTATTTTTTTTGTTACTTCAATTGTTCGTGTAATTTACGCGCTATAGCGCGTCCGCGACATCTCTGTATGTTTTTAGTCTGCAGGTGCCCTAACAAGTCTGCGACGCCCGTCGCAGCGTCGCGTACATTTTGCCACGGGGATATGGCTATTTAAAGCTGCTTATTTTACATATCTACTGACAACTTGAGAAAATGAACGAAAATTTATATTGGGGAAGGGGATGGGAGGTGCGACATTTAGATTAAGATTCTAAAGGTGACGAAATATATGTACAATGGACTCCCGTTAATGCGTCTCCGCTTAATGAAGACAATTTCGTTTTCGTCATCATTTTCTATTTGCAATTAATGTTAAGGGGGTCGGTCCGCCGGAGCTCAAATTCCCCTCGCTATAATGGTAAACCTATGGGAGTGGAATGCATTCTTGTTTTTAAAAGATCTCCTCAGGAATTAATATTTTTTACTTTTTTTAAGGCAGTTCTCTAACTCCTGCCCAACAACAGGAAACTTTTTGACACATTTTCTGACTCATTTTTAAACATAAAGGCGTAAAACTGACAGGCCTGACTATTGAAGCGATTTTGAATCGAATTGCATTTTCCATTTTTTAATAAATAAATTACTTATCGAGTTAAAAGCTATTCTTTTCACGTGTGACGTCAAATTTTCCCCCTTTCTCGCGGTGCCGCGACGGGAATTCGGTTCAAAACGCCGACTTTGACAGTATTTTCTGAAAGAACTTCTGCCTTTACCAAAATATTAAAAACGCCTTTCGATTACATAGTTTCTGAATAAGACATCCTTTAAGAAGAAAAAAGAAATTTAAAATATTAATTTCCCTGATGAGATATTTTAAAAATAAGAATGCATTCCGTAGACGCTAAATTTTTCTGTAATTTGTTAAATTTTAAACAAATATATGTTACTTTAAAACAATGATGATAATACTAATAAAGCAATTATTCCTTTCTAGCATGGTCCCCCATACTCGCATTGCAGTCCTCTTCAGATTCAAACCTAATATATGGTGTTGATTTTTTTTTTTTTTTTTTTTTTTTTTTACTTTCAAGCATAACTGAAAAGTGTTTATGAATTTGGTCTGGCTGTCTGCCCGTGCTCTAAACTCCAACTTTCGTAAATATACTCGCATTGACATGTAATTTTTATGTGTTATTGAAGTTTACTATAGAATGTACGGTATTGAAAATGAAGTGTGTTATAGTGTTTTTATAGTTCATGTACAGGGACGCACAAAAGAATTAGGTTACATTATAATATATGGGGAAAAATCGATTGGTGTGCACTTTATAGATGTTACGATATTTCTAACATATTGAGATTCATATGCATCACTGAGGCGAATTATAGCATACTTTCTCAGGAGTATAGAACAATCAGTATTTATAGTTTGTTTACAGATACACACAAAAGACTTCCATTTCATTATGATCTGTGGGAAAAACTCGTCTGTGTTGCGTTTTAATGATAATTTCAACATAATGAAATCGAAAAGTATCACTGATGTACACTAGAACATGTTTTCTATAGATTATGGAGTGCGTAGCCCTTATCTTTCATTTACAGAGATGCACAAAAGAATTCGGTTACAGGACTGACTAGGGTCGATATTTTTCTGGAAGTGCGTTTTCCGATCTGGTATGCATTTTTAAACTTTTCTATTTTTTAGTGTATTACGTGGTGTGCATAAATTCTGTAAGTCATATAAACACTGAAAAAAAAAATTGCTGATTTTACGGTATGATACTGGCATCCCAGCTGTCAGGATTATACCGTAAAATTAACAGTAATAAACAGTAACATAAGCAGTAATACGCTGCTGCGCATATGCGGTAGCGTATTACTGCTTATTTTACTGTTTATTACTGTTAATTTTACGGTATAATATGGCAGCTGGGATGCCAGTATTATACCAGTAATCAATATTATGCCAGTAATCAATTTTTTTTTTCCTTGCAGTGTAGCGCTGCACGAAAGAATCCGCATGCATTACTTGCTATGGACAGCAATTGATGAAAATAGATTTTCACCGAGTTATGTGTTTCTGAAATTCTTTTTTTAGATATCTGATTTCATTGCATGAAAAAAGGAAATTTCTTAATATTTCGTTAGTGTTGGAAAGTGTTTCATAATCTATGCCAGATGCATAATTTTTCATTCTTATATGTATTTTTTAAACACAATCTAGAATAATATTTTAATTATACCAATTCAAAGAATGATTTTTCCCCTCTTCCTCAAAATTCGTGAGCGAGAGGGTTAATATTATTTTCCATTCTTGTGAATACCCGCGACTCATCCCAAGCTGTGCCTTGGAACAAAAAACTTCAATATATTACTCAACAATTTTTTCTATTATAGCTTCTTTGTCTTGAACACCTTTATAAGCCTCTATTGAAGGTATTTTCGGATTTCGTTCATGGGGGAGAATTCTTCGCAGAAACAGGTTTTTGACTAGAAGTTCTGATCATTGTTTTTTTTTTTTTATGTCATTAAACTACAAACAAACCAAACCAGACTCATAAAAATACTCGATTTTTCCCCCTCATAAACTTGACTCCAGATTATGTTTCTTTCCACCCTGAGTGTAATCTTGACCTTGGGAGAATTTCCATCTCCAAATATTCTTCTTTCCAAGGTTGGGTGAAAAATCCGTTTGAATATGTTGTTATTGTTATTATTATTTTTTTTATGAATCTGTTTGTCCACTCAGTCACCCTGGAACAAAATAGATTTGTCCGAGTCCCGTTCTTCATATGCCACCGGACCAGGGCTTAATTTACAACAAAAAAAAGTACAGGAGCCCTTAATACTCTGCAGTACTATAAAAACCGCAGTGTATCCCTCGTTTTCTCCATCCGCACATTTGCATTTCATACATTATTTGCAAAATTTAAAGCATATTTTTTCTTCAGCAAAATAGTTTTTTAATTTAAAATATATCTATATGCATATACATAGCTGTCATCTATTCTACTTTTTTTTTTTTTTTTTTTTTTTTTTTTTTTACCTCTACTTCCGAATAGAAATCTTAGCCTAATCTTGGTGTGATTTAATCGCAGGATGTTACGGTTAAATAAGGTCGACAGTGTTATTCAGAAATAGTGGTAACTTAAAAAAGGAATGATTGGCAGCTATGCCGCTTTGCGCATATATATAATAAAATCTAATCAATGAACAAATAGCAAAAACATTTATAAAGGAAATTTTCAGAAAATCTTATTCGCTAAGAATTTTTTCTTTTCTTTCTTTCTTTCTTTTTTTTTTCTTTTTTTTTTCTTACGAACTAGAAATATACTACAACGATGTTCTGGTAGGCTCCGGTGTGCAATAGCTATAAACTGACGTGAGCTCAGGCGCAAATTAAGCACTGCACCGGACATAAAACGCATGGCTATTTCGGACGTTGAAAAATTTTCCTCATTTCATTCCTAAAGTTATATGTTTGCACTCACTCTACTGACACAATTGGACTGAATTTTGAGATTTGTCACAAATCAGATCAGAGGGGGGAGCGGAAATAAATATGGAAAGTCGGAACATACATATTTCATTCAAAACATGTGTTATAAAAAACGTGTTATGAATGTATTTACCCGGTCAAAAATGCGAAATTCTGACACATTCATGGATTCAATTTTAAACATTAAAACATAATATTAACAGGCCGGATTTTTTTTTTTAAATTTATTATTATTTGATGTGGTGGGGTGGGAAGATATTTGAAATCGAATAGAGTTTTTCCTTTTTCGATGAATGTATTGTATTACATGTTGAGTTATAAGCAATTGCTGTTTCATGAAGACCTTTCTTGGGCTGTGGCTGAAAATTGTTTTAAAACGACATCTTTGCCAGAAGTGTCTTAAAAAATCCTTTGTTTTTATCGAAAAATGGAAAACGCTTTTTTATTTTTTAGTTTGAGAATTAGAGCAGCAGCAAAGTGCGTGTGTCTTAAGAATAAAGATAACTTCGTGATTGTGTCAGAAAGTAGCCAGTAATAACTTTGTTTTTTAGAACAGCCTTGAATCGCAATAAAAATGTGTTTAACACATTTCTTTACAAAAGTGTTATGGTTGTAAGATAACAGTAAAAATGATTTTTATATCATTTTGTCTTGTGATTATTTTTGACGAGAATCGGTTTTTAATTACATTAACACTAATGATTTCAATTATTAAAAGACTAATTATAAAATATTATAGGTAACAATTCAGATACCAGTCTTATGGAATATTAGCAACTTTGATTGTATACAAAATAATATAATTCATCAAAGGGAGAAAAAAAAATGTTTGTTTAAAATATGCCGTTAAATTAAGTCTTATCACTGCTCCAGATGTAGAATAATTCAGATTATTATGCTTTTGGGAGGGGTTATTTGGCAACCTTTCTGAATCACTGATTTGTGATATTTGTTATAATCATTTCAAGATGAACACTCATTTATCGTACTAGTTATTTTAACTTTTCTGTCCTTATTGCTTTGTAAGTTCATATTTTACCTCCTCAGAACCACGCCTAATTTGGTTTATACACTTTTTAAAATGCGCATTAAAAATAAGCAAAATATACTCATTTTTTAATACTTTTTCGATGTATATAATAAGCTATGAGTATTTATTTTTCGATTTTGAATAGATATAAAAATATAAAAAAAGGATTAAAAAAAAAACACTCTTTATTGCATGTTTGTCTTAAAAATCACGCCTAATTTCACGCCTGTAAAGCATGTTGTTCCAAAAAATTTTGATTACAATGTGTTAACTTGGCGTGGCCACAATTAAGTAAAATTCATAGCTTTGATTTACGCTTGATAGAATGGGCAAACAAGAAAATTTATTTAAAAAAATATAACTTTTTGTCTGTTTCTTAATATATTGCAACAGGAATGAAAAAGAAAAAAACATTACTTAAACTATCTACTCAGAATTTCTAAATTGCTTTCGTAATGTATAATTATAATTTAATTAATATTAAACTATTAATCAATGAGAGCGCTTTAAAAAAATAGTATTGCACTCTTTAGTTTTTATTTATTTTCTATTTTTTACTTTTTAATATATAAAATATTACATTGTTGCAGTTTCAGTTAGTTGGTATATTTTAGCTAGCGTGGTTTGGCACATAATTCACTTCATTTTCATTGTCGCTGTACCTCGTATACAGTTACAAATATAAAGACTATTTGGCGATTTATCACCTGCTCCAGGCTGTTCAACAGTGTGAATCATATATTTTGTTTAAGGTTGAATCGTTTAAAAAACATATTCCCTTTTTTAAAATGTTAGTGATTTTGCGTTAAAATAGTTAAATTGAGAGCTTTTGCTTGTAATTATTGATTAAATATTTATATAAGTATTAAATAAATAAATAATAAAACACCTATACATAAAATAAAATTTGATGTAAAAGAATTTTATTATCGTATATAAATTTTTGTGTATAAGGTAAACCACACGTTTTTACTGAATGGTGTATAAATATTTATGTAAAATTAAACTTTAAAAATACATCAAATTGACGCTTCGGTCAACTTCTATGACCATCTTCAGAATATGATGTTAAGTTAAATACACTTAGAAACAAAAGACAACCATCTTGAAGTTCAAGATGATTGTCTTTTGTTTCTAAGTGTATTTAACTTAACATCATATTCTGTATCTTTTGTTTCTAAGTGTATTTAACGTAACATCATATTCTGTGTCTTTTGTTTCTAGGTGTATTTAACTTCTTAACATAGTATAAAACAAAGTCGCTTTTTCTGTCCCTATATCCCTATGTACGCTTAAATCTTTAAAACTACGCAACGGATTTTGATGCGGTTTTTTTTAATAGATAGAGTGATTCAAGAAGAACGTTTATATGTATAATAACATCCATTAAATAGTGGAGAAATACTGTTATTTTTGAGGTTTAAGTCGCTTTTTCTGTCCCTATATCCCTATGTACGCTTAAATCTTTAAAACTACGCAACGGATTTTGATGCGGTTTTTTTTAATAGATAGAGTGATTCAAGAGGAAGGTTTATATGTATAATAACATCCATTAAATAGTGGAGAAATACTGTTATTTTTGAGGTTTTTAATGTGATGTCGTAAATAATTTCATTTTTTCCGCTTATACATTGCAAACGCAGGCTGAACCCTACAAGATTTATCAAAATAATGTACTAATTATTGTACACATTAAAAAGGTCTACAGAAAACACAAAGAGATGAAGGTTTTCAAGGTTAACCCGAAGCAAAGCGAGGGAGGGCCGCTAGTAACATTATATTCTGAAGATGGTCATAGAAGTTGACCGAAACGTCAATTTGATGTATTTTTAAAGTTTAATTTTACATACATATTTATACTCCATTCAGTAAAAACGTGTGGTTTACCTTACACACACACACACACACACACACACACACAAAAAAAATGTATACGATAAGGTTTTGAAATGTTTTGATGGTGTAACGGTCCAGCTGAATCATTGAATTTTATTATATGCAATATTAGATAATTTATATAAAAAAAATCCAAACGTAAGTATTTAATGTGTATTTTCTTCAAGTAATTAATTTACTGTCAAATATCAATTGAATATTTACGACTCCTAACACCTAATATTTTTTTTAACGTTTTTTTTTTTTTTTTTGTTTTTCTAGGGGGAAACATTATAATCTTCAATTTTGGCTGCCAAAAGCCACTACAGGGTGGAATTCCCTTGTGAATTAGAATCTTATATACATTATTCAGCTAATCATTCTACCCCTCTTCCATATTCCATTTCAGTAACAGATATACAGTGTAGCATAGCAGGCAACGGATGCTACACTGAAAAAAAAAAAAAAAAAGTTGATTTTACGGTACAATACTGGCACCCCGCTGCCAGCATTATTTTAGATCTCGCAGAATAATCTAACAGCTTAAAAAAAAAAAAAAAAAAAAAAAAAAATTGCTGTTTGAAAAATGTAAAATGATGTTAAATTTTGATTTATATCTCCAGATTTTTGCACTTTTATTTTCTTTGTGTAATACAAATTTTGCTTATTAAGAGTTATTATTTTCTATGATAGTATTTATAGTATTATATATTATTATTATGTATTATGTTACTATATATTATATTATTATATATTATTATTATATAATAATATTATTATTATATATTATTATTTTTGCATATTATTATATGCAATATTAGATAACTTATTAGTTATGAGTTTATTTAATTTAAGATAATTTATGAGTTATTATTTTCTATGATAGTAGGTTTGGTTCGGCATTGTTGGGACAGCAGATAAATTTTGGGTTGTGGTGCTGGTACTGTATATTAAACAGGAAATTCTTCTTTTGGGATATCCAGGAGTGTATTTTATCTTATCTTCTCCCCTCCAGTCTAAAATCTCAAGCGTGCATCTTTTCATCCCTTTTACCTTTTGTAGTAAGCCTGATTCGTTCCACAGGTAAGGTTATGTGATAGTCATTGTTGTCATCCCTCCAGAAAAGGCAGTCGTTCATCTAAAAACTATATTTATGTGACACTTCCTGTTTGCTGTTCTACTAGCAGTAAAATGTCCATACAATGTTTCCTAGATCAACCATACGTACCGTTTTAATTCTTTGGTCAGATGTCAGATTCAAACGTTTGCTACAGCTACATTATGCAGGTGGCTTGTCATTCACCATGAAATTTATCTGTACCGATATAAAAGATAAAAACGAAAGTGTCAGACACAATGTTAAGGTCTATTCTCTGATTCACAATGTAAAATACACTATTAATTGTATATGAAAGATGCAACAGATTAAATCTTTTATAATTATATTAATTAATAATGAAAAATAGTTTATTTTTTAATCTTTAACACTCAGATATACAGTGGATTCTTGTTAATTTTCTAACATATCTCTGGTCGAAGTCAATTTCGTTTTCGCCATCATTTTCAATTTGCAGCTAATGTTAAAGACACCGCTTAATGTGTACTATTCATCGGATAATGCGGGCAATTTTTTCACAAATTAACTGAGCAATTAAAACTGGTTTTGTACATTATTTTTTCAAAAGCAATGTTAGTGTAACTTTAGTTATTGCGAGATCAAGAAATTGTCACTGACTGTGAGGAAGAGAAAGAAAATATTCCACCACTAATGCGTTGGGGGGGGGGGGGGGGGGAGGTTTTGCACGGGCCTCCGCGTGCGTAGTTACTAGAGATGAGACGGGCTCATTCCGAGCCCATCACGGGCCCAGAGTTTTTATAGCAGCCTTCTGGCTCGGGCTCATTCTTTCTGAAATTGGCAATTTTATTTATTCTCGTAGAGAAACAGACAAAAAAAAAAATCCCTTAAACATTACTTATTTTATTTTAAGTCATTTTAATGCTATTTTTATCAGAATGAAAGAGAAAAAGACATTTCCCCCCCTTTGTAGTAGTAGCAGTAGAATGCTATTTTAAAAGAAAACTTGTGACATTTTCAGATTTATGTTTGGCATTGATGTGCGACGACCTGTTATGGTGCCAATCAGAATATGGTACATTTTTTAACTGGAATGTTTATTTATTATTACTTTTTTAAAGATCTAACGCAAAATGAATATTTTCTTTTAAGTCAATTAGCATTAGCTTTAGGCTTGCAAATTTTTAGACTGCTATTGTTTGCGAGCGCTAATCACAGTGAAAATAAACATTAGTGATTCTATCAGTTTTTCTTCTTGAACTCTGCTCATCCTGTGGCTCTTCTTTTTACATTCATGAAGTCATTTTTATTCGTAAGTAGATAAAATTGGCATGTATATTGTTATTCTCTATGGAAATCAATCGAGCAGTGTTTTCTCTTTTCCTATGAAAGCCTATAAATCAGATCTTTAAGGTAATGTTGTAAAATTTTTAATTTAAGCAGATTTTCAAGCACAGAAGAATTACGAAAGATGTACACATTTTATAGAAAATAGAAAAACGTTGTTCGATTCTTTGTCATATAAATCGTAATTTTTGATAATTTCAATTATTTATTCATAAAACGCATTTCGTTAATTTGCCCATCAGATTTGCTTGTTGCGAGAGAAAAACATGAGAATCTTTTTAGGGACGTGTATTTTTATTTGATACTGAACTTCTCTTTTGATAAGACTGAATGTGAATTTCTTAAAATTAATTATATGCTAGGGATTAACAGTTATTTTCATGTACGAAGTTGTTAAGAAAATGAAATATTGAATTTTTAGAACAACTTTTAAATATTATGTAATTTTTATTGTACTTTTTCTTTTAGTATACTTTTTGGTATCGGGCTCGGGCAGGCTCGGATTTTAAATAGTCGGGCTTGGACGGGCCCGGGCTCCAAAAAGTGAGCCCGAACTCATCTCTAGTAGTTACGCCACTGGGTCAGTTTCCATAATTTGTGTGCTGAGATGGGACGTGGCTAATTTACGCACAGGGTGTCCCATAAGTCTGTTCACATTAAAAAAATTCATTAAAAAAATATTAGTAAATTTCAAATCAGAGTACAGTTTGCAAACTAAAACTTGTGAAAGAGTCGGATGTTTTGTGGCAAAAGAAAAAGAAAAGGTCCGATTTTTCTTTGAACTATATTTTGTTACAAAACTTCTGACCATTTGCTAAATCAAATGGTGCAGACCATACTACGATACCTCAATTTGTTAATAGTTTATAAGTATTTGAAATGTGAATGGACTTATTTGAACTATTTTTTATTTGAACTATTTTTATTTCTTCTTTTGCCACGAAAGATACCATTTTTTGACAAGTATTATGATGTAAATTGCACTTCAATATTACAATTTGTTATGTTTAAAAAAAAAAAAAAGTTTTGGAAATGTGAACGGACTGTTTCCTTTAGAACACAGTTAATTTGTCTACTGAAAACTATCTATCATGGAACATGCACAGGTAGTGAACGTATATAAATACATAGAACTAACTTAAAAATGTCTCTTTTGTCTTTGCGATAGTCAGGTTAAAAAATAAAGTTAAACCTCAGTATAGTCCTGCATCGGGTTTGGTAACCCCTATTTTACCGGAACCTGATACGATCCCCGGATAGGTTGATGCTATTTTTTCATTGCGGTTCGGGCTAACTTCAAGCGTTTCGGGTGAGGTCGGTTTCGGGTTCAGTTTTGATTTTTTCGGGTCGGGCGCGGGTTGACTCGATTTTTCAAACGAAGTCCTGATTATTTTTCAATAGGGAAAAAAAAATTGAATATAAAGGAGTGTATATTTGTTCAATTTTATACTAAAAGATAAAATTGGTATTTGAGACATAACTGTACACTATTTTTCCATAATTTTATTAAACTGTCGATGAATTTTCTTCCACTTCGGGTTCGGATCAGTTTTGAGTTGGATTTTTTTTTTTTCTTTTTTGTCTGGTTTGAGTTAACTACTTGACTCGAACCCGCAGGATTCTAAACCTCAGTAAACAAGGCAAAAAAAACTCGGCACAAAAATAGCAAACATTCTAAACATGGAAAGTTGAAGTAAAAGCATAAAAAGAGAAAACACAATATTCAAAAATAGAGAATATTAATAATCTATTTTATTTATTTTTATTCTTCAAAAATCGCATTTTAAAGCTAAAGCTTTGGCTTCCATCTTTCAGCTTCAGCTGCATCATAACTTCGTCTCAACTAATGTTTTAACAACTGTTTTCGTGCTGTTTTTTTTATTTTATATTATTCTTATTTTAACTGGAATTACGTCTGTTTTCACTGTAAATATTGCCACAAAGGACTGTTAATCACTGCCTTGTACTTTATTTGAACTGACACAACAGCAGGATGTTGAATCATACATTATCGAGGATTTCCGTGATTTGATGTTGTGTAGACTGTGAAATGGCATAGCAATATCAGTTCTAACAATAGCTGATCTGCGTTTATCACTAAAGGATACAATAATTAAATAGATAAAAATAAATGCCGCCTTATTTAGCGAACTTTATTTACCAACCAAAGTGATTAAGATATTAAATACGTTTTAATGTTTATTTATTTATTTATTTATTTTTATTTATTAATTATTATTATCTTTATTATTATTATTATTTGAATTCTGATGAGCCAGTGAGATGTCTACATTAGGCAGCGTTTTATTGTTTGCAATTTACAATTTTAAAATGGTTTGATTCAAACCTCTATAAAGTATCACAAATCAAATATAATGCATAACACTATGTGGTCTATAAGTTAAGTTTTGTTCGTAAAGTTCCTGCCATTGTTTACCAGCCTGTTACTAATATTATTAAATTTAGACGTTTAAAATCTCTAATAACTAAAGGGCTATTTAAGATTGTTCTCAGGTATTTTAAATTGCCGGAGAAAATTAAGTTTTAATTGCTGTTTATTGTGATTCCCTTTAATTCTAAATGTACGCTTAAAACAGGTTATAAATTCACAGGTATTAACTTAAGACGGGTAAATAATGATTTTAAAGCGTATGGCAATATATATAAATAAATTAATAAAAAGTAATTTGCACCGATTTCTCAATAATTGTCTTTTAGAAAACATAATACTATCTAAAACCTTATATAAAATATTTTGTTTTATTGGGCAAAGGGCAAAGAACCTTTTGGTAATTTTTATATGTAATTGCATATTTTTGTTGTGTAAATTATCATTTAAAAAAATAAATTAGCTTTTTTTTTTATCCCTAACATATAGAAGAATTGTATATAGAGTATTTATAGCTTGCTTTCAGACGATAACGAATTCCTTATTCAGCGGAAGAATATCCGAATATTCATTATTCGGTATTAGGACAACTGACTATTCGTCGCACCCCTAAGATAGTACTGTGTTGTTATAAAAAATATTATATTCTAAGATACAGTTATCAACATATCCATTATTTCACCTTTTAAGATATTATTTGCGTCAGATTAGGTTTTATTTTCGCTTGTTATTATTATATTATATAAATGTGATGTAGACATATTTCAAGTACATATGCCAAATAAAACTCTAATAATATTTTCTTGTTTTTCAGGTAAGTGAACTATGATTTGAATTCTGAGCTGCTATTCTATTCTGGCGGTATGGTGAACTTTCATGTTATCAATAAATATTTTTGTATCTGTTATACGGAAGAGAACTGCTTTTATTTAAAAGATCGGTCTTCTATCGCAACAAAAATGCAAATAATAATAACACTCTAAAAAAAAAAAAAAAAAAAAAAAAAATCTGTGAATTGAACAAATTTTTCCGTTGCCTTTTTTCGTTAAAACACAAAATTTTCCGCTTTGATTTGCTTCGCTTCCCGCAAAATACGGAAAACTCATCAATCTAACATAAAATATACCTGAAATTCTCCAATCTAAGTCTGTAATTTCTTCAAACCACAGGGGTGTACCGGCAACTGTGCTGCGTGTTACTTTTCCGTATTAGAAACGGAATTTTTACGTATGTTTTTTTGCCTTCAAAACACGTAAAATTCAAGAAACGAAGGTCAAAATTTCCGGAAATTCCACAGTCACAAGACAGAAGTTTCTTCAAATAGCAGAAAAATCTCTTCCAATCACTGGGGGAATTCCGGCAACTTGCTGCCTGTATTTTTTACGGTTTTTGACGAAAATTATTTCGAGAGTGAATAGTCGGTTCGTTTTTCTCTGAGGGAATACAGAAGTATGTGTACCCTTAAATGTTAATCTAACGAATAATAATTAAAAAAAAACTAAATCAGATTCAGAGATTTTGGAATATTTCTGCGATTTGTTGAGTTTTATTTAGGGTTTGTTCACATTTAAACACGTTAAATTTGAATACATCTTACCTTTTGTGATTTGGATAGCTACTTTTACATTTTTAAACGTAAAAATATTTTTATTTCCGAAAAAAAAAATATATATATATATAGTAAAAAAATCAATTAATTATTCCGACTCAAAAGAGATAACATTATTTGTACGAGAAAAATCAGTAAATAAAGTATAAAACACTGTAAACTGATACAGGAAATCGGATATATCAGTGGTAAGTACTCATTGTGGAAATTACATTCCTGATTATTTCTGAACATAATCTTCAATAATATATTTGCTGCATCTTCACTAGTACATTCGTTACAGCTTAAATGCCCATTGTATGATGCACCGACGACCGACATTAATTAATCTACAGGTTTATTTTACTGTTTTGTTTTCATTTTTAGAAGCACAAATTGCATACCAAAAATATTATTCCGTATACATTGACGCCTCCCTTTCATATAATGACCGTAATAAAATAAACTGATCAATTGTTCAAGCAGATATTTAAAAATGGGCATTCATCAAATTTAGAATTATTCATGGAGCAGTTTAAAGTACAGCTAAATAAAGCAGGCATACAAAGGAAAAACCGGCTAAATATGCAGTCATACGTTACAAATGCCTACAGTATTTCATATAATGTAACATACCTCGTGACATTTGCAACCCTTAAATGGAAATCTAACGAGAAGAAATAAAATTAAAATTAAAATAATAATAAATTCCCACTAAATCAGTTTGAAAGGTTATAGAATATTTCTGCGATTTGATGAATTTTATCTAGGGTTTGTTCACATTTAAACTAGCTATGAACATTATTTGTATATCAAGGGCACCGGTAGTCGAAATTTAGCACAGCGATTAGCATACAATTTTTTTTTCTTCAAAATTAGCTCTAATTTTTTTGGTGTTTCCACTATTTTTTATACGTTTTTTAAAAGCAGGCAAGATAACTCCAATTTTTAACAAGTGAGCAGTGATGCAGTCGTAGAAAAACGTGGGGGAAAAAAAGTTGATTTTACGGTATAATACTGACACCCCAGTTGCTAGTCTTATACCGTAAAATTAACAGTAATAAACAGTAAAATAAGCAGTAATAGGCTACCGCGCATGCGCGGTGGAAGTGTATTACTTCTTATTTTACTGTTTATTACTGTTAATTTTACGGTATAATACTGGCAGCTGGGGTGCCAGTATTATACCGTAAAATCATTTTTTTTTCCAGTGTAGGCAGAAGATATATACGCTAGAGATACACACTATAGCTTTATTCGAGAAATGTGAGGGTACACGGATTTCCTTTAAAAAATCCAGAAGCTATACGGCGTATACCACCGTAG
Organism: Maratus michaelseni; assembly: GCA_963931845.1. NCBI lineage: Eukaryota > Metazoa > Arthropoda > Arachnida > Araneae > Salticidae > Maratus > Maratus michaelseni. Next base: position 184,289,939 of record OZ007594.1, on the reverse strand, counting down.
TATGTCACCGTCCTATGAGTTTAAGTTAAATTTGTTCAATATATGAAAATTCATAATTTTTGAAAGGACGGCATATCGTGGCAGTCATCAAAAGCAATCAAAGGAATAAGAAAGGTGTTAGTGGCCTGAATCTCATACATCAATCTAGAAAATATTAGGAACTGTCTAATGTAAGTTACTATTTCAGTTTAGAATTATAATATAGTAATTTTCTAGAGTCAAACTGGGAGTACCCATAAACATTTTATTTATTTATTTATTTTTTTTTTTTAAATTGCACTTCTAGTAGTAATAATAAATCTTTGCGACAGTGTATCCAAAATGTATCAATGTTCGAAATTTCATACATGCATCACAACGTTAAACTCATCTCAACATTCTAAAAGTTAATGAGCCATGAAAATTCCCATTCTTAGATAAATAAAAATAAAGATAGCAGACAAAAGACGCAGCTAAAAAATAAATATCATAAGCCTTCATGGAATTGTGATTTTACAAACAGCAACTTGCATGCAAAAAAAAAAGTATTGGTTTGTAATTTTTCTATCACAAATAAATGTTTTAATTGTTGATCCAAAAATAAACGAAGAAAGAGAAAATTTCTTTTGAAAAGATTTTTGTGTTCTGTTTTATTTACTTCACTAAAACAGTCACTCTTTACACTGCAAAAAACAATTGTTGATTTTACAGTATAAAACTGGCATCCCAGCTGCCAATATTATACCGTAAAATTAACAGTATTAAACAGTAAAATAAGCTGCTTGCACGGCAGCGTATTACTGCTTATTTTACTGTTTAATACTCTTAATTTTACGGTATAATATTGGCAGCTGGGATGCCAGTTTTATACTGTAAAATCAACAATTGTTTTTTGCAGTGTACGATACGTTAGTAATTTTAAAGGAAACTCTCGATTCATTATTTAAAATGCACCCATATTTAGTCAATGTCACTATGTTTTCTGTATGACAGAATGTGACGATTTTATTTGTAACTTATAATACTGTAAAAGTGTAAAAAAGTGAATTCTAATTTATACAGGCATGACTTTCTTATTAAAATAATTACAGAGTGGTGTGATATAATAAAACAAACAAACTTCTTGGTAACAGCATAAATTTAAGAGATGCGCTAGACCTTTCGAAAGAACTTTGTCCTTCTACATCAGGCTTCAAAAGACAGCAGGCGGGAGCCAGATTGATATCAACTCTGAAAATTAAGTACCCTTTTGCGATAATATTACATACATATACTATATGATAAATACCTTTGGCATCAAGTTCTTATAACAAAACTGACCTATCGAATCTTTTATTTTAAGATGACATGTAAATAATATTTTACGCTAATTGTCATTGTAAAAATATGTATATGGAAAACATCTTAATAAATAAGGTAATCTCAATATATGCAAAATCATAAACATTTTAATGATAGATCATGCCAAGCAGAAAATGAAATAAAAAGAACTTAATCAAAATTAAAGCAGATATGAAAAAAAAAAAAAAAAAAAAAAAGCGACACATGAGTTTTTAATCATCAGTCGGCAAGATCATCCACGTGTCGCAGAAAATGCATTAATATTTCATATAGCGAATAGACAAGAAGTCTATCACTGCCGGTGTAATGTATTGAATTTAAGTAAAAAATGAAGAAAATTATGTAAAAATACATGAGAAATTGAAAGAAAATAGAACAACAATAATAGTAGAAAAAGATTGTCTCACAGTATTTGAGAAGAACTAATAATTAAATCCAACAGTTATAATACAGTTCAGATAAGAGGCGAAACGAACAGTCAAGATATATTATTACTACGGTTACAGTTAAGATTTATTACAAACAGTTAAATTATTAAGGAATTTAAAATTAATCATCAGTAAATTAACTAAATAAAATACAAAAAGAAAACCAAATATAATTATGTATATTTAATTTTAAGACTATAAACCTATTGGAAATATATTATACTGTAGAAAAGTGACAGAAATATAGTATGAAAAAAAATATTTTAAGCAATGTTATTACCCTCTTTTTTTAGATTTTTTGTTTCTACGCTTTTTTTTTTTCATAATCACTGCATTTAACAATATTGGGTAGATATTTTTTTTTATCGTTTTCTTATTATTAGTTAGTTACATTAATTGCAAAAAGTTTTATTTTATATACTATATACATCTATACACATTTCGCGAAAAGGGTTATAAATATAAAATAATATAATTTTGCATACAGTATGTTATTGGAGGAATTTAATCATCATATAAATATGATAATTATATGTTATGCAACGTTGTACCAGTAAAACTCGGAATTTGTAGTAAATAATTAGAAAGTATTTTATAAATTTCAGAAGGAAAAACGACAATTTACTCAATCATTTTCGCATAAATCGCATGTACATTTTTCTATTCATTAATTACAATTGTTTCTTTTTTACTTCCCTACTTCCCTTTATACATTTCCACATTTATTTGTTTCTTCGCAAGCGTTTTCTACGCATTTTCGACATTAATTTCTTTCGTTTGGATTGATCTCATCATTTCAAGTGTTCTTGATAACAATCTTCAATTTCTTCACTCTATTTAACCGCCAGAGTGATAGCGTTTGATTTATTTAAACCTAATGATCTCACGCTAAATTGGATTTGTCATTGCATTAAAAACTTTTTTTTTCTTTTTGCCGTTGTTTAAGTTCCACAAATGAACGATTCTGTGGTTCATGATGACTTCTTATAAAAATCAAATACTTTATCGTAAAATATGCGCAGCCAACATATTTTAAATGGTATTTTTGTAAAATGTGTCTATGCATATATATACATTGCTTTTACATGTAAAATCGTCAAGAAAAATATAAAAATATTTTTTAATTTTAGCTTTAAAATTTGATATTTCATCTCAAAAAATAATCTCCTTTTGCATATTTTTTTCTCCTTTTTGTGTATAGAAAAAGTATAAATACCAATTTGCGGTCAGATTGATGAAAAATATTCATTTAAAGATATTTAATTTTAAAATAAAATTAAAGGTTTTTTAAACAATAGTTTTTATTATGAGCATCATAATTTCGAAATTATCTAAATAAATTCTGTAGGCAGAAACAAAAAAATTCTAAAGACAGTTTAAAAACATATATTTGAAAAACACCGTATAAGTTTCACAGCTTTATCTTTCATAGAAACTTAAATAGATCAGTTTAAATATGATAGATCTTTAAACAATACATTCCAAGATAAATGTGTTTTAAATCTGGAAGAAGGAAGGCTCGATTACTACAGATAGAGCAATGTATAACGTGTTATTTATGTATTTGGATCCAGCTCCATAGTTGTAAAAACAAAACAAATAATAATAATAATAATAATAATAATAATAATAATAATAATAATAAAGCGGGTATTACGCCATAGACACAGGGTACACACCAGATAGTATACGCTCTAGCTATGGAAGGTAACGGAGTGATTCAGAAGGTATACGGCGTATATCACCCTACACCCTCCACTACATTCATGTTTGTATCTAAGTATCATATTTACATGCGATTTTCGTAATTTTATTCTAAAAACACCAGAGTATTTTTTAAGCCAAAATAGTAAAAGTGTAAATTATTTCGGGATTTTTCTGTCCCGGATCACTATTGATGTCTAACTAACGATATAATGTCATTTTCTTTACACAGTAAAATGATCAATAGAGTATTTTTAATGTAAAATCCAATGGCCTCCTTTCCTTCCTCCGTCTCCCGCGTATGATTTTCAATCTGCTTTGGAACTGTGTTTTTTTTTTTTTTTTGAGCGAACATATGTATTAGTAAAACACGCTTAAACCTTTGTGCGAAATTTTGTGGGGCTTATTGAACTATCTTATTCATGTGTTATTACCTGGTTAAGCGATTCGATCTAAGATGGGATTTTTAGATGGCCATAGCTCATTAGCGTTAAGATAAATGATTTTCTCGACAATAGTTTCAAGAAATAGATTTTTCGTCGTACAACTCCTCAGTTTTAGTGATCAATTTACTCTTATGATATATATACTGATGGCAATCAATAAACCATGTGGAGTTAGAAAATTTCAAAAATGGCAAAAATTTTCTCAGAAATCAAACATCATGAAAATATAATCTCCCAATTTCCATATGTTTTAGAAGCAACAGAAAGTCACTCAAACTAAAATTCTTTTCTTTGCTCCTTTTAGGTAGATTTCGTAAGAAATACTACCTATTACATTCTCCCCTAAGTTGAAATTTCTGGGAAATTTTTGCAGATCTACGCCGATCATGACTTCCAGAACCCAAAACCACCCCTAGTTCAAAACTTTATCTATCTATATCACTTTTTTATAGACACGATGACTTCAATAATTCTGCACAAATCTCTTCCAAACTGATGCATAAACTGAAGGGGTATAAAATCTCGGTCAAGTTCGTTAATGGGCAAAATTGAACCGGGGGGGGGGAAGCAAATGGGGAGCTTTTTCTAAAAACAGAAAAAACCGCATAACTTCTTAATTATGATACATATCGAATCCGTTTAAAGTTATTATTACTTCTAGCAAAAGGGCCGAAAATTTATGTATAACAGATTTTTGATATCATTAAAAATGGCCTCAAGAGGGGGGGGGGATATGGGTTTTCGAAGAAAAAAATTCATAACTTTGTCAATTCACAAGATATCAAATCCGCTTAAATGTATTATAAATCCTCTTAATATTATCTACAACTTTTATATTGACAAGTTTTTATAGGGCCAACCCCTACAGAAAAAAAAAATCCCTGCCGGCTACGCCTACAGACACATTTAGATTTCGAAGTGGGCGGTTCCAACTGCTGCATCATGGCAAAAAGGTAATTTCTTCTGCAATTCCCAATAAATAGAGGCTCCACGGTCTCCGTCTTCGAAATCTACCTGTGCCTGTAGGCCGAGTCGTCAGGGATTTTTTCTCCTTCTTTCTTTTTTTCCCCTCTTGTAAACATGTTGCCTTTATAATATTTTACAAGTGAAGTTACAAGGCTTTTAATTTCAAGACTTTTTTCCCCTCTTGTAAACATGTTGCCTTTATAATATTTTACAAGTGAAGTTACAAGGCTTTTAATTTCAAGACTTTTTTCCCTCTTGTAAACATGTTGCCTTTATAATATTTTACAAGTGAAGTTACAAGGCTTTTAATTTCAAGACTTTTTTCCCTCTTGTAAACATGTTGCCTTTATAATATTTTACAAGTGAAGTTACAAGGCTTTTAATTTCAAGACTTTTTTCCCTCTTGTAAACATGTTCCCTTTATAATATTTTACAAGTGAAGTTACAAGCCTTTATAATATTTTACAAGTGAAGTTACAAGGCTTTTAATTTCAAGACTTTTTCCCTCTTGTAAACATGTTGCCTTTATAATATTTTACAAGTGAAGTTACAAGGCTTTTAATTTCAAGACTTTTTCCCTCTTGTAAACATGTTGCCTTTATAATATTTTACAAGTGAAGTTACAAGGCTTTTAATTTCAAGACTTTTTTTCCCACTTACAACGCTTTTACTCTGCCAAATTTCAAGTTCTCCGCGAAACTGAAGTGTGTGAATACACCAGAATTAATTTTTACGTATTAAAAATATTTTCAACAGATTTCAATGGTTCTGTTTACTTTTTTTTTTCATTCAATAATTTTAGCTTACTATTAAATGAAATTAAATTATTTACTTTTAATCGATATGTTAAATCATCAATTATTTTGTCCGAAATATAAAGAAATCAAAATTGCTACTTTGTTGTTCGGAAATATTCGAGCTTTTTCTATTTCCCTCATTCCTTTTGAACTTCGGTAGAACAATTTCCATTTATGACACAAAGATTTTACAAACTGACAAATTAGTTAAAAGTTTTCGAATACATTTTCTGTTAGTAATTCTTAAGTTTCGATTTATGTATTAATTGAAGCTATGTCACATTCTCTGCCAAGTTACATTTTTTGTAAAATCTTACTTAAATTTACAGTGAATCCAAGTAGCGTTGATAAAAATAAATAAATAAATAAATACTAACAATAAAAATTTCTATCATTAGAGATTTTCTTTAAAAGAATTCTGCCTTTGATACAGAGTTCGATTCTTGGTATTCAAACTTATCTTACAAAACATTTAATGTATTCTTAAAATAATTTCAAAATGCTAGTATATGCACTACGTTATGTCGCCCTAGTTCAAACCATCGGATTTCACAAAACGGTTTCGAACCGCTGTCATTTTCTTTTTAGTTAAATTGGTATTTCATTTTGAGGAAAACTGGAAAAAAGTAACCGCCTCTTTGACATAGTTCTCAATGCATTTCAAATACAGTTGTGTGTAAATTAATTGGACCAAGGTTGATAAACTTTTCGTTTCAAATATTTTTTTCTTTTTCGAATTTCTAAAAAAAAAAAAAAAAAAAAGGTATTTGATGAATTTCTTTTTCATATTTAGAAATTTAAACAGGCTTCTTGAACCCATCCTTTCCAGTGAAAATTCAGTCTCTAGAGTACTTTGAAGACCAGCAGAAAATGTAATAAATGAATAATATTTAACCAGTATAAAACAAGATTAGAATTAAGCTGTAAATCTTACAAATACATTTCCATTATTGTAATGAAATATTTAGAATGAAAATCGCTTTCTGAGATAAAACATGTAGAAAATCGTTTTTTTCTTCTTCTGTAATTTTGTCTGTAGAAATGGATTGGAAGGTTAAATAGAGAGAAAGGCTTGTTAAGATTGTCCATTGAAAATGGAATTTAATCTAAACAATTAAATCTATTCAATTGGATAGGAGGTGTAATGAAGGCATTACACCTCCCTTGCATACGCCACTTGGCGTTCTGCACGGGCCCGGGGCGAGCTTGGGTCAATTTTCATTTACAAGAATCGGCCGAGTCTTGTCATCAATCTTTAAGGCCTAGGCCTTTTTTCTGCAGACTCTGGTCGGGCTATCCCAGACTTCTTTTCTCCGGGCCATGCCGGGCCTGGATTTCATTCTTTCTACAGGTCTACACGGGCATAAATTTTCAGGCCTGGTCCGGCCCAGCCCATTTGAAAATCATTGGCTTAGCCTGTGCAAAAATCAGTAAAATGAGGCCCGGCACAACAATTTTTGCAAAAAAATTATATTTTTTTAAATAGCCATTGTTCTACAATTAAAATCCTTTTCAAAGAAAAATACATACATTTCTAGGCAGTAAATAGAACCTGTCTATGACCGAAACCTGTCTTAAACGGAAAAATGTCTTGATCCTTGCAAAATGAATATAATATTCCGTGCGAAAAGCATGAAATACATATACAATAGACGATGTACCTGCTAAGTATGGAACCTGTCTATAACTTTTTTTTTTCTCTCATGATTTTTCTTCTCTTACTGAATCTTCATTTGAATGTAATTGTCTAAGTTAATTTTTTTAATGAGTGTTTATGTCTAAGTGTGCCGTGTCAATCTTACTATCTAAGTGGTCATTAATATTGTTGATAATTTGTATTCTATGCATTTCGAATATCATCTGACAATAAAATCTATGCATAAGTAAGTGTGCTTTTTGAATAATTTTAACTGTAGGATAATGTTGCTTCCGAAATATCGGCATGTTTTGTAGAAATTCAGTCGGGTCGGGCCAGGCTCAGGGCGAACTTTTAGCTTTTATACCGGGCCGGGCCAAAAAAGTTTTGTACACGCCGGACTCGGGCCGAACTTTTATACCTGGTCGTGCCGGACCAAATTTTTTTTTTGTACGAGTCGAACCGGGATCGGGCCTGGGAATTTCGGCCCATTTAGACCTCTAACGCCGCTGATTTGTTGTATTTAAACCGAATGATCTCTTTGTGCAGTGTTCCTTTCAGTATTTATACATTAACCATGTTTTTTAGAGATTAACAGCGAGAGTTCAACGATAGATAACATAGTAAGCCCAGTCCATAAGTTTTGAATTGTCTTGATAACTGATCCTAGAATTAAATTTGCTGCAATTATTTATTCATTCGTGCGAGATAATATAGTATCACATATTAGAGTTAATTTATTGCTAAATCCAGAGACCTAAGGGCTGATAGCAGAATATTTTAACCGGTTAACATTTCTTAACATATTTTAGGAAACTTCTATACTTTGAGAATGATAGAAGCAAGCTATTGAAGTTGTAAAGAATCCACGATGTGGTGTGTTTTTGAAATGGGGTAGCGTGGAGCCGATTTCACAATGGATCACCTTCATTAAATATTTCAGAACAAATTTTATTTAAAAAGCGTTCTTGAAATTTCTAGAGGTAAAAATTATTTACAACAATTTTTTTTAGCTGAGTTCGCTCGACTTGTAATTTATAGCAAATCACCAAATAGTCCAGTCTTTTACAGTAGTTTTAAAATCTTAAAGTCTTAACTAGAGCTACTTTTCACTCTCTCCGAAAGACCAAATCCAAGGCTGTTGCGTTGACTTCAGAGAGATCGCACTCTCTCATTCAAAAATCTGTCAGCAAACCTGTCCTGAGATGAGTGTTTTCCACCAACACTCGTTCTCCTGCCGAAACTCCAACTCCTCTCTCGATCTTCTTCTCCGGTCCGTTTGCTCGAACAAAAGATTCTCCGATCACCAATCAAAAAAAGTTTTAGTTTACGTCATTGGATAAAGCCTTTTTAGGGAGGTCTTACTGAACTTTTAAATGTTCACGCAGGAAATTCCCACGATCCGAGACCCCACACATAGACGGTCAGATCAGAGAAATATTTGCTGTCTAGCAATTTCAGTTTCACAAGATTGATCGAAGCTCATCTTTTCCTATTGTAGTAACCGGCATTCTTGTCACCCCCACAGCTAAGCGTGAGAAAAGTTTTCCAACTCTTGGGAACTTCTATCTTTGATTACTCTGCCTAATTAGCAGACTGTGAGAGATTTACTGAAATTGTTACAACACCCCCACCATCAAAACATTTTCCGGGTTAAAACGCGGAAAATCTGCAAAAAAAGGATTAGCTCAACATATTTGAGTGGCTCAAATAACATTTCAATTTAACCTCACTATATACATCAGTGACCTGATTTCTTATATACTGCTTACCATTGCTTGAACATCTAGCTTTAGAGACTTTTTTTTTTTTTGAAAGATGCTTTTTTTCTACACATGCCCAAAATAACAATAAAACTAAAAATAATCAAATATGTACAAAAGATTGGATTTTACTCAAATACTTACTACTGAATTTCTTTACTTGTGTTTGCCGAACAATACGTTTTACACAACCGTTCAATTTCTTTAACAAGAGTGTCACAAAGGCGTGATTTTCCACTGTCCCTACTCTCTTTCAACAGAATTTCGAAGGATTTTAGAAAACTCTTTGTGAATCCGCTCACTTCCTCCAGATTAACTTTCGAATGATAACCCTTCCTGTCAACACTCACTTCCATGTTTTCGCGTTTATTTTTCGAATTACCCTGCCGGTCGAAAACCAACTCATCTACTTTCCTTGACCTTTTCAAAAGGGTTTCTTTTTCCGCAATACACTGAGAACGGTGGTTCTTCGTTTCGGGGGGGAATGACGAAAGAATTTCTTCCTGCCCTTGTGGATCTGTTAAAGGGTTCATCTCAATCCCCGGGTTCTCAAAACTGGAATTAGTTTGCGATTTTTGCTTTCGCTTTATCTTTTCATTTATTAAAGCCTGCGTCTTATTACCTAAGATATAGTGTTTAATTTTAGAGTGTCTAGGCAGGATTGCCGCTTTCGTATTTACATATCCGAGACCTTTTATTTCCATTTTTATACGTGCCACTCTAAATCGTTTTGGATATTTATCAAATGTCTGTTTAAGCCAAACATATTCATTGCCTAATTTGCTCTTATTTACCAAATTCCATGGGCAAACACAATACGAGCTACCTGAATCTCTAAGTACACACGCCTTCTTCCCATTTATTTTGTTTTCACCCAAAAAAGGTCGGAACAAGCTTTTGTCTTCGCTTATATCGCCTAAGTGATTTATGCTCTCGAAAGATTTTAATTCCGTAATATCCCTTTGTCTTTTCGGACAACGTGCCATTAGGTGAAATTCGCTTCCACACGTATGGCAACGCCTCTTTCGTTCAAAGATACGTTCCCTGTCTTTAATTTCTTTGTCTCGCCAATTTATTTTTTTGTCGGAATTTTTTTCTTCTCCAGAATTTCCCTCGAGTTTCGTTTCTTCAGATTTCCTATCATAAAAAGATCTCGCATTCTCTTTTTTATCTGAAATCCCTTTCACTGCTTCGTATTCGTCCAGACATTTTGCCAAAACTAACGGGTCTTTGTAGTTTGCCCACGAATCAATGAAATGCTCTTTCAATTCGCTAGAAGTACGGCGCTTGATCTGGTCCGTTATCAATAAATTTTTCAGACTATTGAAATCTGTAACATCTAACCCATTTAACCAACCCTCTAAATAACTATTGAGTTCAAAAATAATATCCTTCCATGGAGCACCTGGATTGCGTGGATGTTTCATTAATTTTTGACGATATGCTTCGGGACTCATACGGAATCGTTCAAGCAAAAACTTTTTGACGTATTCAAAGTTATCCGTCTGATCTTGCGGTTCCCTTAAAATTAACTCTGCAATTTCTACCGGCACTAAAGCTAATAAATGCGTCACTAAGTCACCTGTCTCTATTTCCGCTTTGGTCGCCTGTCGTTCGAACAAATTTAAAAACAAAGTTATATCCGAGCGTTCTGGATCAAATCGATGCATGATTGTTCGAAGCGGCAATTTAGGTGGGCGTTCCGACCCGGTACTGTTAGTTGAACTACGTCTATTTGCATCTTGCGTCAATCTAAGTTGTTCTAACGTAAATTCGCGTTCTTTTTGTTTTTCCTCTCTTTCTCTTTCTTCTTTCTCCCTCTCATATTCCCTTTGTTTTTCCTCTTTATCCGCGGCTATCTTGTCTTCGCGATCTTTCATGATATACGCAGCTTGCGTAAATGCAAAATCTTTATCGTAATCATCGGCAGCTTCGATTTTTTGGATAATTACCGGTATTCTGTCATTTTTCCCTATTTCCACTCCCAATTCTTCCGCTAAATTCTGCAAATCAATTTTCCTGCACTGTTTCAGATCAGTTACTTCTTGCATTTTAAAATTTTATGTAAATACAATATAAAGATGAAAATGATAGTTTCGCTCGCTAACTTATGCAACAGGGATTCTAACACTTTATGGAAAATTTTCTGCTACTACCCACATAATACTAACAATTTTAAATACAATTCAATTTGAGGAATAATAAAAATAGTATACATATAAAAATAAATTTTCAATATTGTAAAATTTTCAATACACTGACACGTTTTGGTGTAGGTCATCCAAATTTAAAACAAATTTAGAAATTTGAAATTCTGTGCTCATAATTCAACCAATACTTGATATTTCTGACCCCGCAGGTAACAAAATGACCACTTTTTGCAACTGCTAAAAAATTTTCCTAACATCACATATTCAAAATATTTGATTATCAACAACATCTATTGTTTCACTAATAATATAAAAAAGTACACCTTTGAAATCTTTCAATCATGAATAACTAGACAATCGACTTATTTGAAAAATCAAAATTTTCATCTCTTTTTTTTTTTTCGAAAAAAAAAAAATTATATATATACACATTTAGCCTGACAATCCTTATATTATTTTACTGCCAAAAGAAAATTCACACTATCAAATTTTATGCTGATAACAAATATACATATATTTTTCCAAATATGTTAAAAGTTATTAGATTTAAAAATTTATCATAATTTATCATATATCAATATTCAAATAAAAAATTTCTCAGAAATGAATTTTCCTCAACAAAGAATATGTAAACAAAATGAGAGCCACTCAAAAATGAATTGAGCTTACCTTTTCTACAGTCTTTGTCTGCATCATCTGTCGCCGGTTTCGGGTCTGGCCTAGACGTCGTCGATTTCACAGGTTATCTCGGTTTGTCGACTCCTGATGTTTCCTAGAAAGGGCTTGCTTCGGACTTGTTCTCTGTAAGCACGGGCTTGCTTCCAGGACGGAACTGTGGTCTGTCGTGACAATGCAAGGGCTTGCTTCGGGCTTGTTCTCTGTAAACACGGGCTTGCTTCCAGGACGGAACTGTGGTCTGTCGTGACACTGCAAGGCTTGCTTCGGTCTCTGCTTTCCTCTCCTGAACTGGCGTCAGATCTTGCGCGCTTAGATGCGGGCGGGCGTCACTGCTACTGTCTGGACTCTCTTCACTAATGCTAATAAATTTTTGTCGAAATATCCGACTCGCTTGCCACCAGCTGTAAAGAATCCACGATGTGGTGTGTTTTTGAAATGGGGTAGCGTGGAGCCGATTTCACAATGGATCACCTTCATTAAATATTTCAGAACAAATTTTATTTAAAAAGCGTTCTTGAAATTTCTAGAGGTAAAAATTATTTACAACAATTTTTTTTAGCTGAGTTCGCTCGACTTGTAATTTATAGCAAATCACCAAATAGTCCAGTCTTTTACAGTAGTTTTAAAATCTTAAAGTCTTAACTAGAGCTACTTTTCACTCTCTCCGAAAGACCAAATCCAAGGCTGTTGCGTTGACTTCAGAGAGATCGCACTCTCTCATTCAAAAATCTGTCAGCAAACCTGTCCTGAGATGAGTGTTTTCCACCAACACTCGTTCTCCTGCCGAAACTCCAACTCCTCTCTCGATCTTCTTCTCCGGTCCGTTTGCTCGAACAAAAGATTCTCCGATCACCAATCAAAAAAAGTTTTAGTTTACGTCATTGGATAAAGCCTTTTTAGGGAGGTCTTACTGAACTTTTAAATGTTCACGCAGGAAATTCCCACGATCCGAGACCCCACACATAGACGGTCAGATCAGAGAAATATTTGCTGTCTAGCAATTTCAGTTTCACAAGATTGATCGAAGCTCATCTTTTCCTATTGTAGTAACCGGCATTCTTGTCACCCCCACAGCTAAGCGTGAGAAAAGTTTTCCAACTCTTGGGAACTTCTATCTTTGATTACTCTGCCTAATTAGCAGACTGTGAGAGATTTACTGAAATTGTTACAAAGTCATAAAATTCATCATGGTAATTAATTAACAAAATATTCGTTAGCACAGATCAGCGATGTGTTTATAAATACATTTGATTGTTCTGAAGTTGTGGGAGGAATTTAAGGCTTGAAAGTACTTTAATAGAGACATTTAAATCTAGGTATTAAGGTAATTACCTATCAATCTTTGAATGCTCTTTTTATTTCTCTCTGCTTAATTTAGTTTTAGGGTATTGGGGGTTATTGCTATTGATGACAGGGCTAGTATATTTACTATTGTTCCAAGCACAAAAGAGGCTAAATAATAATAATAATATTATTATTAATAATAATAAATATGTATTAAAATGCTGGTTCACGGAAAGTTGTTCCATTACCCCAGTCATGAACTACGTGCAGAAAGCACAGTATTCAGGGTAGAGTCCCGCACGGATCGAATTGTATCCTACCCGAACCAGAAAATTCTGCTCAAAGTCAACCCGAAACCCGATCCGAACGCGACACACTTCAACTCGAAATATCCAAACCTGAACCCGAAGTGGAAGAATATAATTATTTTTAATATAATTATGGTAAAGTAGTCGACAACTATATTTCTAATATCTGTTGGACCTTTTTTGTATAAAAATGAACACATAAACACTCTTTAATATTCAAAATACATAGATTTTTTCTTTAAAAAAATATTCTGAACTTTCTTTTGAAATATCGTATCAACCCGAAAGAATCAAAACTCAGCGCAATATGTTTAAAATCAACCAGACCCGCACCAAAAAAAAAAAAAATGTCAACTCGATCCCAACCGCGGATCGGGTTCAGGTAAAATCAGGTTACCCGATCTGATGCAGGACTCTACTTCACTGATAAGTGACGTCACTGACGACTATTGTGGTTTTTTGATGGTGTAGTACTATTTTTTCTTCTTCTTCACTCGTAATAAAATAATATGTATGTATTTTTTTAATTAAAGATAATTAACATTTAAAAATGTTTTAATTTGTAAATCAATACGTTATATTTATAGAGAAAAATGTATGTATAGTTTTATGCAATACTGATGTTAGAACCTACAAATCTGCCAATTACAAGAGCCCTAGTGCCGGGTTGAGCGTTAAGGGGTTTAAGTATTCAATACTTTTTTGTAATCTTTTGAAACTTTAATTGGACATACAACTCTTACATCTTCGAATACAGTAAGCCTTTTTTTTTTTTTTTTTTTTTAAACCCATTAACATCCAAATTATTTTCTTCGTTAAAATTTAAATTTTAGATTTCCCACCACTTCTAAATGAAGGGTATTTTTTATTATATTATTTTATCAAGGGATTTGTCCCGTGAAAGAAGAGAGTATATATTTATATTTACTGGTATGAAAGACGCTTTCTTGCCACTAAGTCTAGTGAGCTAAAAATATGTCACAGGGTGTTAAAGGGTTAAAGTATGTATGAAAGAGCAATTCAATTATGTTCTCTGAGCATTTTAAAACAAACCGCAAAAAATAATTTCTATAATTACGCTAGTTATGACTAAAAATGTGTCTAGTGCTCTCAATGTAAGCAATGATTAAAATTAAAACAATACTTTAAAGTGGTTTATTTCAAAATGCTAAAAACTTGCATTTTAAAAACTGAGCGGAACATTTTTCTTGAACTACTTTTGCACGCAATAGTTACAGAATTATAGATTTCATCTATATCTTAAGACTGAACCTAAATTTGTGTATACTTTAGCAAAACTTCTATTCTTCTTAGTTTTATTTATTTTTTAATTTAACTTCATTTGGTTTTTGTATGTAAAAATGGAATTTTGTAATTTATTTTTCTCCCACTTCCTGATATGCTACAATTATAAAAATTATGTTCCCAAATGTATTTCCGGTAACCCTACAATATTTTAATATTTTTAGAACTTAATTATAAATTAATACATTAATTTTAAGACATTTTTCCGTTTGCCCGCCGTAGTTGATAAATCGCAAAATATTTTTTGATGATTACAATTGTATACGAGTTATAACAATAATGTATTTCATTATATACCAGGCTCATCAAAATACTCCAACGGAAATCTAAAGAAACATTTTAAACATTGAAAAGTTGAAAATATAAATAAAAAATAAATGATGTAATATATATTTTTAATAATACGCTTTAATCAATCAATATTTTCAAATTAATTAAATTATGATTATACGTTGAGAAATCAATTTAGAAAATCTAAAAAGATAATTTGAATAATAATTTTTCCCTTTTCCTGTTGCCATATGTTAAAAAAGAAACTGAGTAAAAATTTTAATTTTTCTTTTCAATAAATTCAGGAGCTGGCGCTTTCTACCAAGTGCAAACCAAAGCGGCGAATTTTCCATAAACAGCTTCAGTGCCCACGATAAATTAAAATATTGTAACGAAAATATATCGGAAAATTAGTCATGATTACAGTCATGAAATGAATTACATTCAGTCATGAATTACCGTCATGAAATTAGGCAGTTGAATGCTTATAATGTTAATATATATATAAAATACATTTGAATTCAAAATACAGCAAACAAGTTATATATATATATATATATATATATATATATATATATATATATATATATATATATATATATATATGGTCCTTGGTCCATCATCTTTTACAAAACTGATTTTGGCAACATGTACTGATTTTATCCAATGCTTGTGTTTTGAGTTGAATCATGCTTTTTATCTGGTAATTTGTTTTCTTTTCCCTCTATCCTTTTTAACACTTTCCAACCTAGTTGAAAAGTGTTTATGACTTCGGTTTGTCTGGCCGTCTGCCGTCTGGCCGTCTGGCCGTCTGCCGTCTGGCCGTCTGGCCGTCTGCCGTCTGGCCGTCTGGCCGTCTGCCGTCTGGCCGTCTGCCGTCTGCCGTCTGTCCGTGCTCTAACTCCCGTAAATATGCTCGGATTGCCCTGCAATTTTTATATGTTATAATCGTTATCTATAGCATGTTCCCTATTTCAACGGAAGTGGTGTATCACTTATAGTTTTTTTACAGGGACACTCAAAAGAATTCCGTTACATTGCGGTCTATGAGGAAAAATCATTTGCGGTTTACTTAAATAATGTTTCACTATTTTAAACGCATTGAAATTTATATATATCACTAAGGTGCATTAGAAGAAGCTTAATATGGAATAGGGTGTGCATAGCACTTATACTTACTTTACAGGGACAGTCAAAAAAATTCCGTTACATTACGTCTATGGAGAAAAATCGTCTGCGGTTTATTTAAATAATGTTTCACTATTTTAAACGCATTGAAATTTATATAAGGTTCATTACAAGTGGCTTACTACAGAATATTGTGTGTATAGCAGTCATCGTTCATTTACAGGGACACACAAAAGAATTCTCTACTGTATGTTAACAATAATTCCTGCAAGTGCGTTTTAAGTTACTGAATGCGATTTTAATTTTAAATCGCTTTTTGTATATTACGTGGTGTGTATAAATTCTGTAGATCCTATACAGGGAAGCACAAAAGTTCGGGAACACATTTCCGTATTATTTAACTCCAGACGGAGAATTTTAAACTGTGCTACGTGTTTCCTAACTGAACTAAAATTTAGCATCCTATGTAGTATATATACAAATCTATAGATCCTATATAGGGCTGAATAAAAGTATTCGGATTACTTAGATGTTATCTTTTAGCTTATTCGTAAAATTATTTTGGAAGCGTTGGAAAGTGTTACATAATCTATGCTTGACGCATGATTTTTCGTTCTTGTTAATCTTGTTTTTATTTTGAACTTAATTGTTTTTTCACAGTTTATTTCTCTAATTTATTGGTGTGGTTGTCTCAAAATAATATTCTTTAGCTATATTAAGGCTAATATGATGATGAATCAAACATTTTATTTGTGGTGCTTTAGGCATTTGGGACCTGATGATTCTGTCTAAGTTCCACAAATTTCTTTTTATCAATTTCTGTAAATCAGTTTCTCCTTTTTAACACTTTCCAACCTAGTTGAAAAGTGTTTATGACTTCGGTTTGTCTGGCCGTATGGCCGTCTGCCGTCTGTCCGTGCTCTAACTCCCGTAAATATGCTCGGATTGCTCTGCAATTTTTATATGTTATAGTCGTTATCTATAGCACGTTCCCTATTTCAACGGAAGTGTGTAGCACTTATAGTTTTTTTACAGGGACACTCAAAAGAATTCCGTTACATTGCGGTCTATGGGGAAAAATCATTGACGGTTTATTTAAATAATGTTTCACTATTTTAAACGCATTGAAATTTATGTATATCACTAAGGTGCATTAGAAGAAGCTTAATATGGAATAGGGTGGGCATAGCACTTATAGTTACTTTACAGGGACAGTCAAAAGAATTCTGTTACATTACGTCTCTGGAGAAAAATCGTCTGCGGTTTATTTAAATAATGTTTCCCTATTTTAAACGCATTGAAATTTATATATATCACTAAGGTGCATTAGAAGAAGCTTAATATGGAATAGGGTGGGCATAGCACTTATAGTTACTTTACAGGACAGTCAAAAGAATTCTGTTACATTACGTCTATGGAGAAAAATCGTCTGCGGTTTATTTAAATAATGTTTCCCTATTTTAAACGCATTGAAATTTATATATATCACTAAGGTGTATTTCAAGAGGCTTACTACAGAATAGTGTGTGTACAGCAGTCATCGTTCATTTACAGGGACACACAAAAGAATTCTCTACTGTAAGTTAACAATAATTCCTGGAAGTTACTGAAGTTTAAAGTTTACTTACTTTACGTTTTAAGTTTACTGATCGCGATTTTAATTTTAACTCGCTTTTTGTCTATTATGTGGTGTGTATAAATTCTGTATATCCTATACAGGGAAGCACAAAAGTTCGCGAACACATTTCCGTATTATTTAATTCCAGACGGAGAATTTTAAACTGTGCTACGCGTTTCCTAACTGAACTAAAATTTAACATCCTATGTAGTATATATACAAATCTATAGATCCTATACAGGGCTGAATAAAAGTATTCGGATTACTTAGATGTTATCTTTTAGCTTATTAAACGGTATGATTTGTAAAATTATTTTGGAAGCGTTGGAAAGTGTTATATAATCTATGCTTGACGCATGATTTTTCGTTCTTGTTTTTTTTTGTACTATTTATATGGAATCTATATTCAGTGTGTTGGGGGGAACTGTATAGTTGTCAATTAATTATATATTTTTATTCATCATTTCAATGTTTTTGTTGATGTATCAGTAATGTTTCATTAATGGTTACATATATATTTTTAAAAATTAATGAATACTCTTGTTTCCTTTCTTTTTTTTTTCATTTGAACTAATAGTATTTTATTTATTAGGAATACATATTTTATTTTGTAATTTGACACTGCTATATGGTATAGCAGAGCTGCCAAGTCTCCGGCTTTTTGGATACCAGTATTTTAGTACAGAAAAAGTTTACTTCTTTAATCGGAATACTCTGCGATTTAAAAGAACAACATTTTCTCTAATAAAATACTTGTGTTCAAAAAGCCGGAGACTTGGTAACTCTGGTATAGTGATTTCATTGTATATGATCAGTTTCTTATGTTTCAATGGTTAAATTTTACAATAAGTTTTTATATATTGAACTTCCATAATGACATGCTGCATCTGCGCAATCGTTTGTGGATAGTTATACTTTTAATTTAATTTTTATAATCATAAGATTATCGTCCTCTTGCAGCCATCAATTAGATATACATCTAATTACAGCCCAAATTTTGGCATAATTTATATTTTCATAATTATTAAATACATTATTTTAATGCTGCTTATGCGCATGATTTGATGTATTTCTTGTATTTCATTAACATCATTTTACGTTGCTGCATTCATAACTTTTTGTATTTTTGCTATGGAAATAACCTGTTAATTTGGCCGTTTGCATTGTTTTTGTTTGTGTCCAAATAGTATGGTCATCTTGCATTTTGAATAATTTGGATTGTTTATTCTGTAAGGGCTTCTATTGTTAAGATTTCTTAAAATGAATGAATACTCTTGTTTCCCCCCTTTTTTTTTCATTTGAACTAATAATATTTCATTTATTAGGACTACATATTTTATTTTGTAATTTAACACTGCTATATGGTATAGTGATTTCATTGTGTATGGTCAGTTTCTTATGTTTCAATGGTTAAATTTTACAATAAGTTTATATATATATATATATATATATATATATATATACTTATTTTAAAATAAAGTTGAAAATATTACTCTTTTTTTCTTTTTCTTTTTTAGAATTTATCTATGCATATTTCATTTTTATTTGTTGTTGTTGTTGTTGTTGTTGTGACTGTAATAATAATAATAATAATAATAATAATAATATTTTTTCAGATTTAAGTTACAGATCTTATCTAATAAATCCGTGAAGTTGTATGTAAAATAGTATTGTATGTAAGTATTTTGATACTCTACGTTGCAAAAGGCAGTCAATATAAAAATAAATTATTTGTTCTTATTTTTCAGCTATATTTGAACATTTAACTAACGCACAAAAAAAAAAAAAAAAAAACTTAATGAATAATTTAAATAATTCAGTCGCCAGAAGAAGCACTTTTAAAATTTCAAGATTTTTTAACTAAAATTATTAAAATCTTCAAAATTTTGAAACATTTTCTTCTTTAAGTGCGTTCAACTTACACAGATTAAAAAAGGCGTAGAACTAATTACACGATTAAAAACCTAATTCATTTTTTATTGTAAAATGAAAAAAAAAAAAAAAAAAAAAAACCAGGCGCTATGTTTTTGTGTGTCAAACATTATTTTATTCATTTTCTCTTCTTCTCATATGTCCAAATTTATTCCAAGTTTTTTCTGCATAGTTTAATATTGATTATGATTTATACGTTTCGTTTGCTATTCATCAACTGAAGAGCACTTGTTGATGCCCCCGGAATGGTGGTTAATATTTTTTCATCTTTTTTTTTTCGAAAATAATTATTTTCAGTCGAAACAATTTATCTGAAAAAAAAAAAGTGAGCGAAGTTGAAAATCCGTTGTTTTTATGATATTTTTGAATTTTAAATTCTTGATTTCTTTTTTCTTTAGTTGAATTTATCCAGGTTAAATTTTGTTTGGATTTGGTTTTGAAATTTTCCCCCTTTCTCAAAATCGGCCCGAATTATGAAACAAAATAAAGAGAAATCTCTTTTTTCTTCTTAAGAGCAACATTTTCTTAATGCCAGAGTTCTATTCTTAAATTTGATAGTTTTTAACAACCAAGACTGATAGTTTTTAATGATTTAACATTTTACTGCAGATAAAAGCATATCTGTTACATGCGTGAGCACGTGTGTAAGTAAGTATAAATAAATATGTGTCAGGTTGAGAATAGGTGATGCTTACATTTAAGTACTACTATTTCCGAATAGTAATCTACGCATTAACTAATCGCAGAATTTTGCGAATAAGATGAACTATTCAGAAATAGTGGTACTCAAAAATAAGCACTTCTACGTACGGATGTGTGTGCGTGTCGAGAGTGAAGTGCGAATAGAAGATGGTTAAAATTCTCGAATTTTCCCTTGATTATATGAAGGTTGAAAGCCTCTGACATTTGGCAATGTAGTTATATTATACTTTACTTTCTTTTTGTGTCCACCCCCCCCCCCCCCACTTTAAAAAAATAGGGTGGTGCAGCTAAAATCGATAGTAATGTAAAGAGCGCGAATGTAAACGTTTGAGAATCGTTGGAGTAATGTAATACTATAGCTTTAAAAAAAAAAAACTAGTCGGATATGCCAATCCCAAAACTTTCTTCCATCTCACACAGGTTAGGCATACACTAAAAACCATTCAGCACCAATTTATATCAAGGTCCGACTGAGTCTAAAGTTTTATTAAATTCCGTACATTAGTTCTTGAAGTATGACTATCGTTAAAATCGTGTAAATCCTGAAAAATGCAGCATAACAGCGCCACCTGTAGAAAGATCTGCACCAAAACCTAATCAACAACAACTTATGTCAACGTCCTACTGAATCTGAAGTTTGATGAAAATCCGTGCATTTAGTTCTTGAGATATAGTTATCGTGAAAATCATGAAAAAAGTAGCATAGCAGTGCTACCTAATGGGCTATTCACACCAAAACGTAATCAGCATCTATTTATGTCAAGGTCTAACAGAATATGAAGTTTGATGAAATTCCGTGAGTAGTGGGAAAACGACAGTTCAAGCTCAGGAGGTGGAGGGATTGAGGGATCGCCCTCCCCCCGCCAACACCTCCGCCCCCACAGCATCGCCCTCTAGCGGGAAAAATAAATTTTATACTGTAATATGAGGAGAGTGAACATATGAACTCTAAGATGAGGTTAAATGGACAAAATTATCATACTATAAGATGAATATTGATTTTATATACTCATTTTGAATGACAAAAACCTTAATGAGTATCACTAATTAAGCGAAACAATGGGAAAATATCAATTTTAACGAAAAAAGCTGATTTCTTAAGAATTTTCCAACTATAAAACGAGGATATCAACTTATAAGAAGAAATTTAAACTCACATTTTAGTTTTTGAACAATCATTACATTAATGAGCACTGATAATTAGACAAAATATCCATTTTTAACGAAAGAAGCTGATTTCTTACAAATATTTCAACTATAAAACTAGGATATCAAATCGTAAGCCTAAGATTAAGCATATATATTCATTTTGAATAACGAACATTAATGAGTATTACTAATTACACGAAACAATGAAGAAATATCAAATTTTAACGAAAAAAGCCGATTTCTTAAGAATTTTTCAACTATAAGATGACATTATCAACTGAAACTTAAACTTATATTTTAGTTTTTGAACAATTATCACATTAATGAATATTAATAATCAGACAAAACAATGTAAAATATCAAATTTTAACGAAAAAAAAAAAAAACGATTTCTTAAGAATTTTTCAACTATAATATGATGATATCAAATCATAAGGCTGATGATTAAACATATATATTAATTTTAAATGCTGAACACTTTAATCAAAATATTAATAATTAATCAAAAGAAAATACTAATTTTCAGGAAAAAAAGATGAATTTTACGAAAATTTTCAGATTTGATTGTACTGTAAGGCCCTAACTTGTACGATTTTATCCTTTAAATGACCATAATACAGAGAAATATTAAAATTTAGATAGTTTTATATAGAAATTTTATGAGAATTAATTAAATTTAATTGATTTTCTATGTTTTAATTTGCCATGCTTAATTAGTTTTATATAACTGTATATTAGAGAATTAAAGCATTATTCTTCCAAAATTTATTTATATTTCATGAACTTAAATATGAAATAAGGTAAACAACATCTCTTTTCTTGCACATTCACACAGTGGATAACATAGAACAGGTAATTTTATCTAAACATCTTTTATTTAAAATAGTCTAGTTTATGAATTCGATACGTTCTACCAAATATCAGGCAACATTTTAACATGAACTTAAATGCTACACCTATTTAACATTACTTAAATGATGAAATATTAGTATTTCACCCACTTCTTTAAGAAGTATACATATAAATATCTGGATTTATCAAGTAAATATCCAATTTTAGCTTGCATTTAGTGATTTTTTACACCATTTCAATGATTTCAAGCTATTTTATTACACAGAAACGGAAACATATTTCAACATAAACGCCAGTAAAATAATATTTGAATTGTGCTTTCTATTCAAAAATTTAAATCTCCAGTTAAAATTCATGTTCTTATCATTTATCAACTATATATCATACATAATTTTTACCCCCCTGTCGCGCTCGTCGAGCTAACCGTTCTGAGTTTTCCGTGGTTTTCTTCGAACCTTGCCGTAAACATGGGTTAGGATAACTTAGAAAGACCCCCCACGGAGGGTACTCTCCCTACACTCTAAAAAACATCCGTGAAAATACAAGAGATTTTCCGTAAAATTTTACGGAGAAGTTTCATTTTTCCAAAACAACAGTACAATTTCCGTAAATGACATTAGTTCCGTAAAGGAAATTTTAAATCCGTAGATATGCAGAAAGTTTTCCGTAAATTTGATGGATTTTTTTCAAAACAGTACAATGGCCGTATTTCCCCATTTTCGTAAATAACGTCCAGAGGTTTGCATACAGATAACAGATATCGTCTTGTTTGAAATGCGAATTAAGATTGTTGTATTTATTAGGGTCCAGGATCTTCTAAGATCCAGGCCTGGACCGGTCCTACCCGTGGGCCTATTTTCTGTCATTAGACACGGGCCAATCCTGGAGCTCATTCTAACCGGGCCCGTGTCTGGACGGTAATTTTTTGTAAAAATAATAATGATATTTTTTATTTTTTAGTGAAATCTTTAGAAATTTACTTTATTTATATAAATTACAGAAAAATATTTTTTTTAATCTACATTTTTTTTCTGTATAGTGCTTCAAATTATGACTTTTTTCACTGACATTTTAAAATTTTATTTTAATTTTATTAACGTGAGGCAATATTAGGTTATTAAAGGTTTCGTAAAATAATATCTTTGCAAATTATTGGTATTGAACAAAACTGATTTGTCTTATAAATTTGAAAATTAAACTAAAATTTATTATTTTATAAATTATAAATTTACAAATTTTATATTTTTTTCTTTAAATTTATAAAAATAATTAATGATTCTTTCTTTACTTTTAAAAAAATGAAGTTTATGATTTTACAAAGTTTATAATATATTTAGTTAGTTTATAATTTTATAAATTAAACTAAATTAATTTAGACTAAATTAATAAATCCAAATTTAAACATACTTATCCCAAGGTCATTAATTTCAAAATTTTCGCTAAAAATCTTTTTTTTTTTTTTTTTTTAATATTTTTGCAAATTATCGGTATGTAGGTGTTAAGCTAAGCTGATTTGTTTTATAAATTTGTGAATTAAACAAAAATTTATTATTTTATAAATTATAATTTTACGAAGTTCATATTTTTGACTTTAAATTTATAAAAAATAATTAATAACTTTTTGTTTACTTTTATAAAAATGAAGTCTATAATTTATTTCGTTAGTTTATAATTTTATAAATTAAACTAAATTAATTTAAACTAAATTATCAAGTCAATTTAAACTTACCTATCCTAAGGTCATTAATTTCAAAATTTTCTCTAAAAATCTATTTTTTTTAAATTATTCAGTTTAACAGAATCGTACACAAAAGCTCTCAGCAAAGATTAAATATAATAATTTAATTTATTATAAAATTGTTTATTCACATAAGTTTTTAAAATAAGAGATAAAGAAAATTTACTTTAATAGCATGTAATAAATACGTCTACTTAAGATAATATTGTTTTTACTGGAATTGATAAAAAGATCAACAGACATAATTTTAAAAAGTATATGTACTATTGCAAAAAGAAACAATCATTAGTCTTAATGCAATGTTTTACGCATATAATACATAAAAAGTTAAAATTTATCTGTTATAAAGCACTCAAATAATAAAGCAAGATATTAAAAATTATGAAAATAAAATATTGAAAAGATCCATCTATGAAACCTTCGTTTTTGCATCCTTTAGAATAAAAGTAGTAGGAAAAGGACAGTTCAGGCTCAGCAGGCGGAGGATCGGAATATCGGATCCTCCGCCTCCCGTGCCACCGCCTGCCGCTCCTCCGACCGCACCGCTCCTCCGACCGCACCGTCCCTCCGACCGCACCCGCAACGCACCCTGGCGGGAAAAATGGAAATTGTGAAAAAAGGGTTAATTTTCTACTGTAACACGAGGGGTGAAAACAAGAACTCTAAGAAAAGGTTAAATGGACAAGATTGTCATACTATAAGATGAATATTGATTTTATATACTAATTTTGAATGACAAACACCTTAATGAGTATCACTAATTAAGCGAAACAATAGAAAAATATCAACTTTAACGAAAAAAGCAGATTTCTTAAGAATTTTTCAACTATAAGATGACGATATCAACTTATATCAAGAAATTTAAACTTACATTTTAGTTTTTGAACAATGGACACCTTATTGAGAATAATAATTAAGCAAAATAAAATAACAATTTTAACGAAAATGCTGATTTCTTATGAATTTTTCAACTATAACATGAGAATATCAAACTATAAGATGGATTTTAAACTTATATTATAGTTTTTGAACAATGGACACCTTAATGAGAATAATAATTAAGCAAAATAAAATAACAATTTTAACGAAACTGCTGATTTCTTATGAATTTTTCAACTATAACATGAGAATATCAAACTATAAGATGGATTTTAAACTTATATTATAGTTTCTGAACAATAAACACCTTAATGAGTATAATAATTAAGCAAAAGAAAATATTACTTTTAACGAAAATGATGATTTCCTATGAATTTTTCAACTATAAGATGTGGATATCAAATCATAAGCAGTAGAATAAACATATATAATCATTTTAAATGACGAACATTTTAATGAGTATTACTAATTAGACGAAACAATTGAAAAATATCAATTGTTATCAAGTTATCAAAAATATCAAGTTTTTACGAAGTTAAAAAAAAAATTACAAATGAAAAAAAAATGTACAAATGAAAAAAAAAATTACAAATGAAAAAAAAAAAATTACAAATGAAAAAAAAAAATTTTACAAATGAAAAAAAAAATTACAAATGAAAAAAAAAATTACAAATGAAAAAAAAAATTACAAATGAAAAAAAAAATTACAAAATAAAAAAAAGTTTTTACAAAAAAAGTTAAAAAAAAAAATATTTTACAAAAAAAAAAAAAAAAAAAAAAAAAAAAGTTTTTACATTAAAAAAAATGTTTTAACCAAAAAAAAATTACAAAGGTTTAATATATTACAAAAAGTATCCATTTTTAAAAAAAAATAAAAAATTAGAAGTTTAATTGCCACTATCACTTCTCAGAATTTAGCAGCCTAGACTTTTGTACACTATATATTTTTAATACTATAAAGAAAATTTCAACTGCAATTGTATCAACACTATTATTAAGTTCGCATAAACCAAATTTTATACTGTATTTAGCGAATTTCCAATTAACATCTTCCGTGTAGAGTAACTTTTTCCTCAAGCATTTGAAGCCTTAATATCTATTACATTTACATGTAATTACTATTTCAGAATTAAGACCATACTAACCATTTTAGTATAAAAACCAAATTTAAGCAAAATTTCATGATAAAGCTTATTATACTGATTATTTTATTTCCCTATTTTAATCCAATTGAGGAAACAATTTCTCTGTCAGCGAATAAAGTAAGTTGTACTATATCGTTGTAAGACATTAATAAATGATTACTTATCGATTAATTCTTTTCTAAATATATCATTACATTTCTTTTATTGTACAGATGTTACATCAAGATGAATCAAAACAGCAGAAACTCCCTTTACTAGAAATGGATACTACGAATGTTGAACATATACAAATCCATACTAGTCTTTTTCTAGAAAATACAGACTGTCAATTCATATGAAAACACATTTTAATATGTAAAATTTCATAATTCGCACTTCTAAACTGCTAATTTTGTATAGAAATACAGATAAATTTTCATTTATATAATAGATTAAAACTCTACTAACGTTATTTAAACAAATATTACTTTAACTGATAATAAAGTCGAATTTTAAGGGGAAAAAAAAAAAGATTTTCTTAAGAATTTTTTGCAACTATAAGCTATTGAATCTAATATATATATTTATTATTATTTCTTTAAACAAAAATTTTCATATTCAAATCTTCACCTGAATATATAATGAACTTTATAAACTTTCCATCTCAAGACTTACTTTTATATTAAAATGTGTCAATTAATTTAACACAACTCTACATTAATTTTATATGTTTCAATGAATATTTATATCTAAACGAATGATCTTACAATTATAATCATTAATATTATTTGAATAAAATATATAATTACATAAAAGTACACTTTTATTAATGAAACCGTATTCATAACCTAATGTTTATATATATAAATAATGTATGCGTCATCATTGAGTAAAACTTATCGAAAGATTATAATCATGTTGCATTTATCAAATAAACACGCTTTTTAATATTAAGCGTTTTTCTAAAATTATAAATATAACTCCTTTTTCTATTAAAAAATGAAGCTGTTTCATTAAATTACACTTTTAATACATTTACTAAAACTATTTGCATATAATATTACATGAAAAATAATCTTTCAAATCTAACTCGACTTTTCATAGATATATTTTTTCTATATTGTTCAGACCTCCCAAGTATCGCTATATTTATTCTAACCTGTTATATTTATTATGATGTCTGTGAAAGGGTATTTTTCGCGGGAGTATGTATGGAACTTTGACCGTCCTACCCTAATAGGGGGGATATTTTTCGGTAGGGATGTGCGGAATTTTGGACACCCACCCTGATATTCCCACAAATTTCTTTATGTTGAACCTTCAAAACATCAAACTTGTAACACAACAAGTTATATTGTATATATGAAACGTTGCATTTTTTCCCTTACATCTTTTGTATCAGTATATATATATATATATATATATATATATATATATATATATATATATATATATATATATAGAAGTTAATCAAAGTGATTTATGTGCCAACTGGGCTAAATTATGGTATCATAAAACTCAATACTTTCAACCAGCTATAATTGAAAAGAATATTGAAAAGAATATGTAAAAACCATTCCATACCAATTTGCGCTTGAAATTCATAGATATTATAATTATATATATATATATATATATATATATATATATAGTGAAATGTATTTTGTTGAGATTCTTGAACGGTGTAGTTTATGTGTTTTTCTCCTATATACTGAATAGTTATCATGTCTGACTTTTAAATAGAAATATTATTATTTACCGCTCTTTCTATAAGAAAATTTCTTTCAGAATTCTATGAGCTATATTTAGAAAGTTTAGATGTGAGTTATAATACAAAGATTTTTACCTAACTTGAGCAAAGATATTTTACGCAACAAACACTTTAAATAGTGAAAGAAAAAATAGTGGTTGGGGAAAGGATTTCTATGCTATAAAAATGAAAAAGGGTGTATAATTTGACATAAAATGGAAATTGTGTATAAGAAATTCTATGCATATTATTCGATAGCAGAATTTATTTCCTTGAAACGTCTCACGTAACAATAACTATTTTCAGTTTCACACGCTTTGTATAATAAAGCTACTTTTAGCAGATATTTATATATATAACTACCTTAGATTTTTAAATCACGTTCAAATCTTCACTCCTCGCTCAACTCTCCGCAACTCGCTCAACTCCTTCATTGATCATTTTTTGATTTGTTTTTTATTAACAAAATGGATATTAGTCGAATCATGGGAGTGTTGGATCTCGACGGTTTCACCGTAAATAAACGTTTTGTGGCACGAGAAGTGGCCTTTTGTG
This sequence comes from Maratus michaelseni, assembly GCA_963931845.1. Taxonomy (NCBI): domain Eukaryota; kingdom Metazoa; phylum Arthropoda; class Arachnida; order Araneae; family Salticidae; genus Maratus; species Maratus michaelseni. The sequence continues at coordinate 184,261,457 of OZ007594.1, read as the reverse complement.
GTATAGACTGCAAATATCATAGAAGTATTCGTTTCAAATTGGATAAACAGTTATATTCGACAGCTTCAAAAGGAGAAAAAAACAGAATTAGAGAAGCTACAAGTCGAATACACGGCTTACCGTTCTTTCCTCTTCCAAATGAGGAAACTGTGTCCATTTCAAGTCTTGACGATTTTATTCGTCAATGCTATCAGGAGAATAAGACGGAATATGCAAACGTTATTGGATACAAAGGTGGTAATCTTGAACGAGACATCCTGAACCGGCTAAAGATACCACATTACAATATTGAGAAGTATGGATGTCCAAAATTTTGTGCATTAATAAAGGACACTAGATACCCACAATGCTATTCATGTCCGTCACATTCAACTATGAAAATGAGTCTGCATTGCCCCCTAGTAGAAACCTTCTACTTCGTCCAATATTTACAAGGAGTAATGGATCCTAAATATTTTACGATAGACGCGGAGTTATTAAAATACCATAAATTTTGTTTTTAATTTCACCTTATATCATTACAGTTTTTTTTTTAAATAATAATATTTGTATATTTATATTGTCGTTTATTAATCATTTCAGTTTTTTTTTTTAATAATATTTGTCTATTTATATTGTTGTCGTCATTGCAGTTTATAATAATATTTGTATATATATATATTTTCCAATTATATTAACAGCTAAAGATTATAATAATATTTGTATATTTATATTTGTATCTATATTAACCGCTAAAGTTTATAATAATATTTGTACATTTATATTTGTATCTATATATATATATATATTTTCAATATATTAACCACTGCACTTTATAACTATATTTGTATATTTATATCTGTATATTTATATATATTTCAATTATAGATTTATGTTCAAATTTTGCAGCGTCTTTATTTTACATATAATATGTATTGTTTTAATTTTCTTTTTCAGGATATAGTATTTAAAAAAGAAGATTTATAAAATTGAAATTCTTTTTTTAAAAAAAAAGACTTATTTAAATTGGAGCATTATTTTTCAGAAAACATATTTTCTTTTTCAGAATATAGCGATACTTGGGAGGTCTGAACAATATAGAAAAAATATATATATGAAAAGTCGAGTAAGATTTGAAAGATAATTTTTCAATTATAGATTTATGTTCAAATTTTGCAGTGTCTTTATTTTACAGACAATATGTATTGTTTTTTAATTTTCTTTTTCAGGATATATTTAAAAAAGAAGATTTATAAAATTGAAATTCTTTTAAAAAAGGATATAGTATTTAAAAAAGAAGACTTATTTAAATTGGAGCATTATTTTTCAGAAAACATATTTTCTTTTTCAGAATATAGCGATACTTGGGAGGTCTGAACAATATAGAAAAAAAATATATATGAAAAGTCGAGTAAGATTTGAAAGATAATTTTTCAATTATAGATTTATGTTCAAATTTTGCAGCGTCTTTATTTTACAGACAATATGTATTGTTTTTTAATTTTCTTTTTTAGGATATATTTAAAAAAGAAGATTTATAAAATTGAAATTCTTTTAAAAAAGGATATAGTATTTAAAAAAGAAGATTTATAAAATTGAAATGCTTTTAAAAAAAAAGACTTATTTAAATTGGAGCATTATTTTTCAGAAAACATATTTTCTTTTTCAGAATATAGCGATACTTGGGAGGTCTGAACAATATAGAAAAAATATATCTATGAAAAGTCGAGTAAGATTTGAAAGATTATTTTTCATGTAATATTATATGCAAATAGTTTTAGTAAATGTATTAAAAGTGTAATTTAATGAAACAGCTTCATTTTTTAATAGAAAAAGGAGTTATATTTATAATTTTAGAAAAACGCTTAATATTAAAAAGCGTGTTTATTTGATAAATGCAACATGATTATAATCTTTCGATAAGTTTTACTCAATGATGACGCATACATTATTTATATATATAAACATTAGGTTATGAATACGGTTTCATTAATAAAAGTGTACTTTTATGTAATTATATATTTTATTCAAATAATATTAATGATTATAATTGTAAGATCATTCATTTAGATATAAATATTCATCGAAACATATAAAATTAATGTAGAGTTGTGTTAAATTAATTGACACATTTTAATATAAAAGTAAGTCTTGAGATGGAAAGTTTATAAAGTTCATTATATATTCAGGTGAAGATTTGAATATGAAAATTTTTGTTTAAAGAAATAATAATAAATATATATATTAGATTCAATAGCTTATAGTTGCAAAAAATTCTTAAGAAAATCTTTTTTTTCTTAAAATACGACTTTATTATCAGTTAAAGTAATATTTGTTTGTTTTAATCTATTATATAAATGAAAATTTATCTGTATTTCTATACAAAATTAGCAGTTTAGAAGTGCGAATTATGAAATTTTACATATTAAAATGTGTTTTCATACGAATTGACAGTCTGTATTTTCTAGAAAAAGACTAGTATGGATTTGTATATGTTCAACATTCGTAGTATCCGTTTCTAGAGTTTCTGCTGTTTTGATTCATCTTGATGTAACATCTGTACAATAAAAGAAATATAATGATATATTTAGAAAAGAATTAATCGATAAGTAATCATTTATTAATGTCTAAAAACGATATAGAACAACTTACTTTATTCGCTGACAGAGAAATTGATTCCTCAATTGGATTAAAATAGGGAAATAAAATAATCAGTATAATAAGCTTTATCATGAAATTTTGCTTAAATTTGGTTTTTATACTAAAATGGTTAGTATGGTCTTAATTCTGAAATAGTAATTACATGTAAATGTAATAGATATATAAGGCTTCAAATGCTTGAGGAAAAAGTTACTCTACACGGAAGATGTTAATTGGAAATTCGCTAAATACAGTATAAAATTTGGTTTATGCGAACTTAATAATAGTGTTGATACAATTGCAGTTGAAATTTTCTTTATAGTATTAAAAATATATAGTGTACAAAAGTCTAGGCTGCTAAATTCTGAGAAGTGATAGTGGCAATTAAACTTCTAATTTTTTAAAATTTTTTAAAAATGGATACTTTTTGTAATATATTAAACCTTTGTAATTTTTTTTTTGGTTAAAACATTTTTTTAATGTAAAAACTTTTTTTTTTTTTTTTTTTTTTTTTCTTTTTTTTTTTCCATTTGTAATTTTTTTTTTCATTTGTAATTATTTTTTCATTTGTAAATTTTTTTTTTCATTTGTAATTTTTTTTTTTTTTTTGTAAATTTTTTTTTCATTTGTAAATTTTTTTTCCATTTGTAAATTTTTTTTTTCATTTGTAATTTTTTTTTTTAACTTCGTAAAAACTTTTAATTTTTTTAATTTTTTAATTTTTGATTAATAGATTTTGTGTTTGATATTTTTAGATACTTACAATTTATTATTTTCATTTAACGTATACTTAATTTCTACGATGTTTCTATGGTAAAAATTATGTGGGATAAATAGTTGATAAGTGATGGAACATAAATTTTAATCTGAGATTTGAATTTTTGAATAGGAAACAGAGTTCAAATATTATTTTACAGGCGTTTATGTTCAAATATATTTCCGTTTCTGTGATATAAAATAGCTCGAAATCATTGGAATGGTGTAAAAAATCACTAAATGCAAGCTAAAATTGGATATTTACTCGTTAAATCCATATATTTATATGTATATTTCTGAAAGGAATGGATAAAATGCTATTGCATGTTAATAAGTTATGCTAAAATAGGTATGTGATCAGTATCTAAGTTTATGTTAAAATGTCTAATATTTGGTAATATGTATCGTTTTCATAAACTAGGGTATTTGAAATAAAATGTTTAGATAAACTTAAAGTTTATATTCGTGCATATTCTGTTAAAATTGGAAAATTTAAAACAATAAGGTATTCATATTCATTTAGATAACAGTGTGATGTACTAAACTCCATATGCGTAAGCAGGGTTCTACAAGTTCACATGGTTTCAAGTAAAAGTATAACTAAAAGTGGATATCAATACTTATAACATAAATTTTAACTTGAGTTTAAGTTAAATTTTAGGTACTGGTATTTCTGTGATAAAAATGGATTAACCATATCATAGAAAATATTCAAAGTTAATTAATATAAAATTACTAATTAATATAAAACTCGTGAAAAACACGGTATAAAATCATTGGAATTACGTAAAATTTACTAAGTATAAGTTAAGATTATTTATTTTATCCTATAAATCCTTATTTTCAAATGTAAATTAGTGATGTAAACAGGAGTTTATATAATTACTGTTAAATATTTCACGAAAAGTAATCTAAAGGTGAATACTTTTCTATGTATTGTAATCACCTAAGAAATAAAATCATATCTGTTAGTGTACAATAATACCGAAAACTTGTGTAAAATTCATTAAAATTCACCCTTTTTCGTTAAAAATTGGTATTTCTTTTGTTTTGTATAATTGTTAGCATCGTGTAGAAGATGGAGGAGGGTAAACTTTATTAAAATATAACTCATATCTATCTCCCAACATGGATTTTTTGTAAACATTGATAGCGAATAATATTTATATTATACTAAAAGTTGTGACCTAGACGGTCATTGTTATGCTCCCCTTTTCCTTAGAATGTGGGGGGGGGGGGGGGTTGAATTATTATCCCTCCTCAGAAATGCTACATTTTAGGAAAGAAAAAAGAAGTTTGCGTATTAAGAATAAATAAACAACTGGTTTTTATTTAAATATGGTACTTATTTCAAGTCTAAATGAGATAAAAAGATTATATTACGTACGTCTAAACAGAATTAAATCAAGTATACACAGTAAAATTAGATAATGGTTGTCAAAACTCCTATTATTGTGCGGAAAATCAATTGATTAGGTATAAAATTCATTCAAATTTTGAACATTTTCTGTGTATTACGGTTGAAAAACTAAAAAATATAAGTGTAATTTCCTCTTATAAGTTGATATTCTCATCTTATACTTGAAAAATTCTTAAAAAATCAGCTTTATACCTTACAATTGATATTTTTCAATTGTTTCGTCTAATTAGTAATACTCATTAAAATGTTCGTCATTTAAAATGATTATATATGTTTATTCTACTGCTTATGATTTGATATCCACATCTTATAGTTGAAAAATTCATAGGAAATCATCATTTTCGTTAAAAGTAATATTTTCTTTTGCTTAATTATTATACTCATTAAGGTGTTTATTGTTCAGAAACTATAATATAAGTTTAAAATCCATCTTATAGTTTGATATTCTCATGTTATAGTTGAAAAATTCATAAGAAATCAGCAGTTTCGTTAAAATTGTTATTTTATTTTGCTTAATTATTATTCTCATTAAGGTGTCCATTGTTCAAAAACTATAATATAAGTTTAAAATCCATCTTATAGTTTGATATTCTCATGTTATAGTTGAAAAATTCATAAGAAATCAGCATTTTCGTTAAAATTGTTATTTTATTTTGCTTAATTATTATTCTCAATAAGGTGTCCATTGTTCAAAAACTAAAATGTAAGTTTAAATTTCTTGATATAAGTTGATATCGTCATCTTATAGTTGAAAAATTCTTAAGAAATCTGCTTTTTTCGTTAAAGTTGATATTTTTCTATTGTTTCGCTTAATTAGTGATACTCATTAAGGTGTTTGTCATTCAAAATTAGTATATAAAATCAATATTCATCTTATAGTATGATAATCTTGTCCATTTAACCTTTTCTTAGAGTTCTTATTTTCACCCCTCGTGTTACAGTAGAAAATTAACCCTTTTTTCACAATTTCCATTTTTCCCGCTAGGGTGCGTTGCGGGTGCGGTCGGAGGAGCGGCAGGCTGTGGCACGGGAGGCGGAGGATCCGATCCTCCGATCCTCCGCCTGCTGAGCCTGAACTGTCCTTTTCCTACTACTAATAAATAACAACATTTGAGGAAACGAAGTGTCCGTTCGTAGCGTAACGGTACAGCCCGCCAGTTTAGTACACAGAAGTTTCCGCGTTCAAATCCCGTCGTAGCAAATGTTGGTTAATTGCTAAAAACTCGCACAGAAGTGAAAGAAAAAATTAAAAAGTGTTTTGAGATGTTCTTGAGAAATATTTATATTTTTTTTTTGGTCCTATAAAATTTTATTTTAACGATACAAAAATATCTAAAAAATACGGAAGATATCTGTTAAAAAACGGAAATTTAAAAACGGATATTTCAGAAATCACGGAAAATTTCCTGGAATTTACGGAATTTTTTTATCCGTTAAAATTCGGAAATAGTACTGGCGTCTCGATTGCCAGTACAATTTCCGTTTTTTTTCAGGAAATTTTTTTTACAGTGTAGGGTCTATATCCCTTGTGTAGGTAATCGACCGTCATAAATTAACCAACCAACCATAATTTTCACCATAGAAACATCATAGAAATTAAATGAAAATAATAAATTGTAAGTATCTAAAAATATTAAAACACAAAACTATTAATAACATAATAATAATAATAATAAAATTTACAAAGTAAAAAAAAAAAAATGTTTTTACAAATAATAATAATAAAAAGTTTTACGAAGTTAAAAAATACAAAAAGTATCCCCCCCCCTTTTTTTTTACTAAGTTAAAAAAAAAAATTAGAAGTTTAACTGCTACCATTACCACTATCACTTCTCAGAATATAACAATCTATAGTCTTTACTATAAAGAAAATTTTAATTGCAATTGTATCATCGCCATTATTAAGTTTGCATAAACGGAATTTTATACTATATTTAGTGAATTTCCAATTAACATCTCCTTGTGTAGAGTAACTTTTTCCTCTAAAATTTGAAGCCGTATATATATATATATATAAATTACATTAATATATAATTAATATTTCAGAATTAAGACGATACTAACCCATTTTAGCATAAGACCATATTTATGCAAAATTTCATGATAAAGCTTATTATACTGATTATTTTTTTATTAAGTACGCATGAACAGATTTGACACATAATCACTTTAACGGACGATAATCTAAAATTTTGAAAAATGTCACAGAGTTCCCAAGTCAAACTCTTGCATGAAGATTACTGTATATGTGTAACTCCAACAAATTTCCTTATTTTAATCCAATTGAGGAAACAATTTCTCTGTTAACGAATAAAGTAAGTTGTACTATGTCGTTGTAAAACGTTAATAAATGATTACTTATCTATTAATTATTTTCTAAGTATATAATTATATTTCTTTTATTGTACATATATTACATCAAGATGAATAAAAACAGCAGATACTCCCTGTACTAGAAATGGATACTCCGGATGATTTGTTGTTAACACATATTGAATTAAAGAATAATACACATATGAGTACTTATATGTGATATATTAAACATAATTAGAGTGAATTTACAATAAAAATATTGTATCACGTATTCTATAAAAGTTATGTTTTGTTCGTCTATAGTGATAGAAGGAATTCTAAATATAAGTATTTATTTGTCTTGCAGATGTGTTTCACTTGTAACTCCTTCTCCTATTAAAACAAAAATTGAGCTTGTTTCATTAAATTACACCTTTAATACATTTACTAAAACTTTGCAAAAAGTACTCCATGAATAATAATGAATTATCTTTTTATAGAAAATACAGACTGTCAGTTCATATGAAAACACATTTTAATACGTAAAATTTCATAATTCACACATCTAAACTGTTAATTTTGTATAGAAATACAGACAAATTTTCATTTATATAATATATTAAAACCCTACTAATGTTATTTAAACAAATATTTCTTGATAAGGATTATTATACTAACGATTTTTATTAAGTATGTATACACGCGATTTTTATTAAATATATATACAGTTTACCACGTGATTACTTTAACTGATGATAAAGTTAAATTTTAAGAGAAAAAAGTCAATTTTCTTAAGAAATTTTCAACTATAAGACTAGTATAGTATAAGCTATTGAATCTAATGGATATATACTCCAAAGCCTAGCATCAAGAAATTTCAACAATTGAAAAAGTTACCGAGAAAGTGCATGGATTACCGTTCTTCCCTCTTGCAAATGAGGAAACTGTGCCATTATCAGATCTTGATGATTGTATCCGTCAGTGCTGTGAAAATAATAAGACGGATTACCGAAATATTATGGGGTACAAAGGCGGTAACCTGGAACGAGATGCATTAAATCGTTTAAAGATACCCAGTTATAATATCGAGAGCTATGGGTGCCTGAAATTTAATGTGCTGATAAAGGATACAAGGTACCCTCAATGTTACCCGTGCTTATCACATAAAAACATGGGAATGAATTTGCACTGCCCTTTAGTTGAAACATTTTATTTTGGGCAATATTTACAGAGCGTTATGGACCCAAAATATTTTAAGATTGATTCCGAATTGTGAAAATACCACAAATTTGATTTTTGATAACATTTTATATTACCATTACAGATTTTTTAATAATAATATTTGTATTTTTATATTGTCATTTATATTAACCATTGCAGTTTTTTTTGTATAGTAATATTTGTATATTTATGTTATCATTTATATTAACCATTACAGTTTATAATAATATTTGTATTACCATTTAAATTTATATTACCATTTATATTATGCATTACAGTTTTTTTTATAATAATATTTGTATATTCATAATTTAATTATAGATTTATATTCAAATTTTGGTGCGTCTTTATTTTACACACAATATGTATTGTTTTAATTTTCTTTTTCAGGATATTATAGAAAAAAAAAGATTTATAAAATTAGAATTATTTTAGAAAAGCACATATCATTTAAAAATGGAGCCTTATTTTTCAGGAAACATTTTTTTTCTTTTACAGGTTAATATTTTCTTTTTCAAGACATTATTTAAAAAAAAAAAAAAAAAAAAAAAAAATATATATATATATATATATATATATATATATAAAATTAGAGTTATTGTAGAAAAGTACTTATCATTTAAATTGGAGCATTTTTTTTTTTCAGAAAACATTTTTTCTTTTGCAGGTTAATATTTTCTTTTTCAGAACATTATTAAAGAAAAAAAAGAAGTTTTATAAAATTAGAGTTATTTTAGAAAAGCCCTTATCATTTAAATTGGAGCATTATTTTTCAGAAAACATTTTTTTCTTTTTACAAATTATTATTTTCTTTTTCAGGACATTACTATATATATGAAAAGTCGAGTAAGATTTGAAAGATTTTTTTATGTGGAATATTATATGCAAATAGTTTTAGTACATGTATTAAAAGTGTAATTTAATGAAACAGGTTCAATTTTTTTAATTGTAAAAAGAGTTATATTTATAATTTTAGAAAAACGCTTAATATTAAAAAGCGGGTTTATTTGATAAGTGCAACATGATTATAATATTTCGATAAGTTTTACTCAATGATGACACATGCATTTTTTATATAAACAGTACGTTATGAATATGGTTTCAATAATAAAATTACTGACGTGAAACTCAAATTAAAGCGGACTTTTATGTAGTTATATATTTGTTCAAATAACATTAATGATTATAACTGTAAAATCATTCGTTTTGATATAAATATTTATTGAAACATATAAAATTAATGTAGAATTGTGCTAAATTAGCTGACACATTTTAATATAAAAGTGAGCTTTAAGATGGAAACTTTACTATAAAATTTTTATATATTCAGGTGAAGTTCTGAGGAATGAAAATTTTTGTTTAAGGAAATAATAATAAAAAATATATATTAGATTCAATAGCTTTATACTATACTAGTCTTACAGTTGAAAAATTCTTAAGAAAATTGACTTTTTTCTCTTAAAATTTGACTTTATCATCAGTTAAAGTAATCACGTGGTAAACTGTATATTTAATAAATATCGCGTGTATACATACTTAATAAAAATCGTTAGTATAATAAACTTTATCAAGAAATATTTGTTTAAATAACATTAGTAGGGTTTTAATCTATTATACAAATTAAAATTTGTCTGTATTTCTATACAAAATTAACAGTTTAGAAGTGTGAATTATGAAATTTTACGTATTAAAATGTGTTTTCATATGAACTGACAGTCTGTATATATATATATATTAGTTTATGTGTTTTCTCCCATGTACTGAATGGTTATCATGTCTGATTTTTAAATATAATTCTTATTTGCCACTCTTTCTGTAAGAAAAAATTCTTTCAGAATTCTATGGGAATGTTATATATTTAAAAAGTTTCATGTATGCTATTAAAATACAAAGATTTTAATTTTACCTAACTTGTGCATACATATTTTATGAACCAAAACGGTTTAAATAGTGAAAGAAAAAATAGGGGCTGTGGAAAGGATTTCTATGCTGTATTAATGAAAAAAGGGTCTGTAATTTGGTATAAAATGGAAATTGTGTATGTCATGTCTCTTCCGTAGGTGTGGGCGTTCTAAAGGAAACAGGCCGTTGTAATTACGAACACAAGTTTAATTCTTGACATAACGATGACATAAAGTTGACATAAAAATGACGAAGACAGGTACATCACACGACATTAAATGAACATAACAGATTATTCATATTTTTCAAGATTCATGACCGATAACATTTACTCACGGCCATTTTCATACTATTTCTGTTTCCATAAATCAGACGACGTTCTTCGCCGCTAACATTCCAAGTTCTACTGCCGCGCGCTTTCGTTTCTCCAGAAGGGGGCGCTACTAGAGCAAGAAGAGGCATGCGCAATCCTCACACCTCCCCCTTTCGAGAATTTGATTTAGTCTTTTGAGACAAATCAATATCTAGTAAATATCTAAACAAACAAGTAAACATATTAATACAAAAATTCAAACACTTAAAGAATATCAAAGAAAATAAACAAATAGAATACACTTTAACACTAATACTAATATTTTAAAGTTCGAGGATAAAGTTAAAGTTTTTAAAGTTAAAGTTCAGACTTGTAACACAGAAGAAATGTTCAAATTTTCAAAGAATGTTCAAAGTTTTTAAGTCTTTAAGTCCAATATGAGGCATGTAGCCTACTTAGAGAGTCAGCATTCGCGTGGAGTTTCCCACGTCGGTACGTTATTTGGGCTTGAAAGCGCTGAGGTGCAAGGGCCCATCTTTGAAGGCGCGCACTTTGAGGTGCACAGTCCGTGAGAAATTTCAAAGGATTATGGTCGCTCACCACAGTTACGTGCGAACCATAAATATAGTGTTCGAACTTTTTCAGGGCGAAGATAACAGCATAAGCTTCTTTTTCGATGGTAGCATAACCTTCTTGGCATTTGGAGAGCTTTTTACTTGTAAAAGCAATGGGGTGCTCTTGTTCATTTTCCTCTTTTTGAGATAGACAAGCGCCTATCGCATATGAAGAAGCATCTGCATGTATAATAAATGGTTTCTGAAAGTTCGGGGAATAACAGATGGGTGATTTACTGATCGCCTGTTTCAACTCAAAAAAGGCTTTGTCGCAATCCTCAGACCAGGTAACTTCATTCGGGGCACGTTTCTTCGTAAGTTCAATCAATGGACGAGCTATGTCGGAGAATGAAGGAACATAGGATCGGTAGTAAGATAAAAGACCTAATATGCTTCTGACATCTTTCTTTGACTTGGGAACTTCTAAGTGATGTATCGCTGATACTTTGTCGGGATCGGGTGCATGTATACCGGATCCTACCACATGACCTAGAAATTTTATTTTTCCTCGTTTTCGTCGTCTTCCTGTACTAAATGTATTATTCATTCGGCGAAAGCCATCACGTATATACTGTTTCTTCCTCACAGTTTCCTTTATTTTCACTTTATCATAATTTTTAGAAAGTTCAGTTTCATTTTTATTTTCGTCAATCGTCATTTCCTTAGTCTCTGTAAACTCATCAAGCTTCTCAGATTTCTTCTGGCATTTTTCTAACATCATGTTGTCAGGATGATTTAACTTAAGGAATACATCGGGTTCTTTGTTTGCTATTTCATGTGATTTTACACAACCATTGACTATAATGTAGTCGGAATTTTCATCGTAAACAAAAGGTTGTTTCAACTCAATCATGCTGGATTCGGAACTTCCATCAAGTGTTTCTGGCATTGAATTATTGAAAACAGAGTAAGATTCTTCTGTTGTCGTGACATCAACTTTTGAATCTTTATTTTCAGAAATTTTGTTTCGTCTTATATTTTCTTCCTTCATGTCTTCTGATGCAATCAAATATTTATCCGAAGCACTTGCATTCTTTTTAGCATAAATTGCGGTTTCGTATTCGGTTTCTTCATCAGGCGGGTCTGCATAGTTTGAGGATTCAAAAATTGAAGTTACATTGTTAACTATGGGAGTATCAGTCATAATATTGTGTTCACTCTGTAAATAATTTTGGACTTTTAAATCTTTTGAATTATGTAAAATTTCTTCTGCTTGCCTAATTTGGGGATCTTCTTCCTTATAATGAATTTCCGTTTCAATTTGATCTCCACTCTCTATTACGATTAAATTGGCAACAGTACATATGTCATTTTCATTATTATTAGTTTCTTTCGTGATCGATTGTGCAATACTAGTACGCGGGTGAGGGTTATTTTTTGTCTCATCAAATAATTTATCCAAGTGATATAAGAAATTCTCATGAACGGAAAAGCTATTAAATTCATTTTTGTTAGCTGTCGAACACTGATTTAACGAAGGGTCGTTTTTCTGTTGCCATTTAAATTTCTCTGAATCATTTATAAAAGTATCAGGGTCGTCGCCAGGTGTTTGGTCAATGTTCTCGTTTGCATTCGCATTTTCAACTGACACATGGTCTAAAATTGAAGCAGACAGATCTACAGTGTTGGTTTCTTTCGTATTGTCACTTATCGCGTCAACATTACAATTTAATGCCTTATCATTTTCATTATATTTATCCAAATCATTTAATTCATTATATGAATCAAGAGAAAGTAATAAATCATTAATTAAATTATCAACCACAGCACATTTTATCATAATATTAGGGTATATCTTGGGGTTTAATTTATCAACTGCAATACTTAATGGGATATTTATCAAAGGAGCTTTCAATTGGTGCCCGAATGCAGATTGCAATATTATGGTACCACAAGGATTTTTAAAGTATTCGGGTACACAATTAGCCTTTATTATAGAAATTTGAGTTCCACTATCGACTACGCCATGTAATATTTTATTACCACATTCGATATCTACTGTCGGTAATGTTTCAATTAATTTCGTTTCTTTTCGCGGTGTTCTCAAATTAAAAATCTCATCCGATTTGATTCTAGCAGTGAGTGCTTTTTCATTTGAATTCGAATTATCTTCCCTATCAAATTTATTGGCATTGCCAAATGAATAACTACATATTGTAACATTATGGTATCTGCCGCAATTCGTGCATTCTTTATTTTCTATGGTACAATCTTTAGCGACGTGTTTACCTCTCTTCAAGCATAAAAAACAGCGCCCTTGTGCTTTTAATTTAGCTATTTTCTGATCAACGGGAAATTTATTGCACTCCTCAGTCGAATGACTATTACAAGAACAAAATATACAAAAGGTTTCCGCGGTAATATGAGATACTTCAGAATTTATTCTATCACTAGTGAACATTTGTTTACGAAATGCAGTGGAATCATTATTATACGACTGCTTTAACCTTGGGTTATCTAAATTGCCAGTTAAATAATTTTGTTTTTCTCTCGACTCTATTTCGGTACGAATAAATAATAACAAATCATCAATGTTTGGTTGCGAGTCACTAGAATTTTTTATACATTGCTTATTATATTCTAACGAAAGATTATTTGGCAGGGATTTAAGAATTATTGGTGTCAACAGGTTATCAAATCCATTTGATTCAATGTCTAAAGACCTGAGACTTCTTATTTGGCATTGAATGGTATCAAATAATTTTCGCAGAGCTATTACATCATTTGTTTTCAATACGGGTTTCAAAGATAATAATGTATTTATGTGTGTCGTCACAATGAGATCCTTTCGGCCAAATTGTTGTTTCAGAATTTGGACAGCTTCCAAATAATTTTTATCTGATAACGCAAACCCGGAAATAGAATTATATGCACTACCACCTAAATAACTTTGTAAATAGCTCATTTTTTCAATATTTGACAGTGAATCATTATCATGGACTGCTATTTTGAATGAGTTCCAAAAGTTTTGAAACTTACTTATATCGCCGTAAAATTTCTTAATTTTTAATGTAGGGAGTTTAACAGATTGCGCAACTAATTCTGCGTGCTTATTATCGGCGTGAGATACGGGGGAAATTTGGCTTTTGCTATTATTTTTCAATTTCTTATTAACTCTAAATCGCCATAAAGTTATTTTTTCATGATATTCAATAGAGGTCCTCGCGTCTCTTTCGATTTCATTTTCATCATTAATTAACGCTAAAATTTGTTCATCTTCTCGTTTAAGGTCGATACCTTTCTGTTCTAGCTGAGCTAAATTTTCTTCTAATTCCACCAAATTCGGCGATTCTAAAACCCATGCATCTTCGATCTTTTTAATAATAGATGTAATAGATGCTTTTATTACCCCTCTAGTTTTTTTAAGTTTAGTCAGTTGATCGGCCATACTTAAATAATAAAATTTACCTTACCTCTGTATAGGTTATCCAAAATTTTTCTTCACTATAATCTTTCACTATAATATTTCACTATAATGTTTCACTCCGTAATCCAGTAATACAGCCTGTTTTTCATCCATTAATTCTGACACCAATGTCATGTCTCTTCCGTAGGTGTGGGCGTTCTAAAGGAAACAGGCCGTTGTAATTACGAACACAAGTTTAATTCTTGACATAACGATGACATAAAGTTGACATAAAAATGACGAAGACAGGTACATCACACGACATTAAATGAACATAACAGATTATTCATATTTTTCAAGATTCATGACCGATAACATTTACTCACGGCCATTTTCATACTATTTCTGTTTCCATAAATCAGACGACGTTCTTCGCCGCTAACATTCCAAGTTCTACTGCCGCGCGCTTTCGTTTCTCCAGAAGGGGGGGCTACTAGAGCAAGAAGAGGCATGCGCAATCCTCACAGTGTATAAGATATTCTATACATATTATTCGATAGCAGAATTTATTTCCTTGAAACGTTTCACATAACAATAACTATTTTTCGTTTCACACGCCTTGTATAATAAAGCTACTTTTAGCAGTTATAACTACCTTAGATTTTTAAATCACGTTGAGATCTTCACTCTCCGTTCAACTCTCGAAATAATTTTTAACTTCCGTCGATCATTTTTGAATTGTTTTTTATTAAAAAAATGCATATTAATAGAATAATGGGAGTCTTGGACCTTGACGGTTTCTTTGTAAACAAACGTTTTGTGGCACGAGAAGCGGCATTTTGTGCTATAGACATTAAGGATCATAGAAGCCTACGCTTCAAATTGGATACAAATTTATACTCTACAGCTTCAAAACAAGAAAAAACCACAATTAGAGAAGTTACCAGACAAGTGCAGGGATTACCGTTCTTCCCTCTTCCAAATGAGGAAACAGTGCCACTTTCAAACCTTGACGATTTTATCCGTCAATGCTATGAAGATAATAAGACGGAGTGTAGAAACATCATGGGGTTCAAAGGTGGTAATCTGGAACGCGATATATTAAACCGATTAAAGATACCTCATTATAATATCGAGAACTATGGGTGTCCAAAATTTTGTATATTGATAAAGGACACTCGATACCCCCAATGTTACTCGTGTCCATCGCATACAAACATGAAAATGAGACTGCATTGTCTCCTGGTTGAAACGTTCTATTTTGTGCAATATTTGCAAGGTGTTATGGATCCTAAGTATTTTACAATTGATGCCGAATTATTAAAATATCATAAATTTGATTTTTAATATCACTTTATAATATCATTACAGTTTTTTTTTTTAAATAATAATATTTGTATATTTATATTGTCATTATATTAATCATTGCAGTTTTTTTCCCCAATTATATTAACCACTAAAGTTTTATAATAATATTTCTATAGGGGAGGGTGGGGCAAGTTGGAACGGTTTTTACTTTTGGATCCTTAACTTGGTTAAACCATAGATATTAGTTCAAACACTTAGGGTTATATTCTAGCTTCAAATGTTTGCTACAATTTAAAATAAATTATTTAAAAAAAATTTATACTGAAAAAAGTAATGAATAACAATACAACTATCAACAAACTGTTCCAACATGCCCCATCAATGGTGCATGTTGGAACATACTGTGGGGCAAGTTGAAACACAATGAAACAAGTTACAAAATTATTTATAAAATATTTAATTTTAATAATATGAAGTTACAGATCATGAAAAATATTGTAGCGTGATAGTTCCTGTGCTTTTTATTTTTTATAGGCCTTCATAAATTGACAAATCATATGGAAATACCAGTTTTCTGGTACATCTGTAAGTACTACCAACTGTGATGGGGGGGGGGGTGGAAGGTTGAGTCAAATTTCTTCATAGGAGTACCATCCACGATCTTCCTTATCAGGGAAAACAAAACCCTTTTCACTATTACACTTTTTCAGAAAATTAATTTATATTTCATCCTCTTTAACTGCATGTACCATCCCAACAAAATGTAATTTTTTCTTTTTAGTGGGAAGCTTCACGACAACAAAGTTACTTTTAGCATATATAATATATATATATATATATATATATATAACTTGTTAGTTCCTCCGTAGTGTATTCGCCCTTTTTGGATAACATGTGCATTAAAAAATATTATCTACATCTGCATGATTATATATAGATTTTGAGGGATTTTCAAAGGTATCTAATTTCTACTGTAGAGAGGCAGCCGTTTTACATGTGGCTAACCCATGTATTTTTGAAAGTAGGTAATTCATCATACCAAAATACTTGTACAATTCAGCAACTGGCAAGGAAAAAGAACATTTTGACCGTCTTACGAGAAACATTTAATTTTCTTTTTCAGGATATTATTTAAAAAAAATTTTTTTTTTTAATAAAATTAGAGTTATTTTAGAGAAGCACTTAACATTGAAAGTGTATTAATTTAAAATTGGAGCATTATTTTTCAGAAACATTTTTTCTTTTACAGATTAATATTTTCTTTTTCAGGATATTATTAAGAACAGATTTATATAATTAGAGTTATTTTAGAGAAGCACTTATCATTCGAAGTGTATTTATTAAAAAATGGAGCATTATTTTTCAGAAACATTTTTTCTTTTACAGGTTAATATTTCTTTTTCAGGATATTATTAAAAATAAATAAATAAATAAATAAAGCTACTTTTAGCAGTTATAACTACCTTAGATTTTTAAATCACGTTGAGATTTTCACTCTCCGTTCAACTCTCGAAATAATTTTTAACTTAAGTCGATCATTTTTGAATTGCTTTTATTAAAAAAAAATGCATATTAATAGAATAATGGGAGTCTTGGACCTTGACGGTTTCTTTTGAGGCACGAGAAGCGGCATTTTGTACTATAGACAATAAGGATCATAGATATCTACGCTTCAAATTGGATACAAATTTATACTCTACAGCTTCAAAACAAGAAAAAACCACAATTAGAGAAGTTACCAGACAAGTGCAGGGATTACCGTTCTTCCCTCTTCCAAATGAGGAAACAGTGCCACTTTCGAACCTTGACGATTTTATCCGTCAATGCTATGAAGATAATAAGACGGAGGGTAGAAACATCATGGGGTTCAAAGGTGGTAATCTGGAACGCGATATATTAAACCGATTAAAGATACCTCATTACAATATCGAGAACTATGGGTGTCCAAAATTTTGTATATTGATAAAGGACACTCGATACCCTCAATGTTACTCATGTCCATCGCATACAAACATGAAAATGAGACTGCATTGTCCCCTGGTTGAAACGTTCTATTTTGTTCAATATTTGCAAGGTGTTATGGATCCTAAGTATTTTATAATTGATGCCGAATTATTAAAATATCATAAATATGATTTTTAATATCATTTTATAATATCATTACAGTTTTTTTTTAAATAATAATATTTGTATATTTATATTGTCATTATATTAATCATTGCAGTTTTTTTCCCCAATTATATTAACCACTACAGTTTTATACAGTCAAACCTCGTTAATATGAACATCACGCTTAACGCGAATTACTGTTAGCACGAACTGTTTCTGATATTCCCGTCCAGTTGTACGTAATATATTTAAGTTCGGATACCACAAACTACTTTTAACATGAACAAAAAAAAATTCCCCTTGAGTGTTCGCGTTAACGAGGTTTGACTGTAATAATATTTCTATAGGGGAGGGTGGGGCAAGTTGGAACGGTTTTTACTTTTGGATCCTTAACTTGTTTAAACCATAGATATTAGTTCAAACACTTAGGGTTATATTCTAGCTTCAAATGTTTGCTACAATTTAAAATAAATTATTTAAAAAAAATTCATACAGAAAAAAGTAATAAATAACAATACAACTATGAACAAACTGTTCCAACATGCCCCATCCATGGGGCATGTTGGAATATACTGTGGGGCAAGTTGAAACACAATTAAACAAGTTACAAAATTATTTATAAAATATTTAATTTTAATAATATGAAGTTACAGATAATGAAAAATATTGTAGCGTGATAGTTCCTGTGCTTTTTATTTTTTATAGGCCTTCATAAATTGACAAATCATATGGAAATACCAGTTTTCTGGTACATCTGTAAGTACTACCAACTGTGATGGGGGGTGGAAGGTTGAGGCAAATTTCTTCATAGGAGTACCATCCACGATCTTCCTTATCAGGGAAAACAAAACCCTTTTCACTATTACACTTATCAGAAAATTAATTTCTATTTCATCCTTTTTACCTGCATGTACCATCCCAACAAAATGCAATTTTTTCTTTTTAGTGGGAAGCTTTACGTTCACGACAACAAAGTTACTTTTAGCATATATATATAATTACCTTTAATTTTTAATTCACACTCAGATTTTACTTTAGCTTGTTAGTTCCTCCGTAGTGTATACGCCCTTTTTGGATAACGTGTGCATTAAAAACTATTATCAACATCTACATGATTATAGATTTTGAGGGATTTTCAAAGGTATCTAATTTCTACTGTAGAGAGACAGCCGTTTTACATGTGGCTAACCCATGTATTTTTGAAAGTAGTGTAAAGAATCCATGATGTTGTGTGTTTTTGAAATGGGGTAGCGTGGAACCGTTTCACAATGGATCACCTTCATTAAATATTTCAGAACAAATTTTATTAAAAAGCGTTCTTGAAATTTCTAGAGGTAAAAATTATTTACAACAATTTTTTTTAGCTGAGTTCGCTCGACTTGTAATTTATAGCAAATCACCGAATAGTCCAGTCTTTTACAGTAGTTTTAGAATCTTAAAGTCTTAACTAGTGCTACTTTTCACTCTCCCCGAAAGGTCAAATCCAAGGCTTTTGCGTTGACTTCAGAGAGATCGCACTCTCTCATTCAAAAATCTGTCAGCAAAGCCTTTCCTTCCCCACTTGGTCGGGAATCCATCCAGAGATCAGTGTCTTTTCACCAACACTCCTCTGCTCTCCAAAAATCTAACTCTCTTCCCCCGATTCTCTTCTCCGGTCCGCTTGCTCGAACAAAAGATTCTCCGATCACCAATCAAAAAAGTTTTAGTTTACATCATTGGCTAAAGCTTTCTTTAGGGAGCTCTTACTGAACTTTTAAATGTTCTCGCAGGAAATTTTCCCACGATCCGAGACCCCCCATATCGACGGTCAGATCAGAGAAATATTTGCTGTCTAGCAATTTCAGTTTCACAAGATTGATCGAAGCTTATCTTTTCCTATTGTAGTAAACGACATTCTTGTCACACCACAGCGAAGCGTGAGAAAAGTTTTCCAACTCTTGGGAACTTCTATCTTTGATTACTCTGCCTAATTAGCAGACTGTGAGAGATTTAATGAAATCGTTACAGTAGGTAATTCATCATACCAAAATATGTGTACAATTCAGCAACCGGCAAGGAAAAAGAACATTTTGACTGTCTTGCGAGAAACATTTAATTTTCTTTTTCAGGATATTATTTAAAAAAAAAAAAAAAAAAAAAAAAAAAAGATTTTAGAGAAGCACTTAACATTGAAAGTGTATTAATTTAAAATTGGAGCATTATTTTTCAGAAACATTTTTTCTTTTACAGGTTAATATTTTCTTTTTCAGGATATTATTAAAAACAGATTTATATAATTAGAGTTATTTTAGAGAAGCACTTATCATTCAAAGTGTATTTATTAAAAATTGGAGCATTATTTTTCAGAAACATTTTTTCTTTTACAGGTTAATATTTCTTTTTCAGGATATTATTAAAAATAAATAAATAAATAAATAAAGCTACTTTTAGCAGTTATAACTACCTTAGATTTTTAAATCACGTTGAGATTTTCACTCTCCGTTCAACTCTCGAAATAATTTTTAACTTAAGTCGATCATTTTTGAATTGCTTTTATTAAAAAAAAATGCATATTAATAGAATAATAGGAGTCTTGGACCTTGACGGTTTCTTTGTAAACAAACGTTTTGTGGCACGAGAAGCGGCATTTTGTGCTATAGACATTAAGGATCATAGAAGCCTACGCTTCAAATTGGATTCAAATTTATACTCTACAGCTTCAAAACAAGAAAAAAACCACAATTAGAGAAGTTACCAGACAAGTACAGGGATTACCGTTCTTCCCTCTTCCAAATGAGGAAACAGTGCCACTTTCGAACCTTGTCGATTTTATCCGTCAATGCTATGAAGATAAGACGGAGTGTAGAAACATCATGGGGTTCAAAGGTGGTAATCTGGAACCCGATATATTAAACCGATTAAAGATACCTCATTATAATATCGAGAACTATGGGTGTCCAAAATTTTGTATATTGATAAAGGACACTCGATATCCTCAATGTTACTCGTGTCCATCGCATACAAACATGAAAATGAGACTGCATTGTCCCCTGGTTGAAACGTTCTATTTTGTGCAATATTTGCAAGGTGTTATGGATCCTAAGTATTTTACAATTGATACTGAATTATTAAAATATCATAAATTTGATTTTTAATATCACTTTATAATATCATTACAGTTTTTTTTTTTTAAATAATAATATTTGTATATTTATATTGTCATTATATTAATCATTGCAGTTTTTTCCCCCCAATTATATTAACCACTACAGTTTATAATAATATTTGTATAGGGGAGGGTGGGGCAAGTTGGAACGGTTTTTACTTTTGGATCCTTAACTTGGTTAAACCATAGGTATTAGTTCAAACACTTAGGGTTATATTCTAGCTTCAAATGTTTGCTACAATTTAAAATAAATTATTTAAAAAAAGAATTCATACTGAAAAAAGGAATGAATAACAATACAACTATCAACAAACTGTTCCAACATGCCCCATCCATGGGGCATGTTGGCCCCATCCATGTGTACACTCCTCTTATTTGAAGCCCCATCCATTTAATTTTCTTTTTCAGGATATTATAAAAAAAAAAAAAAAAAAAAAAAAAGATTGATAAAATTAGAGTTATTTTAGAGAAGCACTTAACATTGAAAGTTTATTTATTTAAAATTGGAGCATTATTTTTCAGAAACTTTTTTCGTTTACAGGTTAATATTTTCTTTTTTAAGATATTATTTAAAAAAAAAAAAAGATTTATAAAATTAGACTTATTTTAGAGAAGTAATTATCATTGAAAGTGTATTTATTTAAACTTGGAGCATTTTTTTTCAGAAACATTTTTTCTTTTACAGGTTAATATTTTCTTTTTCAGGATATTATTAATATATATATATATATATAAAAGGATTTATAAAATTAGAGTTATTTTAGAGAAGCACTTATCATTGGAAGTGTATTTATTTAAAATTGGTGCATTATTTTTCAGAAACATTTTTTCTTTTACAGGTTTTTATTTTCTTTTTCAGGATATTATTAAATATATGTGGTCAGTTTCTTATGTTTCAATGGTTAAATTTTACTTAAAGTTATATATATATATATATATATATATATATATATATATATATATAGGTCGAATAGGATTTGAAGCAGACTAAACTTTTGAAAGATTATTTTTCATGGAATATTATATGCAAATAGTTTTAGTAAATGTATTAAAAGTGTAACTTAATGAAACAAAAACAATTTTTTTAATAGGAAAAGGAGTTACATTTATAATTTTTAGAGAAGCGCTTAATATTAAAAAGCGTGTTTATATGATAATTGAACATTAAGTGATAATTATAACCTTCCGATAAGTTTTATTCAACGATGATGATGACACATACATTTTTTCTTTTTACTTTTTTTAAATAAACATTAGGTTATGAATATGGTTTTATTATTAAAAATAATGATGTGAAATGCAAAATAAAGCGTACTTTTATGTAGATATATATTTGTTCAAATAACAATAATAATTATAACTGTAAAATCATTTGTGTAAATATTAATATTCATTGAAACATATAAAATTAATGCGGATTGTGCTCAATTAGCTGACACATTTCAATATAAAAGTGATCTTTAAGATGGAAACTTTATTATAAAGTTCTTTATATACTAAGGTGAAGTTTTGAGTATGAAAATTTTTGTTTAAGGAAATAATAATAAAAATATATATTACATTCAATAGCTTATACTAGTCTTATAGTGGAAAAAAATTCTTAAGAAAATCGGCTTTTTTCCCTTAAAATTTGACTCTTCTATTATTAGTTAAAGTAATAATGTGGTAAACTGTATATTTAATAAAAATCGCGTGTATACATATTTAAGAACAATCGTTAGTATAATAAACTTTATCAAGAAATATTTGTTTAAATAACATTAGTAGGGTTTTAATCTGTTATATATGAATGAAAATTTGTCTGTATTTCTATACAAAATTAACAGTTTAGAAGTGTGAATTATGAAATTTTACGTATTAAAATGTGTTTTCATATGAACTGACAGTCTGTATTTTCTAGAAAAAGATAATTCATGCTTTTTGACGATGATTACAAGTATATGATTTTTCACTAGTACGGTTTTGTATATGTTCTTCTAAATCCCATTAATTTGAAAAGTATTTGTTACAAGTGAAACACATCTGCAAGACAAATAAATACATATATTTAGAATTCCTTCTCGTGACACAATATTTTACGTGATTATATTTTACGTAAGATTAACACGTGATACAATATTTTTATTGTAAATTCACTCTAATTATGTTTAATACATCACATATAAGTGATGTAGTACATGTACTCATATGTATATTATTCTTTAACTCAATATGTGTTAACAACGAATCATCCGGAGTATCCATTTCTAGTGAAGGGAGTTTCTGCTGTTTAGATTCATCTTGATGTAACATTTGTACAATAAAAGGAATATAATTATATACTTGGGAAATAATTAATAGATAAATAATCATTTATTAATGTTTTACAGCGAAACAGTACAACTTAATTTATTCGTTAACAGAGGAATTGTTTCCTCAATTGGATTAAAATAAGGAAATTTGTTGGAGTTACACATATACAGTAATCTTCATGCAAGAGTTTGACTTGGAAACTCTGTGACACTTTTCAAAATATTATATTATCGTCAGTTAAAGTGAGTATGTGTCAAATCTGTTCATGTGTACTTAATAAAAAATAATCAGTACAATAAGCTTTATCATGAAATTTTGCTTAAATATGGTCTTATACTAAAATGGTTAGTATGGTCTTAATTCTGAAATATTAATTATATATAAATGTAATAGATATGGACAGCTTCAAATGCTAGAGGGAAAAGTTATTCTACACGGAAGATGTTAATTGTAAATTCGCTAAATACAGTATAAAATTTGGTTTATGCGAACTTAATAATAGTGTTGGTACAGTTGCAGTTGAAATTTTCTTTATAGTACTGTCTAGATTGCTATATTCTGGGAAGTGATAGTGACAATAGTAGCAGTTAAACTTCTAATTTTTTTAAAAATTGTAATTTTTTTTTTTTTTTTGTAAAAAATGGATACATTTTGTAATTTTTTATTTTGTAAAAACTTTTTTTTATTTTTGTAAAAACTTTTTTTTTTATTATTATTTTTTAATTTGTAAAAACAATTTTTTTTTGGACCTTGTAAAAACTTAATTTTTAAATTTTTTAAATTTTTGATTAATAGTTTTTGTGTTTGATATTTTTAGATACTTACAATTTATTATTTTCATTTAACGTATATTTAGTTTCTACGATATTTCTACAGTAAACATTATGGTTGGTTAATTTATGACGCCGATTACCTACACGAGGGATAGGGACCCTAGGGAGAGTACCCTCCGTGAAGGTCTTTCTAAGTGATCCTAACCCATATTTACGGCAAGGTTCGAAAAAAACCATGGAAAATTCAGAACGGTTAGGTCGACGAGCGCGACAGGGGGTAAAAATTATGTATGATATATGTTGTTGATAAATTATAGAACATAAATTTTAACTGGAGATTTGAATTTTTAAATAGAAAGCACAATTCAAATATTATTTTACTGGCGTTTATGTTGAAATATATTTCCGTTTCTGTGATATAACATTGCTTAAAATCATTGAAATGGTACAAAAAGAAAAAAAAAAACCTCCAAGTGCCAGCTAAAATTAGATATTTTACTCGATAAATTCATATTTTATACTTCTTAAAGAAATGGATGAAATACATCATCTAATCCTAAAATAGGTATGTGAGTAGTATCTAAATAAAATGTTGTCTAATATTTGGTAATATGTATCGTTTTCATAAACTAGGCTATTTGAAATAAAAATTTATATTTAGGCATATTTTGCTAAAAATATTTAAAATGTAGAAAAGAATGTTGTTTACTAAATTCGATATGTATGCAGTGTAATTATTCTATAACTTCACATGATTTCAGGTAAAAGTTCAAGAAAAGTAAAGCTGTAAGTGAATATCAATACTTAGAATATGAGTTTATGTGAAATTTTAGATAGTAATATTTTTGTGTTGAAAAAAAAAATTAATCTTACTATGGAAAATATTGAAAGTTGATTAATGTAAAATCACTAATTATATATATATATATATATATATATATATATATATATATATATATATATATATAATTCATGAAAGAAAACGTGATAAAATCATTGGAAATGCGTAAAAATTACTAAGTATAAGCTAAGATTATTTATTTATCATATAAATCCTTATTTTTTACAAGAAAATTAGTGATGTAAACAGGGGTTTATATAACTGCTATCAGATGTTCACGTAAAAGTAATCTAAAGGTAAATACTTTTCACTATTTCTATGTATTAAAATTATTTAAGACATAAAATCATAGGTTTCAGCGTACAATCATATCGAAAGCTTGTGTAAAATTTATGAAAATTTCATCTTGTTTCTTTAAAAGTCCATATTTTCTTTTGTTTTGTATAATTATTATCATTCATTAAGAAGATGGAGGAGGGTAAACTTTATTAAAATATAGCACATATCTATCTCCCAACATGGATTTTTTTAAACATTAATAACGACATTAATAACGGCATTTGCATCGCTTCAGAGTAAAACGCGTGTCCCTACATGATTTTTTGTTATGCTCACCCTTTTCTTAGAATGTGGTGTGGAATTATTATCCCCTCTCAGAAATGTTACGTTTCGGGGGAAAAAAAAAATTGCGTATTGTGAATAAAGAAAAACTGCTTTTTATTTAAATATGGTCCTTATTTAAAGTCGAAATGATATAAAAAGATTATATTACGTACGTCTAAACAGAATTAAATCAAGTATACACAGTAGAATCTAGAATTAGATAATTGGTTGTTAAAACTCCTATTATTGCACGGAAAATCAATTAATTAGGTAAAAAAATTGGTTAAATTTTGAATATTTTCTATGTATTATGGTTCAAAAACTAAAAAATATAAGTGTAATTTCCTCTTATAAGTTGATAACGTAATCTTACAGTTGAAAAAATCTTTAAAAAAAATCAGCTTTATTCCTTAAAATTTTGATATTTTCCCTTTCTTTTGTTTAATTGTACAAACTCATTAGTGTGTTCAGCATTCAAAATTAATATATTTGTTTAATTATAAACTTATAAGTTGATATCCTCGTCTTATAGTCCAAAAATTCTTATGAAATCAGCTTGTTTCGTTAAAATTTGATATTTTACATTGTTTTGTCTGATTATTAGTATTCATTAATGTGATGATTGTTTAAAAACTAAAATATAAGTTTAAATTTAGTTGATAACGTCATCTTCTAGTTGAAAAAGTCTTAAGAAATCGTCTTTTTTCCTTAAAATTGGAATTTTTCTGTTGATTTCCTTAATTAGTGATACTCATTAAGGTGTTTGTTATTCAAAATTAGTATATAAAATCAATATTCATCTTATAGTGTGATAATCTTGTCCATTTAACCTCATCTTAGAGTCCTTAGGTTCACCCCTCATGTTACAGTTCATATTTAACCATTTTTCATGATAGGGGGCGCTGGAATCGGATTCGGAGGCGGTGGTGGTGATGAGGTGGAGGGACGGTCCCTCAGTCCCTCCGGCTGACCCAGAACTCTTGTTTTCCTACGATTATCCTCGAGTATAAAGAAAAGTATTAGAGGTATTGAATCGAAACTCGCAGTCTGTACGTAGTTTATTTTTCTGATTCCGAAAATGCAAACTTTGTGAAAATCCAAGGTAATCTTTTTTAAAATTTTGACCAAAAAGTGATTAGCTTTGCATCAAATGATCCAGACATTGGAGGAGATGGTATTAAACTTACTTCCGCTTCGGGGTCCATCTCTCTATTTAGTTTCCGAAAGACAAAGAGTTACCAGAGGTACCGTTCCGTGCAGCGGTTTTTAGAGTGATTTCGCGTTCGTATTATTTTTCGACAGGACCTGGCAACGCCGGGCGGCACAGCTAGTACCTTAATAAAACTTCACAGTGTAATACGGTGAAAGATGATGTCTAAGTAAACAATGAAAAGTGCATAACAAATTTGAAAACTCAATTTCCGCAATTAGCCTCTACAGTCCCAAAATATTCGAATTATTTTATGCAGCCCTGTAAATCTCCATAGATTTTTATATATACAACACAGCATGCTATAATTTAGTGCAATTAGGAAATGCATAAGCACATTTGTAAATTCCCTTACAGCAATTTCCGTCAAAAAACGGAAATGTACTCGAGATCTTTTGTTCTGCCCTGTATATATTCTATAGGATTTATACACACTAAATAATATGTAAAATGGTTACCAAAACTGAAAACTTACTTATAGTAATTATTTGTTCTTATACATAGTACTGTAACCGAATTCTTTTGTGTGTCCTTGTAAATGAATGATGAATGTTACGCGCACCATATTCCATAGTATGCATCATGTAGTGTGCCTCAGCGATATACAGTAAAATCCCGTTACAACGAACTTCACGGGACCGCAAATTTTATTCGTTGTAACGGGAATTTCGTTGTAACGGAATTCAATAGAAAATTAAACATTTCAATTCAGATCCTCATATCATAGTTAATTATAAAAATATAGTAGTATAATACAAATTAGTAGATAATTAATTATTAAAAATAGTAATAAAAATTAGTAGTACCTTCTAATAACGTAAAGTTAGTATAATACAATGTATAATATTTTTTATAGAACTGAAAAATTGACTTACCACCATTTCAATGATCTTCAAATTGTACAAGAAAAAATTTAATGCAGAAAATCAGTGATTTTTTTTTGTACAAGGGAGTTTGAAGCTGCGGACAATACAAAATTATGTACATGATTAATATTAGAAAAAATGTTATCTGGTACACTGCTCTGTAAAGAAATAAAATTGCGCACTCTTTCGAGGCTTTCTAAGGCTTCAGCAGATGTAACTTTCGAAACCTCATTTTCTTCATCTTCAGAACTTTCTTCATCATTTTCTAAAATGCGATCATCAACAATAGACTGCACAATATCTGTCTCTGTTAATGAATAACAAGTTGCAGCATTGTCATCTGCAGTTAAAAAATCTTTAAAGCTTATGCTTTGAGACACACCAGATTTTTCTTTTACTAAGTTCCAAGTGGATTCGATCTCATATTCGACTGTCTGCTCCTCATCATGTACTACATCGCTAGATCCTTGAGCCGTCGATTCTTTATTTAAATCCTGGTCAATCTGCGCGTGTTTCCAACAGTGGGCTATTGTTTTCTGGCTTATATCATCCCACGATCCACAGATCATATCAATTGCCTCTTTCATGTTGCACTTTCTGTTTACGTTATTTTGCAGATCACAGAGAATGCGTTTTAATAACATAGTTTTGTATCGTGATTTTACGGCTCTGATAATGCCTTGGTCAAGAGGCTGAAGTATTGCAGTACAGTTAGGCGGGAAATACTCTACACGAATGTGATTCAATATAGGAGGATCATTGTGTGCTGTGCAGTTGTCTATTAGTAGAAGAATTTTACGTTTTTGTTTTTGCATATCTTTATCAAAATTTATCAGCCATTCATTAAAGAATCCTTGCGTCATCCATGATTTTTTGTTGGCTTTGTAGATGCATGGTAAGGACTTAAAATGTTTGAAACAACGGGGTTTTTCAGATTTGCCGATTATGAGTACTTTTCGTTTTTCTGTTCCTGATTTGTTGCAGCAAAATAGGGCTGTAATCCTTTGTTTGGAAAGCTTTCCTCCAATACACTTGTCTCCTTTTAACGCTAAAGTCTTCCTTGGTTCTAACTGAAAAAATATTCCGGCTTCATCGGCATTAAAAACATCGTTAGGACTATACGTCTTGATTATTTTTTGTATTTCACCTTTACGCCATTCGTTTACAAATTCAACTGGGACGTCTTTTGCTTCTCCTGAAATGCATTTTGCCACTATACCGTATCTTTCTCGGAATCGATTCAACCATCCGACACTGGCTTGAAAATTTTCAATGTTTAGCATTCTTGCAAATTCCAAACCTTTTTCTCTAATTAAAGGGCCACTTAGAGGGATGTTTCTAGAACGAACATCCATAAACCATTTGTAAACAGCACTATCCACATCTTGAAACTGGGCATTTCGAATTCGTTTTCTGCTTGGATCAAAGACTTTAACTTGAATTTTTTTCAAAATGCTTTCTTTCTCTTTTAGAAAAGTGGATAAAGTAGACGGCGAAATTCCATATTTGCTAGCAACATCAGATTTTTTCATTCCTTTCTCAACTTCAGAAATTATGGCTTTTTTTTCTTCCAAACTAAACTGTTTTCGCTTAACAGCCGCCATTTTATGACCTACTGGTAAGATGAAAATTTTCAAACTGATTTCGAGCTTTGGAAATTCCTTTGCGAAAGTTATTCAGGTAGGGAGGAGAGGGAAGGGGGAATGTGCAATACTCATTTCACGTTTTGTTAAGTTTGCCTACATTGGTTACAGCTTACTTGGACTTCCAAGAAAAAGGGGTGGAGAAAAGGGGAGAGCGAACAAAGGAAACATTCCTTCTGCAGTGAAATGCCTATGCACACCGATTTTACAACAAAGCTCGGAGAAAAGCGATTGCTTTAGAGATAAGAGTAGTAGAAGAACAAGAGTTAGACTCCAGCAGGCGCTGTGTGCGTGGTGGAGGTGGGTACCGGAAGTGAGCCTGGCAGTGGAAGCGGAAGTGATGAAAGATAAGACAGGAAGGGATGAAAGATAAGACAGGAAGTGAACCGGAAGTGTTGGAAGATAAGAGAGGAAGTGAAGTAGGGGAGGGCTTAATTTTTTTTAACCGATAAGGGAGAGAGGGGAGGGCTTATTTTTAGGGGGGCTTAATTTTTTTGTGAAAAATAAAGGGTTTTAATCAGATTCTTTCTTGTCAGGGAATTTTTTTTTTAAATACGAAGTTTAGATGTAAGATATTTAAGAAATATAAACTACAACTTGGAGTACTTTTTGAAATTTTCTTATTTTTAGGGGGTCTTCTAGGTAGGTAGGGGAGGGCTTATTTTTAGGGGGGCTTAATTTTTTTTGCTGAAAAATAAAGGGTTTTAATCAGATTCTTTCATGACAGGGATTTTTTTTTTTTTTTTTTTTTTTTTCATAAAAGTTTCTTATGGTTGGTGGGAAATGTTAAAGTAACAGAATGTCAACAGTGCTAGTGGAGTTGAGGGGTAGGAACCCTGCAATAAAAATAATACCTGTAAAAGAAATATATATGTGCTACCTTTCGCGCTCTTCGACCTAACTGTTCAGAGTTTAACATGAAATTTACTTATAATTCACCTGCAAAAGAATTTTTTTTCCCTTCTTTAAACATTAACTTAAATGTGAATGAGATTAAAATAGATGTGAGGGCTAAATTTTTAGAGAGTTAAGATGAAAATCCACTGAGGGTTGTGTTAAATAAAAGGAGATGATCGACTTTGACAGCATTTTTCTAAAAGTTTATTTATCGAAAAAGGAATCATACGTTTCGATTATATTTGTTAACTATTATAGTTTAACATTAAAAAGCAGGTAGACATTCACATCTTTAGCGCTCGTCGACCTAACTGTTCGGAATTTTCTTCGAACCCATTATTTTTGACTTTATAAAAGTTTCATATAAAAAAATTATTCTTTAAGTATTAACTGAAATGAGATTAAAATAGATGTAATGGCTAAATTTTTAAGGATTTAAAATGAAAATTGTGATAGCCATGTAAATAAAAGTAATGTGATTACTTTATAAAAATCTAACACGAAAAAAGCTGGTAGACGTTTACCTTTCGCACTCGTCGACCTAACCGTTCGGAATTTTGTTTAAACTTCTCTCGAGTTCGTCGACATAACCGTTCAGAGTTTTCGTCGAAATCCGGATATATATTAACTTACAATAGCTAACTTTTTTAAGGGAAGTTTAAATAACATATTTCCCAAAGTGTCTTACAAACATTTAAGAATTTATACACACATAAGAACCTCGCCTACAGGTGCAAGGTTCTGACTTTAAAGCTACTAGATGTTGAAATTTAAACTTCTTGCACTCGGCGACCTAACCGTTCAGAGTTTTTTTTTTCAAACCTTGTGTCAATACGAGTTAGGATCCCTTAGAAAGACCTACATAGAGACACTTATCCCTAATATAGATAATCAACCCTAAACTAACCAGTTACAACATACAAGACATAATCGTTACATTCAGTTAATAAGTGATTTGACATGCAAAATATTAGATATAAAAACATATATGATATATACAACACACAAAAAAAATTTAAAGATTTTTTTCCCTACAATTTTTAACAAGAATTTACCAATAATTTAACTTGAGAGCAGGTATTTTTTTTAGAGTTATACGATTATAATAAATTTTCATTAGATTTGACATTATACAACTAACATTTTAAAAAAAGAGAAAGACATCTAGTTTTTATAACGTCACATGTTTGAATTATTAACCTATTTTAGTTAAAAGTATGATACTTAAGTGATTTTATTTGAAAAATCAATACAACAGTTTAAAAGCAGTCGAAAGATTTTTACTTTTAAAAATAACTAACAGAATTTTTTAAAGCAGTAAGGTAGATGACACTAACTTTAAATTAATTTTTAATAGGTCACTTTAAATAAAATACATATTTTTTATTATTATTAAAGAAATATAAACTACTCACACATTATTATGCTGCATTTTAACATAACTGAAATACTACAACCTTTCTGCTGACATGTGGTCACGGAGGAAATCTTTTCATATAGAAGGCAAAATAAGATAATGAATTGATAATCATGATTCGTTATGCATATGTTTAAACAGGAAATTATTTAAGACGTGTGATTAAGACCATTTTACATGGTATTACAGAATAAATATTTTCACAGGATGCAAGATAAGATAATATCACGTAATGATTTAATAAACGCGATTCGTTATGCATATTTTAAAACAGGAAATACATCCGTCAGATAACATTACTTTGTTTATATGAAGTGACCAAATACAAATTTTGCTGATAAGATTAATTTAATTTCGAAAATATTATTGACAGAACTTTCAAATTTTACACAATATTTTTAAAAATTTAAATAAGGGAAATCAGAAAATTGTACACGATATTTTAAAAAATAAATAAATTAGGGAAGTTACAAAATGTTGTACACTCTTTTATTTAGAAAAAGAGAGCGGGTATTTTGTTTTGAGTTATACGATTAAAATAAATTTTCATTATATTTGATTTTACACAACCAACATTTTCAAAAAAGAGAATGGAATCTAGTTTTTATAAATTAACGTACTTCAATTTTTCAAATACTTAACACTCCCTCTTTTGCTAGACTTTATACACATAAGACATAAAAGTTGTTTTCGAATACATCATTTAGAAATTAAGCGACTTGATAAGTAAAACATTATTTATAAAAGCAATAGATACGAAAGTAATAAAGATTTTTACTTACAAATGTACGAACTTCTGATAGGTAAGACTTTCTTAATCACTGTGCAAGAATTAAGTGGTGATTAAACTTATAACATTATATGATGAAATAATCACGTGACGTATTTTTAAACCAATAAAATGTCAGTATTTTTAAACTAATACAAAGTTAGTATTTTTACACGAGCGCCCTCTTTCATTATATAAATTTCAATGAAACGAGTTCATAACATTCTACTGCGACCTGATATCGTTGTAATAGGTTGTATTTTTCGTTAAGTTAGTTTTCATTTAAATTATTATGGAACGAGTTATGAATTCTTATGTTGGTGATGTAACCAACTTGGAGTGTCAGCACTCATCACCAGAGTTAAATAATCAAGAGATGGATTCTACACTTTTATCTAAACAAGGATCCGTTTCGAATTGTGAAGTGAAACCCACCTCATCAGGACTAAAGAAACAGAAGTTACCTCATGTGTGTAAGATGTGTAACAAGGCATTTCCTCGAAAAGTTAACTTAGTGTTTCATATGAAATGTCATTTAAAGGAAAAGTCTTTTCGTTGTGAGGTGTGTGCTGAAGTTTTTTCGCGAAAGAGTGATTTACGTATGCATCAAAAGATTCACAAATCACCCAAACAATACAAGTGTGGGGATTGCAACGAACTGTTTTCAATAATGTATGATTTATTAATTCACAAGAAGATCCATAAGACTCATAAACAACATTCATGTATAAAGTGTAGCGAAATGTTTGATTGTGAATCAGATTTAGTACAACATTGTGATACTTTTCATAAAGCTGTGAAATCACCCTATTCAAAAGATTTGTTATTTGAAAAAGTGAAGCATTTTAAAAGACAAAATGATGTGCGAAATATTTTTACTAAAACTATCATTGTATCCAATGAGATGAATCAAAAAGACTTTCATTCATTTTTTAACAGTATTCGAACGGATGTTTTAAACGAATTAAATTATCAATTGCAAATGAAAAAGTCAATAAAATGGTATGCAGCCGTTAAAGTGGATGTCTGTCGTGAATCACAGGATGGTAACTTAGAGAGAGCAACCCCCTTTTTCCTTTCCAAAAGTGAACTGGAATTAACAGACCAAAACATACAAGTGCATGTTGAGAATGCCTTTCTAAAGTTGTACAACGGCTTTGAAGATTTTACAGAACGTGTGTTTAATTGGACATTACAAAAAATTTTAAAATTAGAATTGATTACAGCTCAATATGACAGTCTAATTTGATTTGTATTATTTTAGATGAATAATAAATAGTTTGGTTGTGAAAAAAGTGTTATGTGTTTTCTCAAGCTTACACTGTGTGATGTTTGAACTAATGATGTATATTTCAATTGACTTAGACAAAATAGGAGTGTGTGTGTTGACATTTAAAAAGATTTTAACATGAGATAAGAGAGTTATAATAAAAATTGACTCACCTAAAATTTTTTCAAGATAGTCTATCTACGTTTCCAATCTAAACTTGTTATCAGCTTGCTATATGCATGTTTGAGTGACTCATTTTTACCTGTGTCGAACTGTCTGTTGGGAAAATGATTGCCATTTTTAACACGTGTAGACGATTTTTTACCCGGAAGCTGTTTGTACTATTAAATTTCAGATATCACCCATTTTTCTACAACATCTAAATATTTTAATGTATTTTCACTTGTATATTGGAAACTTGGGATTATCGCCTTTATATCGGAACATGGAAGATAGAAAAAATAATAACTTTACACTGAGACAATATTTTAATCTAACAAAAATAGACTTAACACATTGTTAGAGATTTTGGAAAAATATATAGTTGGTTAAAAATTTTTGAAAATTTAACATAAAGTAACAAATTTTAAAAAATAAACATTTCGATAAATGAAAAAAATTAAATTTTGGTAAATTTTACACTTAGACAATACTTTAAACTAAGAAAAATAATAACTTTACACTTATACAATATTTTCAACTAAGGAAAATTAATAACTTATCACATTGTTAAAGTTTTTTTTAAACAACACAACATTTTCAAAGCAGTGGAAATTGCATACCTGTAAAAAATTCAACTTAGTGGAATTTAATAGTGAAATTTTTAATCTCACTCAATTAAAAAATAAAACTTTATAAAATTTTCACCTTTTTTAAAATAAACAACTGTTAAACATTTTGAATGTCTTAGACAAAGTAGGAATAAATTTGTTAAAATTCTATAAAACATGAAAAATTTCATAACTTTTAAAGGAAATTTTATTTATGGTGAAATAAACTCGAGGTATTTATTATATGTTACTTAAACTACAAGAGAATTGATTGAAAATGTGTTACTTTTAATCACTCACAAGATAAGACATGATGTTAGGAATTATATATGGGGTTTTCCCCCACACATGACGTCACTGGTAACATATTTACTGATCAAGTCATAAAATTATAGTTTAAAGTAGGTTTTTGAGCACGAAGTTTAGATTTAAGATATTTGAGAAATATAAACTTCAACTTTGACTACTTTTTGAAATTTCCCCCTACATAAGAAAAAGGACATAGGAAAATAAATTGAAAAGTCGTATTTGAATGGAATCGAATTATTATCCTTTCACTTAACAGCTGAATGCGTTGGCAATTACACCACAAAGGTACTGATTGAATATATTGTGTTTTTTTTTTAAGGCTAAATTGATTTAATATTCAAGTTATTTCTTAATGTTACACTTAAAAACAATAAATTTAATTAGCATTCAAAAAGCAAACGATCACATTATTGTATAAATCAAATGTTTTAAAAGTCACGAGTTAAAATTTGAAATGACTTAGAATTTAATTAGAATTTAGATGTGAACCTTTTAAAATGAAATAATAGTTTTTTTTGTATCGCCCTCTATCGGTGGGTAATAGAATTAAGAGATAATTAAAAGTTTTAACTTGAATTCGAACCCACAACCAAAATTATTTTTCGGTTTTATAATTTAGGGTAGGTTTAACTGAGCAAGCCATGATATAACAGTATTTATAGACGATTTAAGATATTCGATAAAGGAAATCATCTAAATTTCTAATTTAATTGAAGGGTTTACTGCTTAAAGTACTACAAAATGAGTACAACACGATGCATAGTTTTTTAATTAATTATATTTTTCGAAAGGTTAAATTGAATTATTGATAAACTTAGGATTTATGTTTAAAGTGAATAAATTTGATATGTTAGGTTCACTTAATAACAGAGAGTTGAATAAGTTATTTTTAATAAAAATAAAGTTTACTAAAAGTTTTTAAAGTTAAAAAAAATGTAAGTTACGTTAAAAAAGTTAACAAAAATATAGTTTTAAAAAATTTAAAGTTTACAAAAAGTTTAAAAATCTTTAAGTAAATCAAAATTAACTTTTTAATTTTAACTAATGAGAGACTATAATCTAACTGTTTATCCTTGTAACCAACTGGTGCATATCAAGTATCTGCACATGTGCAGTAAAAACATACACTAACTTGAGTCCGATTTTAAATTATTTGCTAATTTTTATACAGCTCGATTACCTTTCAGAAACAAAACAGAATGAAATACTTACCAAAAAACACGTCAACGTCTTATACTTACTTTCACTTAACTAATCTTTCTACATTAGCTTTGCTAGGGGGCGCTGCAATCGCCGCTAGAGGCGCTACTAGTTTCCGGTTTGTGATGTAGTTTCCGGTTTGCGATAAGAACAAGGTTAAAATAAAACCCGCGTGCATTCAGTTGGTGTTGTTTACCTGTACCTTGTTATAAGCCGTTTGCCTTCTCTTGGTCACTCGCTTGTCCAGACTTGTTTATGTGCTGCACGCCTGTTTTGCTGACTCATCTCTTGCTTTAACTGTTTGGACTTGTCTGATGTCAACTATCTCAGGTCTTTTGTCATAGCTTGAATGTACTTTATGTCGATCACTTTAATATAAAAGTTATGTCCCAACTCACTTAAACTTTGATAAAAATATTATTTATTTATAAATTATATCAAATTCTTATTTTTCTAACACATTTACTAAGTCACTTTAGTTCAAAAATATGGTAAAGCCCGATTTTAAATTGAAGTTTAGGATAAATTCCCCAAATTTTGTAACATTTTAGCACTAATAAGAAATATTGTAAACACCCTGTACATAAAAAATAATATTAAATTCTCAAATTTTGTAACATTTTAGCACTAATAATAAATATTGTAAACACCCTGTACATACAAGTTTTGTAAAAATAATATTACTTATAGCTAACTCGTTTAGTCGCATGATAAGAACCTTCAATATCGCTAAAATCAATGTTAAACGAAAATGCAACCATAGGTTTTACCGTCTAATTACATGTCTTTACATATTATTTTAAAATGTAAAGCATTATATCTGAACGAATGATATAAGAAAAAGTTAGAATAGATCACATATTTTTGTTATTAAAAAAACTTATATGCAAACACACACTTACAAGGTTACAAGACTCGACAAACGATTCACCATGTTTTTTAAACTTAGTAAAATATTTTAAATTTATAAATTTAAATTAAAATACTTTAAAAATTCTTAAATATTCTTATTTAAAAATATTTTATTTTTATATATTTATTATATAAATTTTTTAAAACTATATTTTTGTTAACTTTTTTAACGTAACTTACATTTTTTTTAACTTTAAAAACTTTTAGTAAACTTTATTTTTATTAAAAATAACTTATTCAACTCTCTGTTATTAAGTGAACCTAACATATCAAATTTATTCACTTTAAACATAAATCCTAAGTTTATCAATAATTCAATTTAACCTTTCGAAAAATATAATTAATTAAAAAACTATGCATCGTGTTGTACTCATTTTGTAGTACTTTAAGCAGTAAACCCTTCAATTAAATTAGAAATTTAGATGATTTCCTTTATCGAATATCTTAAATCGTCTATAAATACTGTTATATCATGGCTTGCTCAGTTAAACCTACCCTAAATTATAAAACCGAAAAATAATTTTGGTTGTGGGTTCGAATTCAAGTTAAAACTTTTAATTATCTCTTAATTCTATTACCCACCGATAGAGGGCGATACAAAAAAAACTATTATTTCATTTTAAAAGGTTCACATCTAAATTCTAATTAAATTCTAAGTCATTTCAAATTTTAACTCGTGACTTTTAAAACATTTGATTTATACAATAATGTGATCGTTTGCTTTTTGAATGCTAATTAAATTTATTGTTTTTAAGTGTAACATTAAGAAATAACTTGAATATTAAATCAATTTAGCCTTTAAAAAAAAAACACAATATATTCAATCAGTACCTTTGTGGTGTAATTGCCAACGCATTCAGCTGTTAAGTGAAAGGATAATAATTCGATTCCATTCAAATACGACTTTTCAATTTATTTTCCTATGTCCTTTTTCTTATGTAGGGGGAAATTTCAAAAAGTAGTCAAAGTTGAAGTTTATATTTCTCAAATATCTTAAATCTAAACTTCGTGCTCAAAAACCTACTTTAAACTATAATTTTATGACTTGATCAGTAAATATGTTACCAGTGACGTCATGTGTGGGGGAAAACCCCATATATAATTCCTAACATCATGTCTTATCTTGTGAGTGATTAAAAGTAACACATTTTCAATCAATTCTCTTGTAGTTTAAGTAACATATAATAAATACCTCGAGTTTATTTCACCATAAATAAAATTTCCTTTAAAAGTTATGAAATTTTTCATGTTTTATAGAATTTTAACAAATTTATTCCTACTTTGTCTAAGACATTCAAAATGTTTAACAGTTGTTTATTTTAAAAAAGGTGAAAATTTTATAAAGTTTTATTTTTTAATTGAGTGAGATTAAAAATTTCACTATTAAATTCCACTAAGTTGAATTTTTTACAGGTATGCAATTTCCACTGCTTTGAAAATGTTGTGTTGTTTAAAAAAAACTTTAACAATGTGATAAGTTATTAATTTTCCTTAGTTGAAAATATTGTATAAGTGTAAAGTTATTATTTTTCTTAGTTTGAAGTATTGTCTAAGTGTAAAATTTACCAAAATTTAATTTTTTTCATTTATCGAAATGTTTATTTTTTAAAATTTGTTACTTTATGTTAAATTTTCAAAAATTTTTAACCAACTATATATTTTTCCAAAATCTCTAACAATGTGTTAAGTCTATTTTTGTTAGATTAAAATATTGTCTCAGTGTAAAGTTATTATTTTTTCTATCTTCCATGTTCCGATATAAAGGCGATAATCCCAAGTTTCCAATATACAAGTGAAAATACATTAAAATATTTAGATGTTGTAGAAAAATGGGTGATATCTGAAATTTAATAGTACAAACAGCTTCCGGGTAAAAATCGTCTACACGTGTTAAAAATGGCAATCATTTTCCCAACAGACAGTTCGACACAGGTAAAAATGAGTCACTCAAACATGCATATAGCAAGCTGATAACAAGTTTAGATTGGAAACGTAGATAGACTATCTTGAAAAAATTTTAGGTGAGTCAATTTTTATTATAACTCTCTTATCTCATGTTAAAATCTTTTTAAATGTCAACACACACACTCCTATTTTGTCTAAGTCAATTGAAATATACATCATTAGTTCAAACATCACACAGTGTAAGCTTGAGAAAACACATAACACTTTTTTCACAACCAAACTATTTATTATTCATCTAAAATAATACAAATCAAATTAGACTGTCATATTGAGCTGTAATCAATTCTAATTTTAAAATTTTTTGTAATGTCCAATTAAACACACGTTCTGTAAAATCTTCAAAGCCGTTGTACAACTTTAGAAAGGCATTCTCAACATGCACTTGTATGTTTTGGTCTGTTAATTCCAGTTCACTTTTGGAAAGGAAAAAGGGGGTTGCTCTCTCTAAGTTACCATCCTGTGATTCACGACAGACATCCACTTTAACGGCTGCATACCATTTTATTGACTTTTTCATTTGCAATTGATAATTTAATTCGTTTAAAACATCCGTTCGAATACTGTTAAAAAATGAATGAAAGTCTTTTTGATTCATCTCATTGGATACAATGATAGTTTTAGTAAAAATATTTCGCACATCATTTTGTCTTTTAAAATGCTTCACTTTTTCAAATAACAAATCTTTTGAATAGGGTGATTTCACAGCTTTATGAAAAGTATCACAATGTTGTACTAAATCTGATTCACAATCAAACATTTCGCTACACTTTATACATGAATGTTGTTTATGAGTCTTATGGATCTTCTTGTGAATTAATAAATCATACATTATTGAAAACAGTTCGTTGCAATCCCCACACTTGTATTGTTTGGGTGATTTGTGAATCTTTTGATGCATACGTAAATCACTCTTTCGCGAAAAAACTTCAGCACACACCTCACAACGAAAAGACTTTTCCTTTAAATGACATTTCATATGAAACACTAAGTTAACTTTTCGAGGAAATGCCTTGTTACACATCTTACACACATGAGGTAACTTCTGTTTCTTTAGTCCTGATGAGGTGGGTTTCACTTCACAATTCGAAACGGGTCCTTGTTTAGATAAAAGTGTAGAATCCATCTCTTGATTATTTAACTCTGGTGATGAGTGCTGACACTCCAAGTTGGTTACATCACCAACATAAGAATTCATAACTCGTTCCATAATAATTTAAATGAAAACTAACTTAACGAAAAATACAACCTATTACAACGATATCAGGTCGCAGTAGAATGTTATGAACTCGTTTCATTGAAATTTATATAATGAAAGAGGGCGCTCGTGTAAAAATACTAACTTTGTATTAGTTTAAAAATACTGACATTTTATTGGTTTAAAAATACGTCACGTGATTATTTCATCATATAATGTTATAAGTTTAATCACCACTTAATTCTTGCACAGTGATTAAGAAAGTCTTACCTATCAGAAGTTCGTACATTTGTAAGTAAAAATCTTTATTACTTTCGTATCTATTGCTTTTATAAATAATGTTTTACTTATCAAGTCGCTTAATTTCTAAATGATGTATTCGAAAACACCTTTTATGTCTTATGTGTATAAAGTCTAGCAAAAGAGGGAGTGTTAAGTATTTGAAAAATTGAAGTACGTTAATTTATAAAAACTAGATTCCATTCTCTTTTTTGAAAATGTTGGTTGTGTAAAATCAAATATAATGAAAATTTATTTTAATCGTATAACTCAAAACAAAATACCCGCTCTCTTTTTCTAAATAAAAGAGTGTACAACATTTTGTAACTTCCCTAATTTATTTATTTTTTAAAATATCGTGTACAATTTTCTGATTTCCCTTATTTAAATTTTTAAAAATATTGTGTAAAATTTGAATGTTCTGTCAATAATATTTTCGAAATTAAATTAATTTTATCAGCAAAATTTGTATTTGGTCACTTCATATAAACAAAGTAATGTTATCTGACGGATGTATTTCCTGTTTTAAAATATGCATAACGAATCGCGTTTATTAAATCATTACGTGATATTATCTTATCTTGCATCCTGTGAAAAGATTTATTCTGTAATACCATGTAAAATGGTCTTAATCACACGTCTTAAATAATTTCCTGTTTAAACATATGCATAACGAATCATGATTATCAATTCATTATCTTATTTTGCCTTCTATATGAAAAGATTTCCTCCGTGACCACATGTCAGCAGAAAGGTTGTAGTATTTCAGTTATGTTAAAATGCAGCATAATAATGTGTGAGTAGTTTATATTTCTTTAATAATAATAAAAAATATGTATTTTATTTAAAGTGACCTATTAAAAATTAATTTAAAGTTAGTGTCATCTACCTTACTGCTTTAAAAAATTCTGTTAGTTATTTTTAAAAGTAAAAATCTTTCGACTGCTTTTAAACTGTTGTATTGATTTTTCAAATAAAATCACTTAAGTATCATACTTTTAACTAAAATAGGTTAATAATTCAAACATGTGACGTTATAAAAACTAGATGTCTTTCTCTTTTTTTAAAATGTTAGTTGTATAATGTCAAATCTAATGAAAATTTATTATAATCGTATAACTCTAAAAAAAATACCTGCTCTCAAGTTAAATTATTGGTAAATTCTTGTTAAAAATTGTAGGGAAAAAAATCTTTAAAATTTTTTTGTGTGTTGTATATATCATATATGTTTTTATATCTAATATTTTGCATGTCAAATCACTTATTAACTGAATGTAACGATTATGTCTTGTATGTTGTAACTGGTTAGTTTAGGGTTGATTATCTATATTAGGGATAAGTGTCTCTATGTAGGTCTTTCTAAGGGATCCTAACTCGTATTGACACAAGGTTTGAAAAAAAAACTCTGAACGGTTAGGTCGCCGAGCGCAAGAAGTTTAAATTTCAACATCTAGTAGCTTTAAAGTCAGAACCTTGCACCTGTAGGCGAGGTTCTTATGTGTGTATAAATTCTTAAATGTTTGTAAGACACTTTGGGAAATATGTTATTTAAACTTCCCATAAAAAAGTTAGCTATTGTAAGTTAATATATATCCGGATTTCGACGAAAACTCTGAACGGTTATGTCGACGAACTCGAGAGAAGTTTAAACAAAATTCCGAACGGTTAGGTCGACGAGTGCGAAAGGTAAACGTCTACCAGCTTTTTTCGTGTTAGATTTTTATAAAGTAATCACATTACTTTTATTTACATGGCTATCACAATTTTCATTTTAAATCCTTAAAAATTTAGCCATTACATCTATTTTAATCTCATTTCAGTTAATACTTAAAGAATAATTTTTTTATATGAAACTTTTATAAAGTCAAAAATAATGGGTTCGAAGAAAATTCCGAACAGTTAGGTCGACGAGCGCTAAAGATGTGAATGTCTACCTGCTTTTTAATGTTAAACTATAATAGTTAACAAATATAATCGAAACGTATGATTCCTTTTTCGATAAATAAACTTTTAGAAAAATGCTGTCAAAGTCGATCATCTCCTTTTATTTAACACAACCCTCAGTGGATTTTCATCTTAACTCTCTAAAAATTTAGCCCTCACATCTATTTTAATCTCATTCACATTTAAGTTAATGTTTAAAGAAGGGAAAAAAAATTCTTTTGCAGGTGAATTATAAGTAAATTTCATGTTAAACTCTGAAGAGTTAGGTCGAAGAGCGCGAAAGGTAGCACATATATATTTCTTTTACAGGTATTATTTTTATTGCAGGGTTCCTACCCCTCAACTCCACTAGCACTGTTGACATTCTGTTACTTTAACATTTCCCACCAACCATAAGAAACTTTTATGAAAAAAAAAAAAAAAAAAAAAAAAAAATCCCTGTCAAGAAAGAATCTGATTAAAACCCTTTATTTTTCAGCAAAAAAAATTAAGCCCCCCTAAAAATAAGCCCTCCCCTACCTACCTAGAAGACCCCCTAAAAATAAGAAAATTTCAAAAAGTACTCCAAGTTGTAGTTTATATTTCTTAAATATCTTACATCTAAACTTCGTATTTAAAAAAAAAATTCCCTGACAAGAAAGAATCTGATTAAAACCCTTTATTTTTCACAAAAAAATTAAGCCCCCCTAAAAATAAGCCCTCCCCTCTCTCCCTTATCGGTTAAAAAAAATTAAGCCCTCCCCTACTTCACTTCCTCTCTTATCTTCCAACACTTCCGGTTCACTTCCTGTCTTATCTTTCATCCCTTCCTGTCTTATCTTTCATCACTTCCGCTTCCACTGCCAGGCTCACTTCCGGTACCCACCTCCACCACGCACACAGCGCCTGCTGGAGTCTAACTCTTGTTCTTCTACTACTGATAAGCTTGATTGTCCCTAAGACTAGGCATCGAAAACAAAAATTGTCAAGCGATAAAAATGTACAACTGAAAGTATTTGCGTGTCATATTATTTCGTTCTAACGAGATTATAAAAAATTGAATATTTCGTTATACTGAGATTATGTTAACATTATTTGAATACATTTCAAAACGGGACTCGCTTGCATTTCGTTATAACGGGATTTTTCGTTGTAATGGAATTCGTTGTAACGGGATTTTACTGTATATCAATTTCAAAATGTTTGATATAGAGTAACATCATTAAAAGACACCGCAAACGATTTTCCCCCATAGACCGTAATGTAACGGAATTCTTTTGAGTATCCTTTGCAAATAAATGCCAAAACTGAGAAATTTCATTAGTGGCCAGTAGTAGCAATTTTATTAGTGGCGACATTTTTATTTGAAAGTGCTAAACAATAAACTTTTGTTAAAATTTCTATTGGTATTAATCTAAAATTCAATAGCTCAAATAATTACGTTAATATTAACTATTTGCAACCAGCAACAGTAGTATCACTGATGGCATACAGAAAAATTAAACTCTCTCCTTGTAGGAAAGTTGGCTAAAAGGTGGCCGCTTGCAGATAATTTTTTAATAGCCACCTTTTTAGGTAGATTTTGTAAGAAATATTACCTATTACATTCTCCCCTAAGTTGCAAATTTCTGAAAATTTTTTGCAGATCTACGCCGATCATGACTTTCAGAACCCAAAACCATCCCCAGTTCAAAATTTTATCTATCTATCTATCTATCTATCTATCTATATCACTTTTTTATGGGCACGATAACTTCCATAATTCTGCAAAAATCTCTTCCAAACGGATACATAA
This sequence comes from Maratus michaelseni, assembly GCA_963931845.1. Classification (NCBI taxonomy): domain Eukaryota; kingdom Metazoa; phylum Arthropoda; class Arachnida; order Araneae; family Salticidae; genus Maratus; species Maratus michaelseni. The sequence goes on along the minus strand of OZ007594.1, from coordinate 184,217,483 downwards.
AATCAAGCGCCATAAAATCTCGGTCAAGTTCGTTAATGGGCAAAATCGAACCACGGGGGAGAGGAATGGGGGGACTTTTTGCGAAAACAGAAAAAAACCCATAACTTCTTAATTTTGATGCATATCGAATCCATTTAAAGTTATTATTACTTCTAGGAAAAGGGCCAAAAGTTTATGTATGACATATTTTTGATTTCATTAAAAATGCCCCCAACGGGGGGGGGGAGGAAATAGGGGTTTCAGAAGAAAAAAATTCAGAACTTCGTCAATTCACAAGATATGAAATCCGCTTAAATTTATTATAAATCCACTTAATATTATTTACAATTTTTATACTGACAAGTTTTTTTATAGGACCAACCCTTACAGAAAAAGAAAAAAAATTCCCGCCGGCTCCGCCTACAAACACGTGTAGATTTCAAAGAGCGTGGTCCCAACTGCCGCATCATGGCAAAAAGGTAATTTCTTCTGCAATTCTCAATAAACAGGCGCCCCTGGGTCTGCGTCTTCGAATTCTACCTGTGCCTGTAGAGCGAGCCGCCAGGGATTTTTTTCATTTAGTGGGCCTGTGTCTTCACTGTAAAAATATGTCCTGAAATTAACAGGTGTTATTCTGTGAATTTTCCTTTTTTTACCTGAAAAATTCCGTTTTGGGTAAAAAGTGTAACTTTTCCTGGAATTAACGGAAATTTTCAATTTACTGCTAGAGATATAACTGAAAGTTTCTGTAGGTCTCGGAGAACGGAGCTTTTCCGGCGAGACACGTTCTGTTCCGACGCTGATTGGAGGATATATTAGTTTGTCAGTATGTATCCTGTGTCAACAGAACACCCTGAACTCCGTAAGAAGCAATATGGCCGATACGGTAGTCCGAAGTAACTTGCGATAGCACGTGCTTCTTAGAATTTACAATTGTAATAATAAGTACAACTTTGGATGTAGATATATTTTACAGAATAAGTAAGTTTCATCTTTGTTTTTTATATCATTGTTTTAGTAACATTATATGTATAATTTCTTTATATGTTTGTAAGATATAAATTTAGTTTTTAAACCACATATATATTACGACAATAGCTTTCAATCATTTGCCTAGAGTCATAAAAAAAGGATGATTTTGCATTTTATCTGATTATTATTTTACTTCAACTCACTATTTCCTAACCGGACTTTGTTATTAATTTATGTGTAATATGTGTCTAAAGATAATCTTTATTCATGCAGATTTAAAAAGGAAAAAAAGATCCCCGTTCTTTAGCTATGCTTTATTTCGTTATTATATATTTTTCAAAATTCCAGTTTATGCGTTTGTATTCGAATATACTTTTTTAATCATATAATTATTTTACTTTCTAACAGTTTCTAATCATTTACTATGAGTAATCTGGATGCACTGTTTTATTATTATTATTATTTTTTTAAATTCTTAATTTAAAAGTTGATTTTATGGGGGCAAATTATTATTATTTTTACTATTTATTCTCTTTATGATTCAAGAATGCTGATAGTTGTTTGATCTTATAAGTGTTATTTTTTTTTCTTTTTCTCACATTTATTTTTCAATAGCACCTAGCGATATTTATAGAGTTATAGGTTGACTTGTAAAATTATTGTAGCATTTTTTTTTTTATTATCAAAATAGTTTCGATATGAACAATTTGAGTACAATAAGGCCTCGTTATTAATTATTTATATTTGTTATTTGTTGGTTTAAATACCAGAAAGTGTTTACATCCGCGTAAGGGTGTGTGTGTGTGTGGGGGGGGGGGGGATAATGACTACATTGAATAAACAAAAACTTTAAATAGGTAAAGAAAATAATTTAACATACATAAATATAGATATATATATATATGATTTAAATTAGCAAGTATTTTCGAATACAAACTAACGGATAAACGAATTAAAAGCTAAAAAACAAGTAGAATTTTTCTTTTATCATTCTCTCTTTAGGCAAATGAGTCCAATTTTTGTCTTCAAAAAACGAGATTTCTATCTTACATATGTATAACAGAATTGATTATACATACTAAACTAATGTTATTAAAACAATGATATAAATAAATAAGAGCTAACACTTAGCGCCCCAAGTCTTTAAAATATGTCTCAGTATGAAATAAGAAAAAAAATAAAATATATAAACAGTGAGGTGGGGGGGGGGGGGGTAAAAATTGAAATATATATATTAATAACAAGTGCTAAAAATTTTACTGTTATACTGTTAGGAAATGAAAGCTATGGATATCTTTGAAAAAAAAATTATATATATATTTTTAAGTGCTGCGATTACATATTTTTTCTTTCTTCTTTCAAAATTTCTCACACAATGTATTTTTTTAGTACATTCTTTTTCTGTATTTTCAGATGTATCAGTTTAGGAAAATTTTGGCTACTTAAAAGGACTTTTCACAAAACTTTTCAACCTCCAAACAGAACCTTTCACAAGTTTAATCATTTAAAAATAAAATCTCATCTGCCACAAAACAACTGAACTGATCGCAGAACATATTACTTAGCTTTTTCATGTGTAAAGGATATACAAATGTGTAAAGGAACCTGTATATAACGATAATTTCAAAATTTACAAAATTATAACTAGAATTTTCACAAATATACAAAAAAAACTCGACAATTTCATAAAAACAGGACACTGCGAGAAAAATCTGGACAGACCCCTGATTTTTATTTCTAGATCAGCAAATTTTAGTCATGATAAAGAATTTAGCTCCAGGGTTTGAATGCTATTTTAAAAAATAATTATAATTGCAAATTTTAGCATACTTTATGGAAAAATTGCAATATTGTTATAATTAAGCTTAAGATTTTTTCTAAAAATATTTTTTCATATAAATATATTTAATTCTTTAATAAAGATTTTTTTTTTCATTTCTAAATTAAATCACATTTATTGCCTTTTATAAAATTTTGTATATTATAAGTTTCCTAATAATATGTCCTAAGAAATTAACATTTTTAACTTCTTTTTTCTGTGTACAATTCTTACAGAATGTCTCTTTTCTTTTTGTTGTCAAAATATTTCTAAAATATGCATTTAATTTTATCTGAAGTTTTAAAATATTACTTGGTTTTGCTAGGATTTTAACACATAAAATTATAAATAAAATATATATTTCAGAAATATTTTGACCACTACAAAAGAGACATCCTTTAAGTAGAGTACAAAGACAAAAAAAGTTAAAAATATTTAATTCCTAAGAATAAATAAATAAATATATATATATATATATAACCGCCACAGATAGGTTTAACATAAGTGTGGGGAATTTGAGATCTCACTTTCCCCTTTATGGGGGAAATATCGAACAGATAATAAAAACTGAAAATATCAGTTTTGTAAAACGGAAAATAACCGTCCTGAAAACTGAACATGTCAGTTTCTAATACAAAACATTTCAGTTCCTAAAACGGAACTTTTCAGTTTCGAAAAAGGAACTTTTCAGTTTCGAAAACGGAACTTCTCAGTTTCGAAAACTGAAAAAAACCACGAAAGTGAATGTCTGTGAAAAAACGGAAAAGTTACGGCAACTCTGCTGCCAGTACCTTTTCCGTTTTTTCACAGGAGTTTGTTTTTACAATGTGGTGCTAATTTTGAATTTTACTTACAAATCAGCTATAAATGTCACTTCATGTTCAATATCGAACATGCAATAATAAACCTCCATAACATATATGAATTGCATGGAAATCGGAGTATATTTACGTAAATTTATAGAGAACGGACAGACGGCAGACAGACAAATCAAATTCGTAATGTTAAAAAACCACGGCACTAATTACGCGATTAAAAATCTAATTCCCATTTCTCTTTGCACAATTAAAAAAAAAGAAAAATCATTCGCGAAGTTTTTGTACGCTAAATGTCATTTCCTTCGTTTTCTCTTTTCCTCATATTTCCATATTTATTTGTTCCTTTACGATTTTTTTCTGCATATTTTAATATTGATGATTTATCTGTTTCGTCTGCTATTCATCAGTTGGAGAGCACTTGTTGATGCTCCCGGAATGTCTGTGGTTTTGTTGTTACCCTTTTTTAAAAAATAATTATTTTTACTCGAAACAATTTATGTAAATAAAAGGAAAAATAATGAGAGCGAAGTCGAAAACTCGATGTTTGATTTTATTTTTGAATTTTAAATGTTGCTTTTTTATTTTATTGCGATAAACTTTTGTTTGGATTTGGTCTTAGACATTTTCCTAGTTTGTCAAAATCTGTCAAAATTATGGTACAGATTCAAGAGAAATCTGTTTTACTTACCTACATAGTATAGGGTAAGTTTTGTAATCGTTTTGAAAATCGAAATTTTTTTTTGACGGATTTACACGTTTCAGACACTGGAGAATCAGAAAAAAATATTTCTAGAAATTTTTTTCCCTGTCCGTCTGTGTGTTTGTGTATGTGTCTGTAAACGCTCTATCTCTCGAACAAATTGAGATAGAGACTTAAAGTTTGGTATGTACTTAGTATGCAATAATGGGAAGAAGCTTATTGAATTTCAGTAACCTCGATTATCCGGAACTATTTTTTTCGGACTCTCGAAATATTCGTTCTGATAAAAGGTATATAAAAATTTTCGAAATTATTTATTTTAATGGGTTTATTTTAAGGAATGAATATAAAAGACTATAAAAAACATAAGTTTTGTATAAAGAATGAAGTCGATCGGAAAATGAGTTGCCGAGATATTTGTAATCCTATTTTACTCTTCGATTTTTCATCACCCTGTATTTCATTCAAATTTCAATTCAAAGATATATTTTAATTGGAAATTGGACGCTTAATCCGACGCAGTAAACCGTTAGTTAATATGATTTACAGTTTTAGAGTTATAAGGATGTTTCTTTTACGCAATTCAGTAATAGATCATTTAAAGCGAGGCTAACGAAAAAGAAAGACTACCGCGGTGCTTTACGCGTATCTTTTTTTACAGACCGCGTGAGTCACGTGATGCTCGAATACACCAATGCAGGTGTACGAAAAGAGCATCACGTCACTCTAGCGGTCTGTAAAAAGAGATAAGTGGAATGCACCGCGGTAGCCTGTCTTTTTCGTTAGCCTAGATTTAAAGTTTATGACGTCATCCAGCCATGATTTTATTCGAATTGCAATGCATTTTATAAATAGTTTACACATCTTTTATTTTCATATTTTATATTATGCATATCCATGATGGGTATTACGGTGGCCTCCAACGACTAGTTTTTTTTCTTTTTTTTTTTTTTCTTTCTAAATACAGTGGCGCCTTGATATATCACGCCTGTCGGAAGACAAGTAAAAGGTGCGATATACAGAGGGTATAAAAAATTAAGGAAGATGATAATCTAGATTTTTCTTTTTCCAAAACATTAATTTATACTCAAATTAAATATCCTTTAATAAAAAAAAAGTATCGATACAAAATTATACTTATTGTAAATGACATTACATAAAACTTCTTAAAACTGTAGTTTAGGTAAAACTTTATTTTTAGTGCTTATATTTGACTACAACTATTTCCTAATACTAATCATCGCCTTATTTAATCATAGGATTCTGAGATTAAATAAGGCGAAATATTCTGAAACAGTGTTATTCAAAAATCAATACAAAAACTTTTAACGGGTTAAAAGTTTGTGACGCAAAACTTCACCTTATGGGATCTTCTAAGAATTTTAAATATGGATCCTCTAAGAATTTTAAATATGTATCCTCTAAGAATTTTAAATATGGATCTTAAAAGTAATGATATCAAATTTTGAGTGACGCTACGCTGTTAATTAAAAAATATATATTTTTAATTTATTTCATCACTTTTCTTTTTCGTTCTATTTATATTCGCATGTGCAAGTATTATTTTCAACATAAAAAATATGTATATATAAAAATTATTCACTCATTCTTGATCTCTTGCTTGAACTGTCATAAATTAAAATATGAGTTTTAAAAGAAATTGTATCAAAATCCGAGTGACGCCTTGATGTGACTTTAAAAAGCTTTGTTTTAAAATGTAATTAAAATTATTTTTGGCTTGTCTTCTAAGTCTATTTACACATCCAAACAATACTTATGTTTTTCCAATAACCTGTTAAATATATTACTTTTTCATTGAGCCTATATTATGGATTGAAATGTATTGTTTCAATAAATTGATTTATCTTTTGTGCAACACTATCCAAACACGTAAGTAACATTTATCTCTGAAAAAAAGGGGACAGATTGAAAGTGTTCATCATGACTGCGCAAGAAAGATAAAGCTATTTTTCATTTTATATTTAAATACAGGAAAAGATAAATACATTTTGGAAGAATAACTTTTTAATTCTCTAAGGTACAGTTACATAACACTAAAAAGTTGACTAAAATTAAATATGATAAATTAAAACATAGAAAATCAATTAAATTTAATTAATTCACTAAAACTTTCCAGTATAAAACTATCTAAATTTCACTATTTCTTTGTATTGTGGTCATTTAAGGGATAAAATCATACAAGTTAGTGTCTTACAGTGCAATAAAATCTGAAAACTTGCGTAAAACTCATCCTTTTTTTTCTTAAAAATTTCAGTCATCAATTAAAATCATCTACTATTACAGAAAAATTTCATATATTAGATAAAATTTTCAACTAATAAATGAAAAAATTATGAAAAGTTAAAAAAAAAATTACAATAACAAAAATTACAAAAATTTTAAAACAATTACAAATTAAAAAAAAAAAAAAAAAAACGAAATATTTACAAAAGATAGAAAAATTACAAAGTTTTTCTTTTTAAAAATTGTAAAACAGTAAATAGACATTAAGTAAACCTATGTCTAATCATTCACATTGAATGAAATATTGATAATTGATTAAAAATAATGAAATATCACATAAAACTTTCTCTATATTAGATAAAATTTTCAACTACAAAATGAAAAAATTTGATGTTTTCTTAAAAATTTTTAAAAAAGTTACAAAAATTTTTAAAGAATTTACAAAAAGTTAAAAAAAATTACACCTAAAAAATACAAAAGTTTTTTTAAAAATTACAAAAGGTTTCAACAAAATTGCTCAAAATTTACAAAAATTAAAAAAATATTTACAAGTTTAATTACTGTCATAACCACGAATTAAAAATCCCCCTTTCACATCTCAAATATAATAATATAAATTACTCTAATCTACAATTTCCTGTAAAGAAAATTTTAATTACAATTGAACCAGCACACAGCGCAAATTTAAGAATACGCACACAGCCTTAGGATGCTACTGAACTTACGCGAAAACACCCGCTTCCTAGTGTTAATTATTAAGATACTTTCATTCGGAACTTGTTTCGAAAGTGAAAGTATCCCCATAAAAAAAAAACTACAACCAAAATCAAAAAAGTAAATAACGGCCTGCGTAGAGATCGACCACAGATAAAAAAAAAACGTCATTTAAAAATATTGAAATACAAACGAGATATTTAAAAAACTTTCTACCATTAGATTAACATCAGCGAGATGGTGTTTTTGTGTGAGCGAAGTAGCCCTTTAAGATTTTACAATGATCGCATAAATTTTACACTGTATTTAGTGAATTTCCAAATAGCATCTTCCATGCAGAGTAATTTTTTCCCAAACATTCGGAGTCATGCATATCTGTTATTTTTTTTTTTTTTTTTTTTTTTTTTTTATGTATATATAAAATTAACATTTTAGCATTAATATTAAAGTCACAGATTTTATTTGAAAAAAATTTCTCGATAAAATTTATTATACAGCTAATTTTTATTAAGTACTTATGTACAGTTTGTCACATGATCACTTTAATTGTTGATAATATAATTTTTTGGAAAAGTGACACAACGTTACTCATTTTCACTGTTGATCTCTTACATGAAGTTGAGTGTATATGTGAGTAGTAGGAAAAGGACAGTTTTAACTCAGCCTCAGGGTGAGAGGGTGAACCGTCCCTCTTCCCATGCCGCCTCCCGCCTCTCACCACATCCTCCCGTACACCCTTCGTCCGTGCACCTGCAGTTGAAACCGCTTCGAGCAGGGAAAAGGGTGAAATATGAACTGTAAGAAGAAGGGTGAACGTAAGAACTCTAAGATGAGGTTAAATGGACAAGATTATCATACTATAATTTGAATGACAAACACCTTAACGAGTATTACTAATTAAGCGAAGCAATGGAAAATATCAATTTAAAGAAAAAAAAGCCAATTTCTTAAGAATTATTCAAGTATAAGATGAGGATATTAAATCATAAGCTGAAGATTAAACATATATATTAATTTTTGAACAATCATCACATTAATGAATACTAATAATTAGACAAAACAATAGAAAAATATTAATTTTAAGGAAAAAAGCCGATTTCTTAAGAATTTTTCAACTATAAGACGAGAATATCAAATCATAAGCTGAAGATTAAAAATATATATTAATTTTGAATGACGAACATCTTAATGAGTATTACTAATTAGACGAAAGAATGGCAAAATATCAAATTTTACGGAAAAAGGCGATTTCTTAAGAATTTTTCAAGTATAAGATGACGTTATCCACTTATAAAAGGAAATTACACTTATATTTTTAGTTTTTGAACCGTAATATAGAAAATATTCAAAATTTGAATGATTTTTTACCTAATTGATTTTTTGTGCAATTATAGAAGTTTAACAATCAATTATCTAATTTTACTGTGTATACTTGATTTAATTCTGTTTAGACTGTACGTGATATAATCTTTTTATATCATTTAGACTTGAAATAAACGACCATATTTAAGTAAAAACCAGATGTTTGTTTCTTCTCAATACGCAAACATTTATTCTATTTTTTTTTTCATTCCCAAAAATGTAGCATTTTTAAAGGGAAGTTAATAATTCAACCACACATTCTAAGAAAAGGGGAAGCATAACAAAAGACAGTATAGACTCACGACTTTTACTCTGAAGCGATGTAAATATTATTAGCTATTAATGTTTACAAAAAAAAATCCTTAATCTTCTTAATGAGTGCTAATAATTACACAAAACAAAAGAAAATATCGATTTTTAAGAAAAAAAAGGTGAATTTTAATGAATTTTACACAAATTTTCGTTATGATTAGTCGTTATGATTATAATGTCTTTTAGATGACCATAATACAGAGAAATAGTGAAAGTATTTACTTTTAGATTACTTTTGCGTGAAAAAGCTAATAGTAATTATATAAACTTCTGTTTAAATCACTAATTTACATATGAAAATAATGATTTTACACGATAAATAACTAATCTTTGCTGGTATTTAATAATTGTTACATAATTTCAATGATTTTACAATGGTTTCCATGATTTTGTTTACAGTTTATAGACTTATTTTTGTACATAACATCTTATTTAACTATCATTTCTATGTAACGAATAATTATTTTTATCTATTTTGATATACTCTTTTAAGTTTTATATATTAATTAGTGATTTTATATTAATTAACTTTCAATATTTCCCAAGATAAGATACCACTCTCTAAAAATTTCACTTAAATTCATATTCTAAGTATTGATGTTCCCTTTTAGTTATCTTTTTCGTGAACTTTTACTTGAAATCATTCTAACTTATAGAACAATTACCCTGTTTACACATACTTTTAATATATATATATATATATATAATTATAATATCTATGAATTTCAAAAACATATCAAGTTCTAATATCATTCTACTATATATATATATATATATATGATGTTTGGCAAAAGCTGGTGTCATATACAGAAAACAATCGTTCTTTGCTTATAAATGTGATTTTCTTGCCCTTGAAAAAGTGAATTACGTTATAAGCTTTCATTTGTGTTTATACTCGTATGGTTTTTATTTCATTCCTTACATTTTTTTTTCTTCATAATTTGAATTAATAATGTTACATTTATTAGGACTAAATTTTGAATTTGTAATTTGACATGGCTCTTTGGTATTGTGATTTCAATGTATATGGTCAGTTTTTTATGTTTCAATGGTTAAATTTTACTTAAAGTTATATATATATATATAACTACCTTAGATTTTTAAATCACACTCAGTTCTTCACTCTCAGTTCAACACTCGTCATTTGGATTTATTTTTATGGTTCATCTTTAATTTTTAAATCGTGTTTTAGTTATTTAACTAATTAAAAATGGTGCACAGAAATAGAATAATGGACATCCTAGGCTTCTTCGTAGCCAAACGTTTTGTACCGCGTGAAGTTGCATTCTGCAAAATTAACAACGAGGTACACAAAAGCATGCGTTTCAACTTGGGAATGGGAAAATACTCCAAAGCCTCACGACAAGAAAAAACATCAATTAGTAAAGTTGTTAATAATGTACATGGATTACCGTTCTTTCCTTCCGCAAATGGAGGAAACTGTGCCTTTAGCTGATCGTGATGATTTTATCCATCAATGTTACGTAAACAACAAGACGGATTACCGAAATCTTATGGGTTACAAAGTTGGTAACCTTGAACGGGGTGTGTTAAATCACTTAAATATTCCTAATTATAATATTGAGAATTATGGGTTCCCGAAATTTGATGTGTTGATTAAAGATGCAAGGTACACACAGTGTTACCCGTGCCCATCGCATCAAAATAATAGAAATGAAATTGCGCTGCCCATTAGTTGAAACTTTTTATTTTGGGCAATTTTTACAAAGTGTGATGGACCCGAGATATTGTACAATTCATTCCGAATTGTTAAAATATCATAAATTTGATTATTAATGTTGATAACATTTAATATTTTTATATTAACCATTACAGTTTTTTATAATAATATTTGTATGTTTATATTATCATATATAATTTAATTATAGAATTATATCCGAATTTTGCTGTGTCTTAATTTTACACACAGTATGTATTGTCTTAATCTTCTTTTTCAGGTTAATATTAAAAAAAAAAAAAAAAAGATTTTTATTTAAAATTGGAGCAATAGAAAATTATTTTTACAGAAGCACTTAATATTGATGAATGTTTAAAAGGAGCAATAGAAAATTGTTTTTACAGAAGCACTTAATATTGATAAATGTTAAAAAGTGAGTTTATTTAAAATTAGAGCGAAGGAAAATTATTTTTCAGAAACATTTTCTTTTCAGGTGAATATTTTCTTTTTCAGCTTAATATTTTCTTTTTAAGGTTATTATTTAAAAAAACCATATTTATTATTTAAAATTAGAGAGATGAAAAATTATTTTTCAGAAAATTTTTCTTTTTTCAGGTTATTAAACAAAATAATAAATAAAGATTTTTATTTAAAATTAGAGTGATTGAAAATTATTTTTCAGAAAAATTTTCTTTTTTCAGGTTAATATTTAAAAAAAGGTTTTTTATTTCAAATTGGAGCGAGAGAAAATAATTTTTACAGAAGTACTTAATATTGATAAATGTTAAAAAGTGAGTTTATTTAAAATTGGAGCGAAGGAAAATAATTTTTCAGAAACTTTTTCTTTACAGGTGAATATTCTCTTTTTCAGGTTAATATTTTCTTCTTCAGGTTATTATTAAAAAAAAAAAAAAAAAAAAAAAAAAAAAAAGATTTATTATTTAAAATTAGAGAGATGGAAAATTATTTTTAAGAAATTTTTTTTTCTTTTTTTCAGGTTAATATTAAAAAAAAAAAAAAAAAAAAAAAAAAAAAAAGATTTTTATTTAAAATTAGAGTGATTGAAAATTATTTTTACAGAAGCACTTAATATTGATATATGTTAAAAAGTGAGTTTATTTAAAATTGGAGCGAATGAAAATAATTTTTCAGAAACATTTTCTTTACAGGTGAATATTTTCTTTTTCAGGTTATTATTATAAAAAAAAAATATTAAAATTAGAGTGATAAAAAATTATTTTTCAGAAAAATTTGCTTTTTTCAGGTTAATATTTAAAAAAAGATTTTTATTTAAAATTAGAGTGATAAAAAATTATTTTTCAGAAAAAATTTCTTTTCTGAAGTTAATATTAAAAAAAAAAAAAAAAAATTAAAATTAGAGCGATAGAAAATTACTTTTACAGAAACATTTAATATTGATAAATGTTAAAAAAAAAAACATTTTCTTTTCAAGTTAATATTTTCTCTTTCTGGTTAATATTTTCTTTTTCAGGTTATTATATAAAAAAAAAGATTAATTATTTAAAATTACAGTAATAGAAAATTATTTTTCAGAAAAATTTTCTTTTTTCAGGTTAATATTTAAAAAGAAGAACTAAAATAACTTCTTAAAACACCATCAAAAACTTTAAAATGCGCTAGGCCTTTCGAAAGATCTGAGTCTTTCTTCGTCAGGCGCAAAAAGACGTGCGTCTACTATGAAAGACTCAGATCTTTCGAAAGGCCTAGCGCATTTTAAAGTTTTTGATGGTGTTTTAAGAAGTTATTTTAGTTCTTAGTGTTTCACACCAGTTTCAACTTATTGTATTTAAAAAGAAGTTTTTTATTTAAAACTGCAGCGATAGAAATTTATTTTTAGAGAAGTACTTAATATTGATAAATGTTAAAAAGTGAGTTTATTTAAAAGGAGGAAGAGTGAAGTTTTCTTCCATCGGAGTGAAGGAAAATAAATAAATATATATATATATATATATATATATATATAGTATTGCATATATATTGATATATTGTGCTCAAAACCAGGGGTCTGTCCAGACTTTTTTCCCAGGGTCCTGTTTTTGTGAAATTGTGAACAGCTTTTTATATTTGTAAAAAATCTAGTCATAATTTTGTGAATTTGAAATGATCGTTATATTCAGGTTCTTGTTTATACATTTTAAAGAAGATATACAGATGTAAAATACATATAATTTCTTTATATGTGTAAAAATGACAGGTCAGATTTTACTTTTAAATGATTCATTTGTGAAATGTTCAGTTTAAAGGTGAACAAATTTCGTGAAAAACCTATTTTTAAGATATAGAATTTTGTGAAGGGTCCTGCTTTAGGAAAAATAGTTTTGTGAAGGGTCCTGTTTTAGGGAAAATAGTTTTGTGAAGGATCCTGTTTTGAAATAGAAAAAATTGTGAAGGGTCCTTTAAAGGACCCAATTTTTTCCTAAACAGATCCCTGGGTTGTCTGATTTACTTACACTGCATTTTCCCAGGTCTTTTTTCAATTTTTTATATGTTTGGTTAGTTGCATATCTGCACAAAAATGCTGAGAATGTAAGTGAAATACTTTTGAATACTTCTCTTTCCCCTTCTTGCTATATATGCAACAAGTGCCATTTATTTATTGATTCGATAAGTTAAATAAGATGACACTATGCTTGCACATGCAGTTTCGTTAATTGTTCTTCTTGTATTCAACTATTCGATGGTATTCATGCAAAAATGTTAGGAATTTCAGAAACTGTCGCTTAAAAATATGTTTAAAAAATATCTTACGGTGAAAACAACTTTATGATCCCGTAACTAAACTCGTTTTCCTTTATTTCCGACAAAATAATTGAGCAGTGACGCATCATGTATGTGTTTTCTAATGCGAAAAAAAAAACATATAACTTCAACACTGATCTAAATAAGGCCCATTTACAGGACGATATAGAACAAATGTTTAATAATTTGCATTAAGGTACACAGCACATTACAACGAAAAATTTTTGTACAAGAAACTAGGATTAGAGTCCTGCACCGGGTCGGCCAACCCGATTCTACCCGCACCTAACCCAACCTGTGGTTCCGGTGGGGTTAGGTTGATGATGTTTTATTATTATTATTATTATTATTATTGCGGGTTAACTTCAAATATTTCGGGTTCTGTTAAGTTTCGGGTTGAGTTTTGATTTTTTCGGGTTGGTTCGGATTGATCCGATTTCTTCAAAGAAAGTCCTGAATATTTTCTAAGTAAAAAAAAACAAAAAAAACAAAGCAAAAATATATGTTTGAATATTAATCAGTGTATGTATGTTCATTTTTATACAAAAAAAAGATAATATTGATAATACACTGTAAAAAATGACCAATGTTTCTTATTTTATGAAAATATACTATAACCCCGAACGAAAATATAATATAATCTTCTGAGTTATCCGAAATTCCAAATTGCGTGTTCCATTGTCTTTTGAATCCCCAGAAACCAATACATTTCCAAAATTTAAAGAATTATGTATAAAAACAAAGTATTTTTCAGAAACATTTCCGAAGGGTTTTTATAGTGTATTAATGAGTGTCCTCAGCCTGGAATACCTGTTTATCGAATGTCATCCATTCTCAAGTAAACGTTTTCAGCCGCATAAGTTAATTTATACCAGAAAGAGTAAAGAAATAATCTTAATTGTAATGTTATATTATTAACGTTGTTAATTTGGCATGTTTGTCTGTTAAACATATTTTTTGAGCATGAAAATGTGTACTTGAGAATGGATGACATTCGAAAAACAGGTATTCCAGGCTGAGGACACTCCTTAATACACTATAAAAACCCTTCGGAAACGTTTCTGAAAAATACGGCCAGCGAAAAATACTTTGTTTTTATACACAATTCTTTAAATTTTGGAAATGTATTGGTTTCTGGGGATTCAAAAGACAATGGAACACGCTATTCGGGATTTCGGATAACTCAGAAGATTATATTATATTTTCGTTCGTGGTTATAGTATATTTTCATAAAATAAGAAACATTGGTCATTTTTTACAGTGTAGGGGATTGGGCCATCCGACACACACTTTATGGTTCATTTTTTCCCTATTTATCAATTATCGCTGCATGTAATGCTTAAAGAAAAAAAAAAATGGCCGCAATTCAGACTTTTCAAGTGACTGAAAAGTATCTTAAAACGTCTAAAAGTTGAACCATCCGTTTCAGTATCTGAATTTCAGACATTTCAGTTTACAGTGTGGCAATTCGTTCCCACCTCAAAATGATGCCAGCGTTACCCACGGAAATGTTTTTGCTTTATAATAAAGATATGGAACACATTTTCTTTTAATTGTATTAAGTGTATACGAAGTAAATAATCCCTAAGAAACGCATCAGAAATGTAAACTGTCAGAATGTTTAATGTCAACATTGTTTAGAATGAAGCTGTCAAGTGAAAAATACAATTAACATCACTGGTAGGAAAAAACACAATTACTTTCCGAACAACCCAATGCAATCGCAAACAGTCAAAAATCACAAGGAGTCAAAATGATATTTCCTTACGTGGTCTTTTCTATGTTTCGGGCAGCCGCTGAGTGTCATTGACAAGGTCATTTATTCACATCCGTGTATTTATATTTTTACATCTAACTTAAAATATTATCCTTATCTTTCGAAAAATGAGACAGTATTTTAAGTTAAATATCCGGATAATCATAAAATTACTCTCAGTGGAAGACTAAGATAAAATTTTACATCTTGTGTGTCAAATTAAACATTTGAAATAATGTTGTTTGAAAGCGCTGTAAAAAAATAATAAACATAAAGTGAAAGTTCTTTTAAATATCTCTTAACTTGAGTGTTTTGCACTATTTGTTCTCTTGAAATATTTTAAGTTCCCTAAGTGTCACTGACAGGGTCAGCTATTTACATTCGTTTATTTATACGTTTACCTCTAACTCAAAGTCAGGGTCGGAAGTAGTGCTCTACAAGTAGCGAAACTACATTAGTCGCTACTTTTTACAGTAGTTTGTTGTGTAGCGTGGTATATATTAAACAATGTAGTGTAGCGTGTTGCGCGATATAAAAAAATAGTAGTTTGTAAAAAAATTTGCCATTCTGCAAATCATGTGGTCAAAACTTGTTACTTTTGAGCAAAATTTGTTCTGCTCAACAATTTGAGAATGTTAGCTACAGTGTATAGCAACGCATCGCCTGAAATCATGGATTTTTCCATTGACACTTGCTGCTAAAATCAAGTACTAACCCACCAAAGAATTAATTTTCTTGCTGACAACACTTGTCTATATTTACTCGTCTTCATGTTTTAACACCGAGTTTCTTATTATTCGGAATCTCTTTATTTACAGATTTATTTCTTGTTTGTGATTTAAAGTTGTTTTCTGTAATTTTCTAGATTATAACATCTCTCTTAATTTTGCTACGAAATTTGAAATGTGTGTATAAACTAAAATTTTGGAGACAAACACAAAATATTTTCTTGTATGTTTTTGTAAATATTTTCTTTCTTAATTTTTTTAATGCACTCGGTTCTGTCGGATTTATTTAATTGCATCCCAGCAGATGCGATACAACGAGGAGTAGCTTTATCATTTAATCTGTGTCTTCAATTTTCAGTGTAAATTTAACCCTTTGGCAAAATCTGAAAGTAGCAAAGAAGTGACTACTTTTGAAAAGTAGTTTGTAGTCGCTACTTTTTAAAACAAGTAGTTGTAGTAGTTGTAGTTGTAGTTAACTACATTTTTTATAAAGTAGTTGTAGTTGTAGTTAGCTACAATAAAAAAGTAGTTTTTCCGAACCTTGCTCAAAGTAGTGTCCTTATCATTGAAGAAAAGATACAATATTTTAATTTAAATGTCTGAATAGATATTAAATTGTCCTTGATGGATTATTTGGATAAAATTTAACATCTTATCTGTTAACATTTGAAATAATTACGATTGCAAATTGTAGATAACCCGATTGGGCAGACTATCGAAATATTGCGTAGATAATCACGCCCTTGAAATATATTTCCCTGAGTGTCATTGACAAGGTCAGCTATTCACAATCGTATACTTATACGTTTACACCTAACTAAAAATAGTGCCCTTATCTTTGAAGAAAAGATACAATATTTTAATTTAAATGTCTGAACATATATTAAATTGTCCTCGATGGATCATTTGGATAAAATGTAACATGTTATCTGTTAACATTTGAAATAATTACGATTGCAAATTATAGCTAACTCGATTGGCAAGACTATCGAAATATTGCGTAAATAGTAATTATTAAGCATAGCGTGAAAGTTCCTTTAAATATCTCTTAGCTTGTGTGTTTTTGCACTATTTATTCTCTTGAAATATTTTAAGTACCCTGAGTGTCATCGACGAGGTCAGCTAGTCACGTTCGTTTATTTATGCGTTTACATCTAATTCAAAATAACGTCCTTATCTTTGAAGAAAATATACAATATTTTAATTTAAATGTCTGAATATTTATCAAATTGCCCTCGATGGATCATTTGGATAAAATTTAATATCTTATCTGTTAACATTTGTTAACATTTGAAATAATTAAGATCGCAAATTGTAGGTAATCCGATTAGGAAGACTATCGAAATATTCCGTAGAGAATTATTAAACATAATACGAAAGTTCTTTTAAATATCTCTTAACTTGAATGTTTCTGTACTATTCTCTCGAAATATTTTAAGTTCCCCTCTCTATATTGATATAAATTCCTTTCACATCAAAATCTCCTTTCACATAGACAAGACACAACTTTCAGCATGATCGCTCAGAGGGCAAAGAACTGATATCGATTTCTCGGCAACTCTATTCTGCATCGTAATCTATTTCATCGATTGCCATACTGGAGAGCATCAGATGAGGAAGAGAAAAGATATCTCCTGAGAGAACTTTTCGGTTTTTCTTATTGCCATTACCGGGAGAAAACTTGCCAAGCAAAGGGGGCGAAGCAGAGAAACCTCTTCTCGCTTCCAAAGATCTCTGCTTTGGAAAATATAACTAATATTTTATCAATGACTGCTAGTATAGTGCCATCAGTGGAGTCGGGAAAAGTTTTCTCTATTTTTCTGTCATTTATCAGTGTCGTGGTTGTTCTTTTGAGATTGGCTCCTTTTGTTTTCCGCTTTTATTTATTTTAAATTATTGAAATTTCGTCCCAGAAGAATTTTCTTTGTTTTACGGTAGTTCATGAAAATAAATGTTCTCGCTCGTCTTCAATTTATATAAATAACTGTAATTTTTTCTTTTCAATTTTTGTCAGATCTAGTTTATTTACTAGCAAAACATTATATATGTCGAAAATGTATATTGACTTAATACTTGAACAATATTGAATGAATATTTAACGATACTGAAACAGTAGCCTTTTCAATTATTAAAAATTTGTCCCAGTGGAATTCTCTTTGTTTTAACAGTAGTTCATGAAAATAAATATTCTCGCTCAGTCTTCAACTTATAAAAATAATTCTAAATTTTTTCTTTTCAATTTTTATCAGATATAGCTTCTTTACTAGCAAAACCATATACAGTGGAACTCCAGATATACGTTACCTGAGTTGTACGTTTCCCTCAGTTATACGTTTCAAGTCAGCGGTCCCGACCGCTTGCCATTTAAAATTAGCTGAGTTATATATTTTGTGTTATACATTTCCCTTAGTTATACGTTACGTTTTTGCGTCCTCGAACGAAATTTTGCCTCATTTATACATTTTGTAACCGGAAACACTCACGACGCGTCGGATGAGTCTGATTTGAAAGTAAAGCCGTTCGGCAGTAGTAAAAGCAGTAGCAATAAGGCGGCTGCATTATTAACAGAAATGCAAAGTTTGCTGTTCAATGTTGGCTCTGCCGAAAAGAAACAATTGAATATTGGTGATTATTTCAACAAGATTCAGTAAACTACTGAAATGTCTTTTGATAAATGATTTACATGCTAAGGCGATTCCAATGATTTCTTTAACGTACTCTATGTGTATTAAAATATTTTTAATAACGCTTTTATGATAAAATAACTTCATGTGTACATTTCTTATGCATCTTTTTTCTACTCAGTTCCATTTCCGAAACTTTATGTTATGGGTGAAGTAATACTTATGAAACTTCCATTTTCGTTATAAAAGGTAACTGAAACGCCTCAGCGGAACAAAGTTTTTACGATATATTTAAAAAATGTTCGGGTTGACCATTAATTGAGTTGTACGTTTTACTGAGTTATACGTTTTGTTTTCCGGTCCCGGGCAAAACGTATAACTGGAGTTCCACTGTATGTTGAAAATGTATATTGACTTAATACTCGAACAATATTAAATGAATATTTAACGATACTCCATCAGTGGCTATTTTAATTATTAAAAATTCGTCTCGGCGAAATCTCCTTGTTTTACGGTAGTTCATTAAAATAAATGTTCTCGCTTGTCTTCAACTTAAAAATAACTCTAACTTTTTTCTTTTCAAATTTTCTCAGATATAGTTTATTTACTAACAAAATCATATATGTTGAAAATGTATATTGATTTAATACTCGAGCAATATTGAATGGATAATTAACAAGAAAGAAAAATCATGCGTCAAGCGTAGATTATGTAACACTTTCCAACGCTTCCAAAATAATTTTAAAAATCATTAC
This sequence comes from Maratus michaelseni, assembly GCA_963931845.1. Classification (NCBI taxonomy): domain Eukaryota; kingdom Metazoa; phylum Arthropoda; class Arachnida; order Araneae; family Salticidae; genus Maratus; species Maratus michaelseni. Next base: position 184,198,262 of record OZ007594.1, on the reverse strand, counting down.
CGTTTAATAAGCTGAAAGATAACATCTAAGTAAACAATTTGGAAAACGCATAATATATTTAAAAACGTAATTTCAGGAATTCCCAACATATACAATATTCGGAAAAATACCCGAATACTTTTATTCAGCCCTGTATAGGATCTATAGATTTGTATATATACTACATAGGATGCTAAATTTTAGTTTAGTTAGGAAACGCGTAGCACAGTTTAAAATTCTCCTTCTGGAGTTTCTGTCAATAAACGGAAATGTGTTCGCGAACTTTTGTGCTGCCCTGTATATGAAATACAGAATTTATACACACCCAGTAATAGACAAAAAGTGATTTCAATTTAAAATCGCGTTCAGCAACTTAAAACGCACTTCCAGGAATTATTGTTAACATACAGTAGAGAATTCTTTTGTGTGTCCCTGTAAATGAACGATGACTGCTATACACATAATATTCTGTAGTAAGCCTCTTGTAATGCACCTTAGTGATATATATAAATTTCAATCCGTTTAAAATAGTGAAACATTATTTAAATAAACCGCAGACGATTTTTCTCCATAGACGTAATGTAACGGAATTCTTTTGACTGTCCCTGTAAAGTAACTATAAGTGCTATGCACACCCTATTCCATATTAAGCTTCTTCTAATGCACCTTAGTGATATATATAAATTTCAATGTGTTTCATATAGTGAAACATTATTTAAATAAACCGCAAATGATGTTTCCCCATAGACCGCGATGTAACGGAATTCTTTTGAGTGTCCCTGTAAAAAAACTATAAGTGCTACACACTTCCGTTGAAATAGGGAACATGCTATAGATAACGATAATAACATATAAAAATTGCAGAGCAATCCGAGCATATTTACGGGAGTTAGAGCACGGACAGACGGCCATACGGCAGACAAACCGAAGTCATAATAATAAACACTTTTCAACTAGGTTGGAAAGTGTTAACAATACTGGATCAGTGGATTTTTCAATTATTAAAAATTCGTCCCGGAGGAATTCTCCTTGTTTTACGGTATTTCATAAACATAAATGTTCTCATACGTCAGTAGTAGGAAAATAAGAGTACGGGCTCAGGCGGCGGTGGGAAGATTCCACCTTCCCTGCATAACAGATTTTAACGCCCTCTAGCGGAAAAAATGAAAGCGGTATTTCATGAATATAAATGTTCTTGCTCGTCAGTAGTAGGAAAATAAGAATACGGGCTCAGGCGGCGGTGGGAAGATTCCACCTTCCCTCCAAAACAGATTCGAATGCCCTAGCCGAAAAAATGAAACTTTTCGAAAAAAAAAAAAAAAAGATTAATTTTGTATTAAAAGACGAGGAATGAGATGCGATTATCATACTATAAGATGGATGTTAAATTTATATATTAATCTTGAATGACGAACACCTTGTTACGTATTAATAATGAAGCAAAACAAATGAAAAATAACGATTTTTAAAGAAAAAGCTGATTTCTTGATGATTTTTCAACTATAAGATTATGTTATCAAACTATAAGACGAAGATTAAACATATATTAGTTTTGAATGACAAACACCTTAATGAGAATTAATAATTTAACAAAACAATGAAAAATATCAATTTTCAAGAAATAAAGCTGATTCCTTAATGATTTTTATACTGGAAGATGCGGTTATCAAACTATAAGATGAAAAACTCATATTTTAGTTTTTGAACAACGAACACCTTAATGAGTATTAATAATTAAGCAAAAGAAAATATCAATTTTTAAGAGAAAAATGCTGATTTCATAACTATATTTCAACCATAAGATGCGGTTATCAAATCCTAAGATGAATATTATACATACATATTAATTTTGAATGACGAACACCTTAATGAGTATATTAATAATTAAACAAAAGAAAATTTCATTTTTTAAGGAAAAATGCTGATTTCATAAGATTTTTTCAACTATAAGCTGCGGTTATCAAACGATGAAGCTGAACATATATATTAATTTTGAATGACGAACATCTTAACAAATATTAATAATTAAGCAAAAAAAAAAAAAAAAAAAAAAAAAAAAAATACCGATTTTTAAGGAAAAAAAGCTGATTTTTTTTAAGAATTTTTCAACTATAATAGAGTGGTTCATGCTATAAGATGAAGATTTAATTTATATTTGAATTTTGAATGACGAACACTTTCAGTATTAATAATTACACAAAACAAAAAGGAAATATCAATTTTTAAGAAAAAAGAAGAATTTTTAATGATTTATAACATAATTTTGACATTATCCACTTATAACTTAATTAGCTACCGTTACTGTTTAATACTTAATCTCCTAACATATTTAATATATAGCACCGCCACTTTTATAAAAGTTAGGAAATTTTGAATATGTTTCAAAAGTTAACGATAATTCCTAATGTTAAAGGTCGTTGGTTTAATTTTGAGGGGGTGAGGGGAGTATCCGTTCGTAATTTAAATATCGCGTTAATGCTCTGATCGAAACTTCCTCCCCCTCCCCCTTTCTCCCAAATCAGAACTTTTTCATTATTGGTCCGATTCAAGCGAAACCTTTTTTAACATTCTTCTCAGGTCCCTCAGGTAATAAATAAACTTCGGTATCAGTTTTTCAGCCCTCGGTTACCACTCTTTCTGAACATTAATCACCAGGGAAGGGGGGGTATTTTCTCTGGTTCTATGGACCCAATTTCAACGAGAAATAGTTCATTCAACTTTAACACGAACTAATTATGATATAGATAATTGATTAAGATAGAGATTTGGTGTCCCCTGGCGGTAGAAAGGGGTACTAAAAGATTTCACACTTGGTATATGGTGTCGTAGGCAACGGGGGCCGTAGTTTCGATCGGAAAGAGTTTTATTTAGAATATAATGCGCTTTTTTGCAGTGGGAAGTGGAATTAAAAGATTTTGCATTTAAAATTGGTCCGATACAAACAAAACCTTTTCTAACATTTTCCCCAGGTTTCTCAAGTACTAAATACACTTTGGTATAATTTTTTCAGTACTTGGTTACCATTTATGAATATTGGGGGGGGGGTTATCTTCTGGGGTTCTATGGGCCCGATTTCAACAAGAATTGATTCATTCAACATAACATGAAAGATTAAATTATAGATAACTAATTAAGACATAGATTTGGTGCCCCCTGGCGAGGAAAGTAGAGCTAAAATAAACATTCTTCCGAAGTCTCCCATATATTAAATAAACTTCGTTTTTTTCAGCTCTTGGTTGCCACCATTTATGAATATTAATCTCTAGTGGGCGGGGAATTTATTTTCTCTTGTATTATGTGCCGGATTTCAACGAGAATTGTTGAACTAATTCAACTTAACATGAACTAATTAAAACATAGATTTGGTGGCCCCTGGTGGTGGAAATTGGAACTAAAAGATTTTCAGCGCGTGCAAAGCAAGCCATAAGCAGCGGGGACGAGTGTCGGAGTTTCGTTCAGAAAGAGGTTTGTTTAGAACAGAGTGCGCCCCCTGTTGGTGGAAAATTGAACTAAAATATTTTGCATTTAACATTGGTCCGAGATTAAAACGATATCTTTTCTAACTTTCTTACCAGGTTTCCCAGGTACTAAATCAACTTCGTTATTATTTTTTCAGCCCTTGGTTACCAACATTTATGGATATTAATCTGCAATGATTTATTTTATCGGGTTCTATGAGCCCGATTAATTCAATTTAACGTGAACTAATTAAGATATAGATAACTAATTAAGACATAGATTTGGTGGCCCCTTGGTGGTGGAAAGTAGATTTAAAATATTTTCCATGCGTGCACAGAACTCCTTCTACGGCTATTTTTATCGAACTGCTAAAGAAAGTTATCGATTTAATAATCCCAAACAACGAAATATTCTCATTTTCACTCATCCTCGAATATTAAGAAAAATATTGGAGGTATCGATTCGAAACTCACAATATATACGTAGTTTATTTTCTGATTCCGAAAATGTAAAATTTATGAAAATCGGACGGTAACTTTTTTTCCTTTTAAATTTTGACCAAAAGCTGACCCGCTTTAAATCAAATGATCCAGACATTTGAGGAGGTGGTATTGAATTTACTTCCATTTCGAGGTCCGTCTCTCTATTTACTTTACGAAAGAAGAAAGGTTTAATGCAGCGATTTTTAGAGTGATTTTGCATTTCGTATTAATTGTTGACTGGACCGAACCAGAGCCTGATTATCTAAAAGGCATGTGAAGCACATGTTTCCCCTCTAAAATTTAAAAGGGGGCCCAAACTGACTTTGAAGAGGGACCCGACAATGCCCATTTTCATTTTTTACATTGTCTTTTTAATTTTGGGGGAAAATAAAGTTTAGTTGCCAAACTAGTTTAACAGGGAAATATGAATGTCATCAACGGAATGTTAATTAATCATTTAGCATCCTAATGTGCCTGTTAGAAACCACCCAGGAAATTGAGCATACAGCTATATACTAAATATACTATCTGAAGTATATACAGGGAGCATAAAAAAGTTGTTTAATGAAATACGTGTGATCTCGGCTAAGCTACTCCCGGGAATAATATTAGCATCATTGGTGAGTTTTCATGAATGAAGAATTAAAAAAACTTTCACCAAATGAAAGGGGGGTCCCAAAATGATACCATGCTTCCCCTAGATTCAGAGGTTAATCGGGCCCTGGACCGAGCAACGCCGGGCGGATCAGCTAATAAACGAAAAAAAAAATCTGTAATGAAACTGAATTTTCATTAAAAATTGCATGCTAATAGACTATTACTAACTAGCTGATCCGCCCGGCGTTACCTGAGCCCGTGATAATAAATTGTAAAAGTGTTCAAAATAAGGTAGGAATTAAGATCATGTCAATGAAATAGTCCTGCCATTAATTTTCGAAAAGTTATACTTTTAAAATTTTTATATAGTCCTTTTTAAATATACGGTATATTTAGAAAAAAAAAATGCCTACATGCTCTGACAAGTACAACAGTGAACATTCCATTCTTCTGCGATTAAAAACTCACCGAGTTATACTTTTAATTTTGCAAAATTTTCTTCACTACAGACGGACAGACAATTCTTTAGTGCCATGGGAAGTTCCAAAATTTCATAAAATTCAAGGTGTCATAACTTGGTGAATTTTCGTCGTAGATGAATGGAATTTTTGCTGTTGTAACTTGTCCCGCAGCATTGCGAAACTTTTTCTGAATATAGTTTATTATTCTAACTATAGCCAAAAGACTGTATGCAAATTCGGAAAGTGTAACTTTTTGAACATTAATGGCGGGACTACTTCATCCACATATTTTAATTCTTACTTTATTTTGAACACTTTTGCAATTTACAATTTATGTATCTCCAACTCGCCTATGTATCTCCAGTAGAACGAAATATTTTTAACACTAAAAAGTAGAAAATAGAAATAAAAAATAAACGATGTAATATTAAAAAAAAAAAAGAAATGTGCTTTAATCAATTAATAATTTAATATAAAATAGATGGTGATTACACGTTGAAAAAACAATTTAGAAATCCTGAATAGTTTAAAAAATGTTTTCTTTCTTTCTTGTTGGCATATCTTAAAAAACAGAAACATGGCAAAAATTATAACATTTGTAATAAATTTACTTGTTAGCGCTTTTTATTATAGCCGGTGACATTCCCATAATCGGGACTATTACACACACACACACACACACACACACACACACATATATATATATATTATTGGCTTGGTTAGGGTTTCTGGATCCTCCGCCCACAAAAAATTTTTAGATATCCCTCTCAGAAAAATGTACTTGTAAATTTACTAGGATTTATGTTTTTCCTGCGAATTAATTGTACTTGGATTTTCTGAATCGTAGAGACCTTATGGCTTCCCTGTGAGATACATCTGCATCATATATAAGACGCAGTATTGCCGATTTAGCGCGTTTTTTCTTCTAAATATCTATCACTATATGTGTCATTCCATGGTAACTTACGTTACATTTAGAATAATTTACTTCAGTAATTTTAGTAATATAACACTAAAAAATATTCAAAATGTAATGTTTATATGATTTGTTAATTAAACCTAACCAAGGTAAATTTGGATAAAAATCACTTAAATTTAGTGCTATTTCTTGAATGATAAAAATTATATTTACTATGGTAACTTACGTTTCTGAAAAAAAGAACGTAAGTTACCATAATAAATATAATGGCCAGTGTTCAAAAAATAGCACTAAAGGTAGGTAATTTTCATCCAAATTTCGCTTTGGATGGGTTTAATTAACAAATCATATCAACATTACATTTTCAATATTTTTTGGTGTTATATTATGAAAATTACTAAAGAAAATTATTCTAAATGTAACGTAAGTTACCATGGAATGACCTATATCCGTATAGTATTCTTAGCTTTGTTTAATTCCAAACATTCACTGATTAAATAAAGTAAAGATTACTATTTTTAAAATAAGGTAAACATTTCCAATAATAATAATAATAATAAAAGCGTTAAATTGATAACAGTGATAAGACGAGTTCATATCGCTACCACTACTAACAATGAGATAATATTGTTGTACTATTTGATCATGTGAATAACGGCGCCCTTCATTGTTTGGCACAAACTGAGGCGAGCCTGCTGTTTACGGTTGAAAGGTTGGACAGGCCTTACTCTATCATATGATAAAGCTAACATACTAAATTTAAAAATTATTCTGGAAGGTATGGGGCATTATTTTTTAATATTGAATACTTAAATGTTAATAAGTTTCTTTGTAAGAGTTTAGTACCACTTATTAACATTTTGAAAATAATTAAAAAAAATTAAAACAAAAAGCTTTTATTTCAAATTTCTCAAAATTTAATTTTGGTTACATAACATCTTTTTCTACTCGTGTCTTCAAATATTTATATAGAATATATATTATTGTTTTATTCAGATGTTTTATGAAGGTAAGAATTTGATTTTACATAATATATAGTGCAAAATCTTTCCAAATGTAAACTATTGCCTTTAAAAATCTGTGATATTGACTCATTAATTGAATAGGCATGCATACAACTTTATCTCCAATGAAAATATTTTTTATGCTGAAAGCATTAAGGGTGTTGGTCAGCAGTTTACAAATTCCCCTCACTAATTTTGAAACTATGGACGTAGAATGAAATCTCTATATTTAAAATATCACCTCAGAAAATTAATCCAAATGTAAACTATTGCCTTTAAAAATCTGTAATATTGACTCATTAATTGAATAGGCATACAACTTTATCTCCAATGAAAATATTTTTTTATGCTGAAAGCATTAAGGGTTGTTGGTCAGCAATTTACAAATTCTCCTCACTAATTTTGAACCTATGGACGTAGAACGAAATCTCTATATTTAAAATATCTCCTCAGAAAATTAATATTTTTAGCTTCTTTTTAGGGTTTCGTTCATCTCACGAAACCCTAATTGCTCCCGCTCCGTTGTCTGTCTGTCACAGAGCCATTCTCGAAAAATATGGAACTTACAGAGTTGAAACTTTGTGTATAAATCAGAATATCAGCTGTAAAGAGCTGAAAATATTAAAATTTGAAAAATTCGTATTATTTTAATAAATAGAGATAAAAAACCAAAATTCTAACAGCCTTTTCCTATTAAATTTAAACATTTTTCGGTATAGCCGATGCCAAAAATTAAAAATCCACGAAGAAATTCTTTCTACAATAATTAATTTTCTATCAGACGATTTCCACGTGAAAAATGAAATAAAAAGTTTCACCAACTGAAAAAAAAGATTAATATGAAATAAAATTGATTGACTATGCTGTTGTTTTTTATTACGACTATGACAGTCGTAATAAAACGGAAAATGTCTAAGATTTCTCAATAATACAAGGAGTATGTGTAAGTACACAAAGCAGATTAATATCACGTCATAAGAGAATTATAACGAAAATCTGACGTCATATGGGAAGTTTAACTAATTTTTCAAATGTTTGAGAATAATTCAAAGCGAGTATCAATATAAATAATATAGAATAGTAAATATATCAGTTTGAGGTTTGAGAAACATATATTGAATCGTGATAAAAATCCGATTATGGAAATATTCGCATATTTTAACATTTTGAAGGTGTACAATCTGTTTAATTTTGAAATTATTTTTTTTTAAATATTGCATTTAGTCCGTATTACGGATATTAGTATGACAGAATATAATAGCGGGCTTGGCCCGCTATCCGGCTGGTTTAGATATTCGAAAAAACGAAAAAAAAAGACCGGTAAATTTTTGCTTTATAAAAAACATGATTTTTTTTTTTTTTTTTTTTTTTTTTTTGGGCTAAATGAAATTTGTTTGAATTTATTAAAGAAAGGATAAAGTGTTTTGAAAGGAATATTAAGCGAAACCCTTTGAGCGATCTTCGATCACACTTACCTACTTGTTTCTGTATACTCTTCTTAAAGAATGTCTCTTTTCTCTTTAGTTGTCAAAATCTTTCTAAAATATATAGTTAATTTTACTTCAAGTATTAAAATCTTACTCTTAGCTCATCAGCTTTTAACAATTAAAATATTAAATTAAACATAAATTTTATAATTATTTTGTAAACAAATCAAAAAAAAAAAAAAAAAAAAAGAGAGAGAGAGAGAGAGGGGGGGGGGGGGGGAGAGAGCGAGATCTTTCAAGAAGAGTACACAGAAAATAGAAATAAATTCAGAAAAATATAAATTTTCTAAGGAAATATTTAAAATATACAAATGCATTTTATGCTCATAGATTAGCGAGAAGAATTTGAGATCTCACTCACCAACATCCTTAAGAACGTGCATTTGAGATATCACAACAAAGCAGCTTACGACATTCACAAGATAATGTACTGGAATATTACTGCTAACCACACACTTCTCGTTTGTATTTCAATATTTAAAAAAAAAAAAAATCATTTTCTCTTAAGATATCTGAGATAGAAGACTTTTGTTGTGGTTCATAAAACATTTTCGCTGGTATGGATTTTGCAGGGCAATAAATGAAACAGTTTCTCGATCTTCACCGGTTCCAAAATAGAAAGGGTTCTCAGAATTTAAATGTGTAAAATCATCCTCTTAGCCTTCGACCTCAGATATCCTATGTCAGACCATTTTAAAGGGATGAATTGTAAGTGTCTTTTACTCACTTCTCCCATCGAACATTGCCAACTGTAAATAGTTTAAGTTTTTGCATTTTTATTAAATGAAATATTGGTCTGACAAACAGCAAATTAGGGATGCGGTGAATAGTCACTTGACCGATTACCTAATAACGAATGTTTGGTTATTCGGCCAGCGAACAATAAATTACTTTATTTGAAAGTGAGGAATAAAAACTTAGCTGCGCCGCCAGGCGCCTGGGAAGCTCCCGTCAGCGTCTCAACCGTCGCACCCATCTCATGAGGGATATATAACGCGCACGACCTGGGTCTACCTCCTGTATGCGCTGCGACCAGTCGGGGCACCGCCACCTGCGCATCACCCCGATTGAACCCATGTATTGACGACATAGGTCGTTGCGATACGCGGTGGATCCCATTATTAGAGGAGACCACCGCGAAAACACTTGGGGACGAGCCAGATAAATTTCCAGCATATACAAGTAATAGTGATGAAACCGAAATGGTGTCGCGTCGATTCGTCGTGGTGTCAATTCGTCGCAACGAAAATTTTTTTGAAAACTATGATGATAAAAATAAGATAAGTTAGTGAAATTATTTAACGATAATTTGTTTTTTAGATATAGATAATTACAACTAACAATTTACATTCGATTTTTAGAGGAATTTTTTTTATATGTGATTTTTCTGAATTTCCCTACTGAGAACATGAAAGTTTAACGAATTACAGCAACTCATTTCTTATTTAAATTAGAGATAGAATAAATATTATTTTAGATCACCGGAAAAAAGGTGGAAGATTTAGGATAAAATCACCCAGATCATAAAAAAATAACGAATAAAAAAGCTTTAAAAAAAAAAAAGCATATGCGTACACAGAGTACTAGAAAGACATATTTGAAAGAATTAGGAAGTAAAAAAGTATTGAGAGATGTAAACGTAAAAAACTTTTTGTGATTGTGATTGAACTGATCATTGCATGAATGCAATTTCATTGTATGATATTTTGGATTTAAAAGTTTTTTCATTTATTACATCTATACTAATAAAAGAAAATTGTTTGTCTGTCTGTATTCCGTGTGTGTGTGTGCGATGGCTAGTGAAATATACAGCATGTAGAAATCTGAAAATTTGGGTGCGTATAATTCAAGGCAGGTCCTGATGCACCTGGGACTCAGATTTTTCATATTTTAAGACCCGGCCCCTGGGGCCCCTTTTAGATTTTTGCCATAAATTGTTAATGACTTGCACCATTTTTATCTGATCTCCTATGTTTTTGGGCCCTTTCTCCATTAAGCGTTTTCCCCATTTCTACGCTCTAGTTACGACCCTGTCCCCCCTGGAGAGTAGTATAGGGGGCCCCTTTGAAGTTTTTGTTCCCTAAATTTTTAATAACTTACTCCCTTTTAATCTGATCTTTTTCATTTTTTTGGTGTATTTTATGCATTTATTTATTTCTACAATCCAGTTAGGACCCTGGCACCCTGGGGGTCCGGTCCGGGGCCCTTTGAACTTTTTGTGCGCCGTGAATTTTTAACCCTTTAATTGTGTCACCCTCTCAATGCGTAACTTTAAAGTTGAGTCTTGAACTCCACTATCCAGGCTACCACCCTCATATTTGCATTCGGGCCCTAGGGCCCTTTTTTAAGCATTTCTCGAAATTTTATTCTAATGATTAATTTATACCCTATGCTTAATTTCGACTAATTGAAGATCTAAAGTGCTAAGTACCAGGACCTTTTAAGAGGTTTTCCTCTTAGGCCCTGCTCAAAACTATCAGTTGGCCCCTTTTAGGTCCCCTAATATAGTTCCATTAAAAATCGCCTAACTCACTAGCTTTTTTTTTTTTTTTTTTTTTTTTTTTGTCTAACAACTTTTTAGGAATTCCATTACTCGTCCATTACGAACGTCATAAACATTTCAATTAAATATAAATAATGTAGGACAGTGTGAGAAATGGGAAAAAAAAGAAGAAAAAAGGCGCGTGTAGAATGAGTTTGAGAGAAATGTCCTTTTTTATGATTTTTTGTACATTTCCGCGTTTATGACTTAATACACGCCTAATTTCTATCTCAAAGATAGATATAATGTAGAAATTTATCATGACTTAATTATTACAAAGAATTTTTTTTTTAAAACCGGTTTTTTCTTCTGCATGGCTTTAACATCATGATTTTTTATTTATTTATTTATTTATTTATTTATTTATTTTACTTTCTTCTATAGCCATAAGAAGAGTATATTTAATTCTTGAAAATATTCGTTTTCAGTTTTCTAATAATTTCATGGTTTGAGATGTGTTTAATATGATTTGATTTTTTATTTTTCGACTGATGTTTGTCTGTTTGTTGTAAATTCCAGTAAAAAGACACAAAAAATAGCCCCAAAAAGATCACCAGAAAGAAAGAGCCGAAAAAAAGGGCACTGTCTGCATTCCAATAAATTTCACCTTCTTAATAAAACTAATATCTATAAAATATGTATTCATAAGTAAAACTTACTATACTGTTAATATGCAAGCTAATAATGCAAAATTAAAAGATTTTTTTAAAAAAAATAAATATTTATCTATTTCTATTTCTCAGATATCTTACGTTTCAGCAGCTTTAAATAAATACTTAAAATAATTAGTTTGACACTAAGTCTTTAAAGTACTGAGAATATTCTTGTCCCTTCGAAATAATACTAATTCTATTATGAGAGCACATTCCTGGGGCAAATACCAATCCTTTGATGGATTTCACGTCTGGGAGGATTGTAGACTTCATTGTATACAAGTTATTGTACATCCGCTGTGTCCATTCGTCCATTTGGTTTCGTCTTTGACGCACCTTTGGCACTATTATTTCACACATTTTCTGCAAGCACAGTTTTCTATAGTACAGTTCCATGGGGGGGGGGGGGGGGGGGGAGGAAATAAATTGAAGTAATGCTGCAGCAAATTATCGTATACGAATCATGCTCCAGGGCTTGACACATTTGATCAAATCTCGTAACTAGAAAAAAAGTCTAGTCGCCAGTAAAAAAAAGTCATTGATTTTCAAAACGCACACATATTTTTTTTAAATGAATTAATTGAGAAAAAAATAATAACGAGCGTAGTTAAAATTATTACTTACATAATTTAGAATATTACATATTTCAGAAAAGTAATATAAAATAAGTTTTCTAATGAAACCTATGAAAATTATATATCACTGAAAAATCAACAAGCATCCATAAGCAAAACCTTTTCCTGATTTAATTTTTTTTTTCATGCACATATTAAAATGAGATAATAAAAGAATAATTAAAGGTAAAAAAAATCTTAAAATTCTATTAGTTTATTTTGTATATGTATGTGTTGCGTAATACATACATTGCATTTTCATTTATATATAATTTGCAAAAGGTATCATTAATATTTTAATTCCATATTCCAAATTTTGTGGGCGCACTATGAAAAATGCTATATTTTAATGTTATTATTTTTTTGCATAAAAATGTATTCAATATTCTTTTTAAAGTATTTGCAGGATAATGTTAAATAAAATAATTTAAGTAAAAATAGCAACTGGCCAAAAATAAATAAATAAATAAATAAATAAAAATAAAGTGTAAAATCGGCAGTAACAATTATAAACGAATACAATCGAATCTATTTAAGGTGGTTTTCAAATCACCAGCTCAACAACGTGGAAATTTCTGACGGATTTTCTGATTCAGTTTTAAGCGCAAAGGCATGGATTTGGCAGGCCTGACTAATGAAGCGATTTGGAATCGAAATGAGTTTTCCAGTTTTTGATAAATAAATTACTTCTCAAGTTATAACCGATTCGTGTCACGTGACAACGTTTTTTTTTCCCCTCATTTTCGCAATGTTGCGTCGAGAATTTAGTTCAATACTCCCTCTTTTGGCCGTATTTTCTGAACGATCTTCTACCTTTACCAAAAAAGTGAAAACGTAATTCGAGTACACAATTTCTGAATAGGCACACATGCCAATGTCATGCGTGAAAAAAATTTAATTAAAAAAATGTGTCATAAAGTGACCAGTTTGGATTTGAGAACAGTCTTAAGGCGGTTCTCAAAAAATATTGATATATTTTTTTGTTTCATTTGTCCTGATACTGATAATTAATCTTTAAAATAAAATTTTAAAGAGTTTTAAAGTGTCCCGGGGAGAAGAGTCCAAGACTCAACTTTAAAGTTACGCATTCAGACGGTGGCACAATTAGAGGGGGGGGGGGATGCATGGCGCACCAAAAGTTTAAAGGGGCACCGGTTCGTGCCCCAGGAGGCCAGGGTCCTAACTGCAATGCAGAAACGAGGGAATAACTAAATGGAGAAAATGCACCAAAAACGAAAAAATTCGGATTAAAAGAGAGCAAGTTATTAAAAATATAGGGGAAAAAAACTTCAACGTGGCGTCCTATACCAGGCCCCAGGGAGCCAGGGACTTAAATTGAAGCTTAGAAATGGGGGAAAGGCTTAATGGAGGAAGGGCCCCCAAAACGAAGGAGAGCGGATAAAAATGGGGTAAGTTATTAACAATTTCAGGCAAAAATCTTAAAGGAGCCCCAGGGGGCCCGGGTCTTAAAATATGAAAAAATTGAGCCTCAGTGGATCAGGACCCGCCTTGACTATCCGCATCCAAATTTTCAGACTTCTACGTGCGGTAAATTTCGCTAGCCATCGCACACACACACGCAACAGAACACAGAAAGACAAAAACTTTCTTTTATTTGTATATATGAAATAAATGAAAAAACTTTTAAAACCATAATATCATACAATAAAATTGCATTCATACAATAATCAGTTCAATCACAATCACAAAAAGTTTTTTTTATGTTTATATCTCTCAATACTTTTTTTACTTCCTAATTCTTTCAAATATAAGGAAAGGGGGGGGGGGGGTCTCTGTTGTACCCTATGTCCGCATATGTCAATTAAAAAAAAATTATTCTAGCATTTTTATTCGTTATTTTTCCATGGCCTGGGTGATTTTATCATAAATCTTCCGCCATTTTTCCGGTGACCTAAAGTAATATTTATACTATCTCTAATTTAAATAAGAAATGAGTTGCTGTAATTCATTAAACTCATTCAGTTCTCGATAGGGAAATTCCCAAAAACCACATATAAAAAAATATTCCTCTAAAAATCGCCTGTAAACTGTTAGTTATAACTTTCTATATCTAAAAAACTAATTATCATTAAATAATTTTACTAAATTATCTTTACTTTTATCATCACTTTACTTTTATCATATCGTAGACTTCAAGTATATTTTTGCTGAGACGAATTGACGTTGCGACGAATTGACACTGCAACGAATGGACAACGCTGCGATGAGTTGTCGCCGCGACGAATTGACGCGCGATGAATTGTGTGCGACGTATTGAAGCAGAACAAACAGAAATAGGCTTAATTTTGAGAAAAACCACCGTTGTCTACGACAGTGGTCTTATCTACTAGAAGGTGGAATGAAAACATACAGATTTTTCAAAGCAGTATATATTTTTAAAATGCGCAAAGTAATAAACAAAATTAGTTGAATTTTCCACCATATATTATGAATAGGAACTTTTAAATTAAAAGCTATTAAGAAGTAAGTATGAATATATTTCAAACAATATTATTCGGCCTTTACCTAATAGTAAATGAATGTTTCAGATACATGTTTGGGCAGCAACTAGTCAAAATCTTTACAAGTAAGTGTTGAAACCTAATATTTTTACAAGCCGTTGCATTTCTTAACCCTTTCCGACACAGTGGTCCCACTCCGGGCACACCTAATTTTAATTCCTAACTTGCATTTGGCACCAAGAATATTTTAATAAAATTTTGCTTCTACAATGAAAGCTTAAAATAAGGAGCTCTTATTTTCTAAAAAAGTCGTTTGTAAATTCCGGTGTCAGTCAGCAATTTCTCATTGTACGAACATAATTTGTCGGTGCCGGAAAGGGTTGAACCACCTTATATTATTATCATATATATTTATAAATTTATTTTATAAAAATCAATCCAAATTCTTACGAGGAAATTGTTAAAATCTGTTATTTTTGCAAACTATATTTCTTATTCCACCATAACTTTATTTTTTATTATTTACTTATATGCTTATAAATTCACTTTATAAGTATTGATCTATCTAAACTATTACTAGGAAATGTTTATATCTATTATTTTTTACAAATAGTTTTATTTCTTATCCAACCTTGTTTATTTAGATTTTCTTTACGAAAATAAACCAAACGAACCTCAAAAAAGAAAATGTAGAAATCAATTGAGTTCTATAAGCAACTGTATTTCTTATCCGATCTCAAATGATACGATTTCAGCATTACACAGTTTAATCTAGAAATAAATTCAATAAAATATCTTAACTGTAACTACTAGAAATTTATCAACGAGGGAAAAAAACCCGTTTTATTTAATTGTTTTCATTGTCCTTTAGTGGCAGATCCGTAGAAATTGGAAAGGAAACGGACTCTTATCTTTTCCCGAAGAGCCGATCTCCATTTATACATTTGGTGGATTAAATCTAGAAAAGGTTTTCAAACAAACTATTTAGACAATCACCCTTTCACTTTCCTTAACACCTTTAGCTTTTCGCGCCGCTAACTGGTGCAGCTGTATCGATTTTGTAATGCCTCTATTCAGCATCGTAATCTGTTTCATCGATTGGAGGCCTCGAGAGAAACCAAAACGAGGAAATTCTCTGGAGGCAACTTTGAATTACTCCCGCCGCCCACACATTCTTCCACATCTTCCGGACACCGAAGAAAGGTTACAAACGTCATTTTAAGAGTGAAACAAGCGAGGAAATAACGTAATGTATTTACCGATTACGAATCATAGCAAAGATTGTTAATTAAAGTAAGTGAAAATGTTCGCATGTGTGTTACGCGATCTGGCGATGCGAATGATGGTTAATCTATCAGATGCCTATCTATTTAACCCTTTAACCGGGAGCGATCTGTTTTTTCCCCCTTCTACTTCTTGGTACAAAAGTTCTGAAAAACTTGTATTTTAAGTATCTGCGGTCTTCAACATTTACCTCTGAAAGTCGTTTCCCATCACAAATTCCGAAAAGTAATCTTCGCTTTATTTAATCTCAACGTTTCTGTCAACTAGTAAGACAATTTTTTCTACTTGAAATGGTGGTAGCTTGGTGTGATCTGCGGGTTACAGATTGAAGACCTCTACTCTAGAGGCAACAGTGAATAATTCTCGCCACCCACACATTTTTTCACATCTCCCGGACCGTCCGAAATTTGTGGAACAATGTATGGAAACCTTTTTCAACCGATAAAGGTTTACTACCAGACACCGAAGAAAGGTTGAAGCCAGGAAATAACGTAATATATTTACCGATTACGAATCATAGCAAAAATAGTTAATTAAAATAAGTGAAAATGTTCCTATGTGTTCCGATGTGGCGATAACAATGATTGTTGATCTTTCAGATATCTATCCATTTAACCCTTTAACCGGACGCGAGCTGATTTTTTTCTTCTACTTCTTGGTACAATAGTTCTAAAAAGCATGTATTTTAAGCATCTGCGGTCTTCAACATTTCCCCCTGAAACTCGTTTCCCATCACAAATTCCGAAAAGTAATCTTCGTTTTATTTAATCTCAACGTTTCTGTCATTTAATAAGGCAATTTTTTCTACTTGAAATGGTGGTAGCTTGATGGTCTACGGGTTACAGGTTGAAGACCTCTACTCTAGAGGCAACATTGAATAATTCCCACCACCCACACATTTTTCACATCTCCCGGACACTCCGGAAGATGTGGAAGAATCTGTGGAAATCTTTTCCACCGAACACCGAAGAAAGGTTGCAGACGCGCCATTATAGAGTGAAATAAGCCAGGAAATAACGTAATATATTTACCGATTACGAATCACAGCAAAAGTATTTAGTTAAAGTAAGTGAAAATGTTCGTATGCGTGTTGTGCGATGTGCGAATGATGGTTGGACTTTCAGATGCCTATCTATTTAAACCTTTAACCGGGAGCGAGCTGTTTTTGTTTTCTACATCATGGTACAACAGTTCTGAAAAGCACGTATTTTAAGCATCTATAGAGCATGTCAACATTTTTGCCTGAAAGTTGTTTCCAATCACAAATTCCGAAAAACAATTTTCGCTTTATTTAATCTCAATGTTTCTGCCCTTTATAATACAAATTTTTCTGCATTAAAGTGGTGATAGCTTGGTGGTTTGCGGGTTACAGGTTGCAGACCTCTATGTTGGAAACAACATTGAATAATACACGCCACCCACACATTCTTTCACATCTCCCGGACCGTCCGGGAGATGTGAAAGAATGTTAAACCTTTTCCATTGAACACCGAGGAAAGGTTACAGACGCCCTTATAGAGCGAAAATTGCCCAGGAAATAACGTAATATATTTACCGATTAAGAATCACAGCAAAAAGATTTGAGGCTGTTCTGAAATTCAAAAGAGCTACTTTGTGACACATTTCTGAATTCATTTTTGTTCGGAAACGCATGAAATGGGCAGGTGTTCTTATTCAGAAATTATGTCATCGAAACACATTTTCCATTTTTTTTATAAAGGCCAGAGGTCTTTCAGAAAATAATGTCAACGTCGGCTTTTTTAACCGAATTCCCTACACGGCAGCACGAGAAGCGGTAAAAACGTGTCGTCACGTGACTAATTGCTTCTTCCTCGATAAGTAATCTATTTATCAAAAAATGGAAAACTCATTTCGATTCCAAATTGCTTCAATAGTCAGGCCTGCCAATTTCGTGCCTTTGCATTTAAAAATGTGTCAAAGTTTCGCGTTGTTGAGCAGGTCATTTGAGAACCACCTTAATTAAAGTAATTGAAAATGTTCGTATGTGTGTTGCGCGATATGATAATGCGAATGATTGTTAATCTTTCAGATGCCTATCTATAACCTTTCAAACGGAAACGGATTGTGGTACAAAAATTCTTCAACACTTACTGAAAGCTCGTATTTTCTGCATCTATAAATCAAGGGTCTTCAAACTTTTTTGCCTGAAAGTCGTTTCCTTACACAAATTCCGAAAGGTATCCTTCGTTTCATTTAATCTCAAAGTTTCTGTCATTTAATAGATTGTTCTCAAATCCAAAGTGGCTACTTTCTGACACATTTTTAAGTTCATTTTTGTTGGCAAACGTTTCAAATTAGTGGTGTTATTAACACGTGCGGCTATAGCCGTCAAAGCGAAGTTCACAATGTGGCATGACGGCTATAGCCGCCCAAAACGAAACGGTCGTTTTTAGACACTACGGCTATAGCAGCACAAATGTGCATTTACCGGCGTACAAGTAGAAGCCCAGTGTCATGTTTTGGAAACAATTTTTTAGGTTGAAGTTCGTTTTCCACCTGTTATACGAGTTGCAGCTTCAGTATGCACGTGCAGGGTGGCTAGTGATCAGGGAAAAATACAGTAAAAAAAATGATAATTACCAGTATATTCTTATAGAAAAATTCAAGTTAATTATTTGATCGAATAATCAACATAAATTTTTCTATAAGAATATACTGGTGTTTATCACTTTTTTTACTGTATTTTTCCCTGACCACTAGCCACCCTGACGTGGTTGTGAAGGGAGTAGTGCAACCTAATTAAAGGTGCTGAATTAATCAAAATTAAGTTTATTTAAACAGAAAGAGTAAAACTATACTTCTAATATTCTAAAAATTACAAAAACATATAGTGTCAATTTTCGAACTTCACTTGTTCCTACTGCCCGTTAACGTGTTAAAGAAACTTATGCAATCGAACTGTTCTTTACGTTTTCCGATAAAAACAGAAGACTTTTTAGAAAAGGTTGTCAAAGTGGGCATTTTAAAACGAATTTCCAGACGCGACAGCGCGGAAAAAGAGAAAAACTGTAGTTCTGAGACAACAATCGTTTACAAGCCAAGATGTAAATCATTTATCGGAAAGTGAAAAAAATTGTTCGATTACAAATCACCTCAATAATCATTCTTTTATACTTAAAAATGTGTCAGAAAGTTTCGAGGGAATTTTTTTTTAATTTTTATTTTAGAACAGCCTTAATAAAACCATTTTTTTTATATTGAATTAGTGATAGCTTGATGGTTTGCGTTTGAAGACCTCTATTCTGAGGCAACACCAAATTATTCCCGCCGCCCACACATTCTTCCGCATCTTCCGCACACCGAAGAAAGGTAAGGTTACAAGCGCCATTTTAAAGTGAAACAAGCCAGGAAATAACGTGATATATTTACTGCCTACGAATCATAGCAAAAATATTTAACCAAAGTTAGTGGAAATGCTCGAAGTGTGTATGTGCGTTGCCGTGGCGTAGTATTACTGATGCGAATGATTATATCTCCTTTCAGATGCATATCAATTTAACCCGTTAACCGTTGGCATTTGTTATTATTATTATTATTATTATTATTATTATTATTATTATTATTATATTATTGGTACTTTTCGGTTAGCCGGGCGCCAGTGATATATATACATGTATTATGTATATATATACGCACACACATATATACATATATCTACATATACATATATTATACATACACATATATATACATATATGTATGTATATATATATACATATATATGTATATACATATGTATTTATATATGTACATATATCACTGGCGCCCGGCTAACCGAAAAGTACCATATTATTTTACAGATTTGTGCAAAACTTGAAAGTTTGTAGCTCTATTCGTATTTAAAAATTAATTTTAATGAAGTTGCTACGTTCCTGCCCAGCCGGGAATCGAACATTCTTCCCTCAAGAAAATTAATCTTGGCAACTGAGCTACTAAGATAGTAGCGGTTTTTTTTTTTTTTTTCCTGCATGTTGTGACGATACTGTGTTTTTAAGCATAATAGAGGGACGATATATGTATCAGGGTGCTTACTCAGATGGGAGAGAAACAAAAACGGGAAAATTCTCTGGAGGCAAATTTGAATTACTCCCTTAGTACATTGTGCGGGACTGACAAATTTCCACGATATAGGTGAAAATTGTATTATGTATATTTCCACGGTTTGTTAACTATGTAGAATTGTTCTGTAAGTTCCACAGCAGGAGAAATCATGTTTTTTTTCTCCTTTACATACCATCAAGCTCCGTTTTAGAAGGAAATGTGTCTGAAAAGTAGTAAAAACTGGTGAAAAACAAAAATGAGTAAATAATTAATAAAAAAATGTTATGTAAGTTCAATTTTTTATTTTGTTGTTAATTATTATTATTTTTTTCGTCTTGTAAACAATATTCTGAATCTTTTTTTTTTATTATTATTATTTAATTGGGTTTTCGTATTTATGTGTGGTTTTTGAAGTTTTTATAATTTTTAACATTTTTGTCTTGTAAAGTCAAGATAAGGCTATATGAGGGAGTTCGAATGACAGTGGAGTAAGTCAAAATTTGAAAAATCTAGATAACCATATATTTTCACTGAACGTATATTAATATCTGTTCAGTGCGACTGTCAAATAAGTCATAGTTCACTTAGGGTGTCGCCACTACGACAAGTTTCACAAAACCCTTCATTTCTCAAATTACTATATTGACTTACTTCAGTGTCATTCTAATCCCCTCATATATCACGCAAAACTGTTGGTATATTTCTCTTCTGTATAGGCCTTTGAGAAGTGAGAAAAGTTGTAATTACTTGTAGAGAACCTACAAGTTGTAGCTTCTAATTACCTGCGCCCAGATGCGACTTTGACAATTAGCGGTGTTTAATGGAATGAAAGTCCACGGGAAAAAAAAAAAAAATATGCTTCTGCATCAACCTCAATAAGAAAAAAAAAAAGAAAAAAAAAAAAACAAGAACGAAAAATCATGCGTCAAGCATAAATTATGTAACATTTTCCAACGCTTCCAAAATAATTTTACAAATCATTACCGTTTAATAAGCTGAAAGATAACATCTAAGAAAACAATTTGGAAAACACATAACATATTTAAAAACGTAATTTCAGGAATTTCCAACGTATACAATATTCGCAGAAATATCCGAATACTTTTATTCAGCCCTGTATAGGATCTATAGATTTGTATATATACTACATAGGATGCTAAATTTTAGTTCAGTTAAGAAACGCGTACCACAGTTTAAGATTCTTCTTCTGGAGTTTCTGTCAATAAACGGAAATGTGTTCGCGAACTTTTGTGCTTCCCTGTATAGGATCTACAGAATTTATACACACCACGTAATAAACAAAAAGTGAGTTAAATTTAAAATCGCGTTCAGTAATTTAAAACGCACTTCCAGGAATTATTGTTAACAGACATAGTAGAGAATTCTTTTGTGCGTCCCTGTAAATGAACGATGACTGCTATACACACAATATTCTGTAGTAAGCCTCTTGTAATGCACCTTAGTGATATATATAAATTTCAATGCGTTTAAAATAGTGAAACATTATTTAAATAAACCGCAGACGATTTTTCTCCATAGACGTAATATAACGGAGTTCTTTTGACTGTCCCTGTAAAGTAACTATAAGTGCTATGCACACCCTATTCCATATTAAGCTTCTTGTAATCTCTTTGTAACCTTAGTGATATATATCAATTACGATGTGTTTGAAATTGTGTAACATCATTAAAATGAACCACAAATGATTTTTTCCCATAGACCGTAATGAAACGGCACTCTTTTGAGTGTCCCTGTAAAAAAACTATGAGTGCTACACACTTCAGTTGAAATAGGGAACATGCTATAGATGACGACAATAACATATAAAAATTGCAAGGCAATCCGAGCATATTTACGGGAGTTAGAGCACGGACAGACGGCCATACGGCCAGACAAACCGAAGTCATAAACACTTTTCAACTAAGTTGGAAGTGTTAAAAAGGAATCTTTTAATACTTGAATAAGACAAAAAAAAAGCACTATAGTTGCAATTTTTGGTATTTTTAAAGGCACCAACAGGTAATGTGAAAAATTACATAAGAAGTTATATTGAAACATAGGTTTTGGCTTTCGTACAGCATATGCGGCAAATGTCTTAAAAATAAAAAAAATAATAAAAAATAAATAAAAAAATAAAAAACACTTTGTCCCGCGCCGCTTACACATTCGTTCAGACCTTTGGGACAACGAAGAAAGGTTACAAGCGCCTTTTTAGAATGAAACAAGCCAGGAAATAACGTAATATATTTACCAATGAGGAATCATAGCAAAAAGAGAAGAAAAAAAAAACAGTAACAATAATAAAACAATAAAGTCAAATCATGCGTCAAGCATAGATTATGAAACAGTTTCCAACACTTCCAGAATACTTTAACAAAACTTCGCTGTTTAATCCTCTTTAATAAAAAGGTATGTGTTGCTGACGACTGGGATCGTTGCCACAGATTAATCTCAGAAAATGAAACATTTGAAGTTACTGAAAAAAATGAATAGCTCGAAAAGTATTTGTCAGAAAATTGTTAGACAAACTGCGTTAGAAAGGTAAAAAATTATATTTTTCTTGATATAAATTTCAAATCCACTGATTATGCCATTTTTCAAATATTGAATTTAAAAAATGACCAAATTTCACAATGCATTACCATAGCGAAAACTTCTCGCGTAAAAAAATAATAATAACAGCAATATGTCAGCACGAGTCACAAATTATAGTAACCATATTATTCTGTTAAAATATAAAAGTGAATTATGATGTCACGAGTGCATTATTTTTATTTAATTCTCGACAAATACTAGATGCACCATTTCTATTTAGTTGTGAATAATATAGGTTTATTTCCGTTATTAAAAAATGTAGCTATAAAACATATAAATCAATGGAAAACGGTAGGTAATAAATTGTAAACGTAATAATAAGCCGTATTAAAAAAACATAACTTAGTGAAATAAGTATCCGTTTTCATGTTATTATAGGATATCTAGGTAAAGGTGCAGATTACTTTAAAATACAAGGTTAAATTCACCGATATATTTCGTTTGATTCTTCCGGTTTGTTTGACCGGTTCTTTTGGAGAAACCGACCAGCGCAGCGAGCGTAGTCTGCTAGTAAGTTAAATAAATTACATAAATAAACATTTTCGAAAACGCAAACACATTTGAAAACCACACTTCAGCAATTACAGGCCATAGTCAGAAAAGTACTCTAATTCTTTTGTGCAGCCCTGTATATAATCTATAGGTTTGTATATATACACTATATAGTATGTTACAATTTAGTTTAGTAAAAAAAAAAAAACACATAATACAGTTGAAAATTCACCTTCAACAGTTTCTACCAATACACGGAAACATATTTGAATTATTTTGTACAGCCCTGTATATTATAGTAATATTTTTATATACGGCACATATTCAGCTAACGTTTAATTCAGGCAAAAATACGCTGTAAACTACTGAAATCACATTTCCAAAAATTAACATACATAAACGGCCATGTATCCAGTTCTTTGCGTGGCCCTGTATATTATTTAATTTATTTTTAGCAAACATCTCTTAGTGTACTAAATATATTTCAAGTTCCAAATGCATAACTCGATTAAAAAAAAAAAACCCTTAAGCAATTTACGCTGATAGACAGTAATGCTTACGAATTCTTTTGTGTAGCCCTGTATATGATCTATAACATTTATACGTACCACATAGTATGCAAAATTTAGTTAAACGCATACCTAACTGAAAGCGCAGTTATCGCTTATATGCAATACTTCGAATACATATTGCATCCGAAATCTTTTGTGTGTCCCTGTAAAAGAACGATAAATGCTATGCACATCATATTTTCAACAGGTATCTTGTAGTAAACCTCGGTAATGTATATCAATTTCATTATATTTGAAATAGTGTAACGTAATTAAAATATTCTGCAAACAGTTTTTCTCCATAAACCATTATGTAACCGAATACTTTTGTGTAGTCCTGTAAATGACTGAGAAATGCTTTACGCTTCATATTCTATACAAAGCATGTTTTAGTGCACCTCACAAATTGATATCAATTTTATTATGTTTGTAATTAATATGTTGATTAAAATGCACCGTAAACGACTTTTCCCCATAGACCATAATATGAAGGAATTCTTTTGACTTTCCCTGTAAACTAACTATAAGTGCTACATGTACCATATTCGATAATAAGCATCTTGTAGTGTACTTCAGCGATGTATATCAATTTCAATATATTTGAAATAGTGTAACATCACTAAAATGCACTGCAAAGGATGTTTCCCCACATACCATAATGTAACGGCATTCTTTTAAGTGCTCCTGTACACGGAATATAAGTACTACATACTTCATTTTCAATACCGAACATGCCATAGTATACCTCAATAGCATATATCAATTGCAGGGCAATACGAGTATATTTACGCGAGGTAGAGCACGGACAGACGGCAGACAGACAAACCGAATTCATAAACACTTTTCAACTATGTTGGAAAGTGTTAAAATGATAAACTCGAATTATAACTTTAGTTTTAATGATGCAATCAAGAAGAAATGCACATTTTGATTCGGGAACGATTCTTTTTAACGTGCATAATATTTTATTTTGTCATTCATGAGGATGAGGGGTACCTATGCGTAATTGTGCCAAGCTTTTTAAAGTTGAATATAGTAACAAAATAACTTCATTGCATTTCAAATTACGCGGAAATTGTGAAAATACGAATCTGCATCAATTTTGAGCACAGTAAAATGTAAATTATTGAAAATGAAACCAATTAATGGTAAGGAGTAATATAAATTATTTAAATGTTTACAGCAAGCGCGCGAAGCCCCCAGTACTGTACAAATTTCAGGCTGCTGATATACATTTCACTCCTCTTATACAGCCATATATGCCCAAGGGCCAAGTCTATATGATCCTTTGACACTTCCTGTTCACGTACCAAGTCTATTTGGCGGACCGAATTTATAAAATATCGTCAATGAAATCATAATAATTGAATTATCTAGCTGAATGATTGTTACTTGTGAACTTACAGGAAAAATGTAGTCTTTAGTATATAATTTGGAGAAGTTCAAAAATATCTTCATTAATTGTGATAAATTTGGCTCTGAAAACTGGAAGGTTGTATTTCTAATTTTTATGTCTGAAAACCTAACTAAATTCGTTAGTGGTGATTAGATACCATTTCCCAAAATAATTATTTCATGTGCTTTCAATGTGCTTTTGTAACATCGATTGTTTCTAAGACCTATGAACTTTAGAAATTGTAATAAGTCGTTTTTCTTTGAACATAGAGAATTTAAATGATTGCTGTGGATGTAGTAATACGTAGGAGTTTCTCTAGAGGTTTACGTGTCCTAGGGTAAGAATTTCAAGAGAACTAATGAACTTTTTACCCGTAGATATTTTGAGAAAGTATTGCATAAATACATAAAAGAGTAAGATCAGAGACATCTGTAGCAGATTATACGGATGATATTTATGCTGTATTTGGCTTAAGGCTCCGCAAATTCCGCTTTCAAATGATAAACCTATATGCTTGGAATGCATTCGTATTTTTCAAATCCTCCGAATATTAAAATATTTACCTTCTGTTTTCTGTATGCTCTTCCTGAAGGCTCTTTCTTTTTTATTTGACAAAATGTTTCTGAAATATATACTTAATTTTATATTTTAAGTGTTAAAATCTATGTGAAGTGGACAATTTATAAATAAGATTTTAGAACTTGAAATGATACTAACTGTGTATTTTAGAAACATTTTGTGAAATAAAAAAAGAAAGAACCCAACTAACACAGAACTTGCGGGCCACTGATGGCTACGTTAGCCTTGGCCCAAACTAGTAGATGAGGGGCCGCAATCGTTTGCCGTAACGGCAACTTAAAAAAACTGTCACGCCGGCCACAATGTGGCCGCAACAGAATTGGCCATAACTACATTAAGATGCCCATAATTGTGCCACAAGTGGTTAATCATAATTGACGGATAGCCTAAAACTGCCCACAGTTATACTTTAAGTGGCAATTATTAATGAAAACTAGCCACAGTTTGGCCATTAACGATCATCGTGAATAAAATCTAGCCAGAAGATCGCCACAGCCATGCCACCTGCGTTTGTTAAGAATAAAAGCTACCCCAAAGCTGGCCATAAATGTTAATTTATTGGTCATCATAAATGTAAACTAGCCTTAAGCCAGCCATCCACATACCATCAATGCTATTCATTAATGAATGCATGCCGAAAGCTAGCCACTTTGTTGCCATGAATGGGCATCATTAATGTATGCAAGCCGAAAGCTAGCCACTTCGTTGCCATCATTAATGAATGCAAGCCGAAAGCTAGCCACTTTGTTGCCATCAATGGTAATCATTAATGAATGCATGCCGAAAGCTAGCCACTTTGTTGCCATGAATGGGCATCATTAATGTATGCAAGCCGAAAGCTAGCCATTTCGTTGCCATCACTAATGAATGCAAGCCGAAAGCTAGCCACTTTGTTGCCATCAATGGTAATCATTAATGAATGCATGCCGAAAGCTAGCCACTTTGTTGCCATGAATGGGCATCATTAATGTATGCAAGCCGAAAGCTAGCCACTTCGTTGCCATCATTAATGAATGCAAGCCGAAATCTAGCCACTTTGTTGCCATCAATGGTAATCATTAATGAATGCATGCCGAAAGCTAGCCACTTTGTCGCCATCAATGGGCATCATTAATGAATGATAGCCCAAAGCTAGCCATATTCATGCCACTATTAGATATCATGAATGGAAGCTGGCCAGAATTATACTTTTTATGGTCCTCAAAAAAGTAAAGTTGAGCAAATCTCCATTTTTACTCCTTTGGCAGGGACAATTTTTTTTCTTTTTTTAAGTTATTTTAAACTTTAGAATCTAAATTTACTGGTCCATAATTTTTGTCTGAAAACTCTAAATATTTTATTCAAAATTTGAAAAAAAAAAAAAAAAAAAGAAAAATAATAATCTATTGGAATATTTTTCTTAACAAGAGCTCATAACACCAACCTGACTTTTATGCAAACATGTTTCACTTTATTATAATATTTTTCAGTTAAAAACTGCAATGGTGTTATAAGCACCCCATATTAAAAAGGTCAAAATACAATAAAATCGAAAGTGCTTCAGATCTTGTATAGAATACTTTCAATCTGGAAGCAATAATAATTTTTTTTTTAAAAAGTGTCCCAATGGAGGCAAAAATTGGCCGTATCCACTCATCTCATTAGATCGGAATAAAAGGCCATATGGTTATGATTTATTTTTTAATGTTATTCTGAAAAAGTTGCAAAAGCCATAATTGTAATTAATAAAAAAAAAGTTGTAAAATAAGGTGTAACACAAGGTGTAAAATATATATTGAGCGTTAAATTACCAAGGATGGTGAGAATACGAAAAAAAACTAATTTTCTTCAATTTTTAATTAAATTATAGGTTTAAACATTCTATTCAAAGGAGTAAATTTTTAAGTAGTTTCAATTTATGTTTCTTCAAGCTAATTCACCAGGTGGATTGTCCAGCCAGAATTTCCATTGAAAATTGTTATCTAATGATTATATTCAACATCCCTTTTTCGAAGCAAATAAAAAATGTATAATGTTAAATGAGATACCATAATAAAGGATTTTCAAGCGACTTCTGACATAGTACACTCACATTTCTTTAAAACATGTACTTTGGTTAAAATTGCAAGTAATAAATTAAATAGGCATTGTTTTCAGAAATAAAATGAAAGTTTTCCCTCACATTACTGTTGCCACAAAAATTAAATTCCACAACAATGATTATAAAAAAAATGTTCAATAAAGATAAAGTGGACATGGTTGCTGCATGGGTTTATTTTATATTTATGATAAAAAAGCAAAATTTAAATTCAAACGCTCAATTTTTTTTTTTTTTTCAAAACATTATGTCATTCTCTAATGTAGTTAAAATACAATTTATATATATATATATATATATAGCTCTTGATATTTTCAGTCAGTTTTTACTGTAAAGTATGAAAGAATAAATTGGATTATATTCTGGCTTTATTTTTTTTTAGAAGTTTAAACATGCATCTAAAAAATATTAGATATTGCTAAAAAATATTAGGCTGCAGTGTGAAATCTTCACACAGGCCCACTAGTATATATTATTTCTGTTATCAACATCCCCTTTTCTCAGAAAATATGAAATGCACAACAATGAACGAGATGCCATAAGAAAGGATTTTGAACCAGCTTCTGACATAGTGCACTCACATCTCGATAAAACATATTTTTTGATTAAAAATTGCTGTAAATTAAAAATTAAATCTGCATTGTCTTCATAAAAGAAATGAAAGGCTTTCCTCAAATTAGTGTAGCCACAAAAATAAAATACCACATTATATAATGCTTAAAATGATTATAAAAAATAAATACTACAAAAAAGATAAAGTGGGACATAGTTGCTGCACGGGTTTATTTTATATTTATGACTAAAAAGCAAAATTGAAATGCTCAATTTATTTTTCTTTGTCCCATGTTTTTTTCCGAAACAGATGATGTCATCTCTAAAGCAGTTAATTAACTATAGATATATATATTTTTTTGTCTTTGCTATGCTCGATCAGTTTTTACTGTAACTGTGATGGAATAAACGAGATGATATTCTGGCTCGACTAATGTTGTTTGAAGATAGTTTCAGTCCTTAATTTTCCTTTACAAGTTTAAACCTGCATCTAAAGAGTATTAGATATTGCTAAAAAGTATTAGACTGCAGTGTGAAATCTTCGCATGGGTCCACTGGTGCTTTTATAATACAATTTCTTACCTGGATATTTCTTCCAATTATCCAGCTTGAAAATAAAACAAAAATGCAGGAACTCTATTTTATAAAATTGGTAAAATGTTGACATTACTGATCATTGAAATTTAAGAATTTTTTTTAATGATGTAACTATATATATATGTAAATTAGGTCCGTTCAAAAAATGTCATTTCACTATCTTCATCTCTTTGGCATATAATATCAGAAAAATGTAGCAGTATTCCTATAAAGTAATGTTTTAGTCTGTTAAGGACTCTTCCCCCCTTTATACACATCATAGAACAAAATTTCAATGTATATATATTTACAAAATATTACTAATTGACAGAAAGCCAATTGTCACTATTTTCCTTCTTATGTAATCTTAAAATTTCTCTTATTAAATAAGTTTAATATTTTTTCAAAATAGTAGTGGCAGTTGATCTTCTAGAACACGGCAAGTTCACCATTCATACACTAAATCTTTTTTTTTTTTTTTTTTTTTTAAATGGACTAAACATTACTCATAAATAATAATATATCATTGTTTTTACTTTTTAAAAATTAGCAAGTAATGAGTACTGAATATATATATATATTTTTTTTTAATATATTACCAATAAAGAAATCTTTAAAATATTTTTCCTTCCAGCAGGAGGTATGTGACTTTTTGACTAACAAAATTTCAAACTGATTCATACAATATTATGTACATTAAAATTTTAATCTCAACTTCTAATGAGATTATGATGAAATTTTTATTAAAATTTTCAAAAGTTTTTATACAGCAAATTATTTTTAATACCTGATCTCCAAGCAATGCTAATTTATAATCAACCAACAAAAACAGTTTATCAGTTTTTAAAATATAGCCTACATAAAACACTTTTATTCAATTATATCTTAACCTGTAAAAAGAAGGGGGAATGTTCTCAGAATGAGAAAGAAGGGGAAAATATATAGTACATCTTTTTTAACAACATCACTTGCATAAATAAATATATATATTTAAAAACACTAGAACTGAATGCTTTTTTTTTCATATAAATTTTATTTTTCACAACAAATGTAAAACAAACCAACCAAAAAACATTTATTTATGTATTTACAAGATGCTCAAAATTTATCAGAAATATTTTACAAGAAAATTTAATCCTGTTACAATTAAATTTCTGATGTTTCTTAATTTAAGTTTATAAACAAGAGCTGAAAATCTACAGTCATCTTCACAGAGAACTTTTTTCTTTCCAGATTTTTATTCTTCTTCTTCTGAAAAACAAAAAATAAATTTTACAAAACAAAATTAAAATGCCTTACTTTAAAAACACCACTTATTAATTAGCCATTTATAAATATAATCGGAACAGAAATTATAATTTAAAAAAACTATTTACAAAAAGCTTTGTAGTTCAAGTTATTTGTACAAAATGAAACTATTTTATTGCAGTATACCTATATTTGCTTTTAACAAAAACTCATGAAAGGGCAGCGTTGTCAAATGACACCTAATTCCTTTTTTTTTTCTAGGTGCGAAACTGCATTTCATGGTGGCAATTTTATGTTATATCATATTCTCTCATTTCTTTTTGCAACCATGTTAACAATAATATTGTTTCTATTTTTATGTGTTAAGAGCAGGGGGGAGGGGGGGGGGCTGTATATATTAAATACTTTATCTCTGTGTTAATCACTAAAACAAAATAAAAACAGGCTTTCTATAAATTCTTTTGAATAACTTCAAATATATAAATTCATATTCTTTACATATGATGTATGGGTGCTCTTTCTGTTCATTTCATAAAAGTCGAATTGCTCACTTTGTAAATGTTTCTAGAATTTGTATTGCTAGAAACCAGCAGTTCTTTATTTTCTTCACTTTATTTTTTCACATAACATTTCCTTCAAAATGGCTTTGTAAAGTAGGAAAATACATTGTGTACCTCCAAGCTATAAATCTGATATTATCACTCATAAAACGATAGCATTTCAATTCTCACCGTAATTTAGTTCAAAATAAGGAAAAGCAATTTTTCAACTTTTCCCCGTCAAAGTTAAAAAAGTAAAATTTAAATTAGGTGGGATATAATATATCCCACCACGCCTCAAAGGGTTAAAAGACAATAAAGAAAAAATGAAGTTACTTTGACACAGGGTTGGGTTTCTTCCGGAAGAAACTGGAAGAAATGGAAAAAACTGGAAGAAACCAACAGAAAACAAAACAGATGCTCAAAATTAAAATATATTAACTATATAAAAGAATTAAATTCAAAACCTAATTATATGAAATTTAAATTGGAAATTAATTAATATTAAAAATATTATTTATGGAAAAATAAGTTATTTTTTAATAACAAACTTCAGGTTCAGCAGGTATTTACAGGTTATGTTTTTTACAACTTTAGAGGTAGGGGATATTTTTTTATTGTTTATATAATTTCTGTAAAAAAAAAAAAAACCTACCAATTCCTTATTTATCATATAAAAATGCAATATTTTAAAAACTATTGTGCAAAACTTAAAACAAACAAATTTGTAATTATGTATACTAGCATGCTGATTTAAAAGATAAATGTTCTGAAAATAAACTCTACAGGGATAAGAATTTTTTTCATCTTTTGCATTCATCCATTCTAAGTTGAGAAATTGATTGCAGCATCTTAAAGCTAAATTACTTCTGTTTTGTTATACAATGTTGCACTGTAGTAAGGAAAATGGAGATTTTAATGAAATCCTTCAATACAGTAATTACTGTATATTAGTTTCCTTAATAAAATGGGCGTAAATTCAAAGCACTGTCTTTTATTTAAAAGAGTTTCATTCTACAATAGGTAAATGATCCACATACTATTTACTACTGGTTACAGAAGTTTAAATTATATATATTAAAAAAAATGTGCCTCTTTTGAATTGAATTACCAGAATTGATTTTGTGTATTTTGGATAAATTTATTTGGTACATTTCCATTATACCAACACCATTGTCGTCACCAAGTGCAATAATTGGCACAAAATGAAATTCATGTGAAAGGATTCAATTGGAAAAAAAAAAAAAAAATGTTGGCACAAAATTGAGCATTTAAAAATATAACATTTGAAAATTACAGACTTTCACGAACTATTTTATTAAATCGACACGAATATAGACTTAAAATAAAAGAACAAATAAATATTATATGATAAATTAATAAAATTAACTCAATTTAAACTACAGGCATAGCATTGTAAATGTCTCTTAGCATTGCAGTAAGCATTTCACTTTTTGAATGAAGACGTTCATACTTTTTTTTTGTATCCAAAGTCCTGAAACAATTTTATTGCAGCGTCCTCATCATCTGGTAAATGCCTAATGGTAAAATCCACATTAGTGTCAACAATAAATATAAGTTACTACTTAATATTAAATATTTTCTATTTGAAAAATAGCAAATTAAGATGTTTTGCGAGGTTACAGAGTAAATTAAGTAATAATAATAATTAAAAAGTGTCATGTTCAATAAATAGCAAATCACAATGTTTGGCACGGTTTGCAATAAAAATATTTACACGTTCAGGGTTTAAATAAATAGCACATTAGCATACATTTTGGCATGGTGTTAGAAAAGTCCCATTTATTTTATTCAGGTACACAATGATTGGAAAGCTTTAGACAGGTGTGTGATCTTGGCTAAAAAACTGGTGTAATTATCAATTTATCATACATAATTAAATTTTTATAAGTCTAATTAAATTTATGTAAGGTTATCTATTAGAAAATACATTTATTTTTATTGTATTTTACAAAGTTGTAACTTATATGGTAAATTCTTAAAGAAAAACAGTTTCTTCCATTTTTTCCACTTGGAAGAAACCTATTTCTTCAGGCCGGTTTTTTCCACTTTGGAAGAAACTTGCCAACCCTGCTTTGACACATCATAGACAATCTCTGACAAACAGATTTTTCCATTTTAATTTTGTTTTTTTAACAGTTAAAACTGTTTTGGCCAATAATTCAAAAATTTTTAGTAGCATTTGGGGACTCCTGAAAATCGGGGACCCTGGGCCCGTGCCCCGAATGCCCTGCCCATGACAGATATATAAATTTCTCTATTTTTAGCCGCAATCGATTGACAAATTTAGCAATTTTTCTCATGCGATCTTGGAAGAATTTCGCTATTTTTTCCCATGACTGACTGAATAGTTTCGTGATTTTTCCCGCAGCTGACTGATGAATTTCAGAATATTTTCCTGCTACCAATTGCCGAATTGTGCAGGGAGGGAGGTTTTGCGACAAATAAGCAAATTTCCCAATTTTTTTCCTACAACAAACTGCCGAATTTTGAGATTTTTGAATTTTGTAATTTTTCTTGCGACCAAGTGACAAATTTTGTGATATTTTACTGTGACCAATAGACGAATCTTGCGATATTTTCTCATGACCGATAGATGATTTTTGTGATATTTTCCCGCTAAATTTTGGTGAAATTCGCGAAAGCAAATTCTTGCGAATCCACAATAATCAGGGCACATTTCCAGCTATATAAAAACGGGCAGGGCGCATTTACAACTATAAAAAAATGGGCAGGGTGCTGCGCCCTCTCGAAAACGTCTAGGGGAAACACTAATTACTCCAATACAAATATTGCCACAGTTATTTTATTCTAAAAACTTGATATTTGAGTAATTTAAATTTATTTTCAGCAGTGAAATTAACTCGAAATTATTGAATAACAAACATGTGAATTTTTACATTGCTAACTAAGCGTAACCAAGCTTCCAGGCTCGAACATATTTCACACTGTCAGTTTTACGCTTAGTTAGCAATGAAAAAAAAATCACCATTTTTATTACTTGATATTTGATTTAAAGGAAAATTTAAAAACATGGATTTGAACCTTCAGCTCCTCTCCAGAATCTTACATTTGCAAAATATTTTGGGCAAAACATAAGAATGTTTTAAAAATACCTTGAATTTAAATATCATTTTTTAAAGTTTCTTAAGAAAAAAGGGTCAAAGAAAGTATTAAAGAAGGTCCCTTTCTCCAAAGAATCTGCTTTATTTTTAATTTGTTAAAAATTATACATTACATGTAATCAAAATCCAAATTAATTTATATGACAACATATTAAAAAAAAATCCTTAATTTAGAGGTCAGAAGATTAAATAATTTTATCACCACCTCCCTTCCTCTTCTACATACATAGCATAAATTAAAAAAAATTATTTAGCATAAATCTGTGTAATCTTAAGTATTGTCAAAGTTCATGAAAGTCAAAAACCCTGTTAACAAAAATTATTTGACACATTTCTGCAAAACTTTAAAAAATACTCAATCTTTTTCTATTAAATTTTACATTTCAAAAATTTAAATTAATTTAATTTTTATTAAATGTAAGTCCAGATTAGATGCACTATATTTCCAGAGGTGTCACAATAATCACAAAACTGAATCATCACTCTTGAAACAAATATTAAAACATTTAAAGCAAACATTTTCTAAGCACATGAGCTGAAGCATCAAAATTTTGAGTAATTTGAAGGACCCATTGTACAAGATGTTTACATTTCATGAAACTCTGCTAAACTGTTTTAACAAACTGTAAAATAACAATTTTGAATAAAATAATTTTAATAAAAATGAACAATTGCTATGCAATATGTAATAGACGAAGATTTTTTTATGATAACTTTTTGAATACAGTTTTGTTAAAATATTACAATTTAACTAAATTTTAATATGAAAAAGTTTACAAAATGGTTTTTTGGCCATTTAAAAGATATCGCCAAATTTATCAGCCAATCGTGGTAAAAAATCTTAAAATTAGTCAATGGATTGTTGGGGAAAAAAAAAAAAATTTTGGTTAATGTACGCGAAGCGTACATACACAAGTTACTGACCGCGGCTGGAATGAATTTCGTGCATTCTACAGATTGCTGTACAGCGAGTTTCATGCGTCCAGTGATGTTTTTTTTCGGTTAATGTACGCGAAACGTACATATACAAGTTACTGACCGCGGCTTGAATGAATTTCGTGCATTCTACAGATTGCTGTACAGCGAGTTTCATGCGTCCAGTGATGTTTTTTTTTTCAGTTAATGTACGCAAAGCGTACATACACAAGTTACTGACCGCGGCAGGAATGAATTTCGTGCATTCTACAGATTGCTGTACAGCGAGTTTCATGCGTCCAGTGATGTTTTTTTTTCGGTTAATGTACGGCAAGCGTACATACACAAGTTACTGACCGCGGCTTGAATGAATTTCGTGCATTCTAGAGAATGCTGTACAGTGAGTTTCATGCGTCCAGTGATGTTTTTTTTTTCGGTTAATGTATGCGAAGCGTACATACACAAGTTACTGACCGTGGCTTGAATGAATTTCGTGCATTCTACAGATTGCTGTACGGCGAGTTTCATGCGTCCAGTGATGTTTTTTTTCGGTTAATGTATGCGAAGCGTACATACACAAGTTACTGACCGCGGCTTGAATGAATTTCGTGCATTCTAGAGATTGCTGTACGGCGAGTTTCATGCGTTCAGTGATGTTTTTTTTCGGTTAATGTACGCGAAGCGTACATACACAAGTTACTGACCTCGGCTTAAATGAATTTCGTGCATTCTAGAGAATGCTGTACAGCGAGTTTCATGTGTCCAGTGATGTTTTTTTTCAGTTAATGTACGCGAAGCATAGTCAACCGCGTCTTGCATGTATTAGAAAAATGAAGAATATCGAAATTTTCCTCAATTATAACGTGTGTGGTGTGATGCAGAGAATTGACTATTTATAGAGTTTTTATGAGAATTTCTTTCATGAAGTAAACGTTGATTTTATTCCGTTTAGTGACAATTTTCAAGTTTAAGCCTTATTTTACTAGAAATTTTTTAATTGTTAAAGGTAATAAATTATTAAACTTGATAAATATTTCAAAAAAATTCATAGAAAAAAAAAGATAATTTGTAAAAATGGATACAGATGGAAGAAAAAAGCTATAAATATGTAAAAATAGAAAAAATTTGATAAAAGTATGTAAAAATGGAAATATCCGGAGGAAAAAAATAGCCGAAACTTTGTAAAAATGAAGTATCCGGAGGAAAAAATAGCTAAAAATTTGTAAATTGAAAAAGCTAGAGGGAATAGAACTTACTATTTATTACTAACTAAAAATTTTTTTAAATGGAGAAATCTGGAGGGAAAATAGTTAAAAATTCATAAAAAAAAAAAGGAAAAATCCGGTGGGAAAAATAGTTTAAAATGGAAAAATTGGAGGAAAACAAAGCAAAAAAATTGGAAATTCGGAAAATATGGTGGCAAAAATAGCTAAAAATGTGGGAAAATATGGTGGCAAAAATAGCTAAAAATGTGTGAAAATTGTAAAATCTGGAGGAAAAGTAGCTAACAATTTGTAAAAATGGAAATATGATGAATATATAAGAATAGTTAAAAATTTATACAAATGAAAAATACAGAAGAAAGAAAATTAAAAATATGGAAAAATCTGGAGGAAAAAAATGGCTAAAAATTTGTAAAAATGGTAAAATCCGGAAGAAAAAATAGCTAAAAATTTGTAAAAATAAAAAATCCAAATGAAAAAAATAGATATTTTTTTTAAAAAAATTGAGAAATTTGGAGAAAAAATTGCTAAAAATTTTTTTTAATTGAAAAATCCGGAGGAAAAAGTAGCTAAATTTTTTTTTTTAATTGAAAAATCCGGAGGAAAAAGTAGCTAAAAATTGTTTAAATTGAAAAATTCGGAGGAAAAAGTAGCTAAAAATTTTTAAAAATTGAAAAATTCGGTAGAAAAAGTAGCTAAAAAA
Organism: Maratus michaelseni; assembly: GCA_963931845.1. Taxonomy (NCBI): domain Eukaryota; kingdom Metazoa; phylum Arthropoda; class Arachnida; order Araneae; family Salticidae; genus Maratus; species Maratus michaelseni. The sequence goes on along the minus strand of OZ007594.1, from coordinate 184,161,665 downwards.
TTTTTTAAAGCGGAAAAATCCAGAGGAAAAAGTAGCTAAAAATTTTTAAAAACGGAAAAATCCGGAGGAAAAAATAGCTAAAAATTTTTAAAAACGGAAAAATCCGGAGGAAAAAATAGCTAAAAATTTCAAAAAATGCAAAAAAAACAAAGGAAAAACATAGCTAAAAATTTATAAAAATGAAAAAAAAAGTAAAAACATAACTAAATATTTATAAAAATGAAAAAAAAAAGTAAAAACATAGCTAAATATTTATAAAAATGAAAACAAAAGAAATAAAATAAAAACGTAGCTAAAATTTGTAAAAATGTAGAGGAAAAAATAGCTAAAAATTTGTAAAAATGAAAAATAGATGAAAAATAGCTAAAAACTTGTAAAAACGAAAAATCCAAATGAAAAAAGTAGGTTAAAATGGAAAAATCCGGAGGAAAAAATAGGGTAGAACTTTTTTTTATGGAAAAATCCGGAGGAAAAAATTTGTAAGAATAAAAATATCCGGAGGAATAAATAGTTCAAAATTTGGATAGAAAAATTGCTAAAAATGAAACAATACGGAGTGAAAAATAGCTAAATAGTTTTTTAAACGGAAACATCCGGCAGGAAAAATAACTAAAAATTTGTAAAAATGGAAAAAATCGATAAAAGTTTATAAAAATTGAAATATCTGAAGGAAAATATCGGTAAAAGTTTGTAAAAATTGAAATATCTGAAGGAAAATATTGGTAAAAGTATGTAAAAATCGAAAAATGTGGCGGTAAAATTTACTAAAACTTTGTAAATATTCTTAAAACGAAATAAAATCAATGCTACGTTCACGGTGTACTTTGTGAAAGAATTTGCTTGACGATGTGTGTAAGTAATAAGTCGTCTGCCGAAAAGCTCGTGATCTGATTGGGTAGAATTCGGAGGTTGCCGATTTCTCGGTTGGCGCGCGTCAAAAAAAATCGCCAAATCGGGGACCCTCGCTTATTCGAGGATTCTGCCGAAAAATATTTTAATAGCTTTTTTTTTTCTATAACTTTTAAGAGTAAAAAATAAGTACATTCTAGCTGTAAAAAAAGGTTAAAAAGTGTAAATTTTACACTTAAAGTGCAAAGGTTGGAAAGCTTTGTAAAGAGCTTTAACGTTTACCAACTGTATGCAGCTAAAATACAAGAGTGCACTTCTATTTTATGAATGTGTGAAATTAAATTTACTAATGTAAATTGATCAATACAGACAAAATTTGGAGCCTATTTAGGGGACCATCCCAAAATTCTTCCTAGTAAAGCAGGTCCCTTCACAATATACCTTTTAATAAACAGGATCTCTTCCCATTTTTTTTTTTTAAATAACACAGGCAACTTAAAAAAAATTGAGTTTTAAAAAGGAAGAAGTCTTTAAAGACAAATTTGTTTTTGCATGTGGGGTAGCAATACTTTTAAAATCTGGAATTTTCTGAATTGACTATTTTATAAACAATCCATAAAAACATACTCTTCATTGTTAATTTTTATTTTATGTTTCAAAATGTGTAATTTGCAAACAAATTGAAAGGAAAACTTTAACAGAAGGACTTAAAGAAGTTATCAATAAACGTTTGGTTCAAATTTGAGTAACTAAATTTCATATTCATTACAAAATGTTATCTTTCACAAAAAAAAAAAAAAGAATAAATTTCACACAAATAACTTTTACTTTTTTCAAAATGGGCCCTAAGATAAAAGCCCTGCGTTACAAACTGAGTAAATTGACAACTTACCTTTGCTTGAATGCCAAACGAGTTTATGCTGCACAGTCATCTCTGCTGCCATCTCTGAACTGCGCCACCAGTGTTTCCTGAAAAATATGAAAATAAATTGTAATAGGTTGCAATATTAAGCATTTATCATATTCAACTAGAAAATTAAAAAGAAAAAGTACAACTGATTAATGTATATAACTGATGTCAGTGAATCATTTTCTTCTTCTTTTAAATCAAAACTTATTTCAACATGCACACACACATAATTTGCATTAAATAAAATGGCATCTTATCTAAATATTGCTATGGGGAAGAAAAGAAAAAAAAAATTACTGAATCAGCCACACCAGCAGAAGTGCTGTGCACTTAGACTGTTTTAAATTTTTACACGCATATGCACTATAGCGCTTTTTACTGAAATTATGGTACTGAAAAAGAAAAACACTGCAGAACATAATATAAAAGATGGAGATAAATTATAGTTCCAGGAAAGTAATTAAGGAAGATAATTGATACAATGTTTGGTACTTTTCGGTTAGCTGGACACCAGTAATATATATACATGTATGTACTTGTACACATCATTGGCACCTGGCTAACCGAAAAGTACCCAATGTTTTATTTAACATAAAATTAAAAGTGTAATTGATACAATGTTTGGTACTTTTCGGTTAGCTGGACACCAGTAATATATATACATGTATGTACTTGTACACATCATTGGCACCTGGCTAACCGAAAAGTACCCAATGTTTTATTTAACATAAAATTAAAAGTGTAATATCAGACAGGCTCTCTCCTCTTAATATTTTGGATGGGTGTAAAAAAAAAAAAAAAAAAAAAAATGTAACAGTATAGTATAACAGTGTGCAACTATTTTGGATTCCAAGAAAGAAATTGTCATGCTTTGAGATAGGGCCGTACCGAGTACTCGGTATTTACTCGGTACTCGGCATACTCGGCCAATTTGCCGAGTACTTGGTACTCGGCTAAATTTTGTACCGAGTAGTTGTAAGAATTTCATTTTTAAGCATTATTATCATTTTTGAAGCCAAAGGATTTTATAATTGACCTGTAAAAGTTATTTGAATATAAAAATATATAATATATGCAATTATTCATAAAAACTATTTACTTAGTAGTATATAGAAATATGTTTACAAAATACAGAAAAGTTAAGAAAAGCCAAAGCAATTCAAAATTTAGTTTTAATGTCCCTTTCATTATACCACAACCAAAATGATTGGAACTTTCATTTGAGCTTTTCAATGTTACTCAGAATGGCAATAACCAGTTTCATTACACTTTCCAGTAATTGCTACTGAACTGTAGTTAAATTTTTTTATCTTACTTTCAGTAGCATAAAGGTTCAACATATTATACTTTGAGTTTCATCTTATGGTTAATTACTGTAATGATTAATTTTTTTTTGATTCAGACAAATGTGACTGAACTTTTTTAAAATTTGAACATGCAGCTCAAAGTGGTTAAAATGTCCATCAATATAACTATAACTAACATGTCAGAAAGCATGTAGGGTAGATAAACCCGATTTTATTATAAGTTGCACATTGTGAATAGTGCAAGCCACACTTTTAACATCAGCTTTTTGCATTATTCAATGACAATTTGTATTATTCAAAATTACAGTAACCAATAACCATTTTTGACAGACGGATTTCACGTATCAGAGTGAGTTACATAAATTGAAGAATGGGTTTTAATTTCACATTGGCTAATTTTACTTTTATTTATTAATTTTTTTTCTATTCCTTAAAAATAGTGGTACTGTTTTAAATTTTTTGAATTTTCAAAAATGGTCTTTAATAGGTGCATAATTAAATTTCAAATTTTTCGTAAAATTAAATGTATGAATACATGCTCAAGAAGTATGTTTATATTATATCTACCATGAACCTAGAAGAGATCTAGGTTCATGATATCTACACACACAGATATGTTATTTTTAAGCTCACTTCATGTGCGCATCAATAGTTCTTTCTTACACATAACTACTCGGTACTCGGCCGAGTACTTGGTACTCGGCCAAAGTGCTACTCGGTACACCCCTACTTTGAGAGTATGTTGTCACAAACACAGAAAGAAAATTTCAGACTCGGGGGAGATGAGGTTAAAAAAAGGCTTAAAACAAGTTTTAAAAAGGAAGACGTCCTTAAAGACAAATTTGTTTTTGCATGAGGGGTAAGGGACGATGCAATACTTTGAAACAAAAAAAGGTACATTTCGGTTAGCCGGGCGCCAGTGATATATATTAACATATATAAATACATAATGTATATACCTATATATGTATATACATACATATATGTATATAAATATATGTATGTATATATATGTATATGCAGACATATGTGTATATACATAGATATGTGTATATATAATACATGTATATATATCACTGGCGCCCGGCTAACCGAAATGTACCCAAACAAATTATGTGCTTTCATTAGGAAAAAAAAAACCCATTAAAAATTAATCTGGTTTGTTATTAAAAAAATATTTACAACATGAAAATATATTAAAAGCAACTGTTTATAAAAAGTTTGGGTCCTTTTCTGCTATACCAACACCATTGTCGCTAAGCATAATAATCGGCACAAAAGGAAATTCACATGAAACGAATCATTTGAAAACAAAAATAACATTGTTGGCACGAATTTAAGCACTTAAAAATAAAACGTTTGAAAATTGCAATACAAAATATGCACTTAAAATAAAAGAACAAATAAATATTACATAAGGTAATAAAATAAAACTCTATTTAAACTACAGGCTTGAAATTGTAAATGTCTCTTAGGATTGCTGTAAACATTTCATTTTTTGAATGAAGATGTTTATGAGTTTTTTTGATAAAAACTTTTTTTTTATGTATCTAAAGTCCTAAAACAATTTTATTGCCGCTTCTACATCATCAAGTAACAGCTTAATGGTAAAATTCATTTCAGTGTCAATAATAAATGCAAGTTATAATTTAATAAATATTTTCTATTTGAAAAGTAGCAAGTTAAGATGTTTTATGAGGTTACGATTAAATAATAATAATAAAAGATTCACGTTCAATAAATAGTCCAATCAGAATGTTTGGTACAGTTTGCAATAAAAAATTCTTTACACGGTTAGGGTAGAAATAAATGGCAGATTAGCGTATATTTTGGCATGTGTTGGTATAACAGAAAAGTACCAAGTTGTGTTCCTATTACACGACTCTGATAAGTGGAATTTAAAAATTAAATCAGATTACTTAGCTTTTCGGCTAAACCAAAACATTTTGGGCACTATTGCCATGACTAATTAAAAATCACATTAATGAATTAAAAAGAAATTACCTACTTTATTAAAATCTTAAAAATAAAGTGAAATTTTGCAAATGGTCATTAATTAGTACATAAAATTCGAAGTTTTCTATTACTATCAAAATAAAAATATGCCAGTATCATCAGAAAATACAGAATATATATATATTAGTTAATTAAAACCAGATCTTAACATATGAAGTATAATTTCACTGAAAGACACTGGAGCTGTAAAATATTACTTTCCGCTTCCTGACTGGTTTAAGATTGTCAGCAATAAAGCAAATTATAAAACAGGCAACGGAGAATTATGAAAAAAATAAAAGCTGAATTTTTATTGGTTAATTTTTTTATAAACCAAAAACTTCCGAGATTGTTCATTACGGACACATTTTACTCTGATATATATATATAATTACAATCAACTTATTAATAGCATATTCAGGGCAGATGTAAGATCAGTAAAGAACTTTTTTTTTTTTATTCACTTCTGTAGAATTAAGTCGCATAATAAGCAAAGCAATGCAGTTAATTTTACACAATTGCTGATGCTTTTTCTCAGCTTTCTTTATCTTGAACTTAAATCTGTCCCTGAGAATGATGAAAACTAATTTTTAACTAACTCTTGGAATAATATAGAAAAATAATCTTACCTAATTAGTAAATCTAAATATCCAAAAACCAGTGAATGACGAGACTCAGACATAGACGACGCCACGATGCAGGAAAGGGAAATGTAAACAACGCTGCGATGTGCGATGACGCTGCCAAAAAGACATAAAAATCCCTACGAGACCGCAGAAAAAAAGCTATATTTCAATAGATTTATTTTTTCAAGGTTTTTTTTTTATCTTCAAAATTTCTCATACAACATTAAATAATTTTAAAAGTGGAAATTTTTCAATGCTGATTATTACAAAGCGGAAAACATTTAAAAATTATATTTACAAAAATCCCCACTGGGAAAAAAAATGTGTTGGAAAAGGGAAATCTTGTTTCATCTTTCCCTGCATTACTCCCGGCTTGCCGTGTGAAAGGAGTGGGAGGGGGGGATCGGTATTTGGTATTATTGCTTATTTAAGCTAGTTAAGATTTTTTTTTTCTTTTAAATCTAAATTTTGGAGTGTTTCAAAAAATGAAAATAACTTATTTTTTGGAACTGATTTATAGATAATATACAGATAATATAAAATCACCGCCCCCCCCCCCCCCACTCCAAGAAAAAAAAGAATTTTTTTTTTTTTTTTTTTTTTTTTTTCCGTTTAACAGTAACTGCTTTTTGGTAAAGTGGCATTTATTTCTTTTGACAAATATTTTTTCATTGAAATTGAAATTTAAATTCCCATTTATCATTAATTTTTTTAATATGTTTATATAATATGTATGTCTAAAGATTGCAATATTCATTTTCATTCTAGGTGCTCACAAAAAATATTCATTTAAAGATATTAATGCATACTTTAAGCAAAAACATTAACAGTTTTTATGATTTTTTTTTTCCATAAAAACTCTTTAAATTAAAGAAGGGTACTTTTTGTGTATTTTTTATTGCATAAAATATTTAAATGCAGCATATTTTATCGTTTCACATAAATCCAGGTTTAAAATAACGAAAATCATCTTATAAAATGTGAAGTAAAGATACTTTTTATTTCTTATAATAAAAATGTCGAGAAGATTATACTGGGCCACTGACTTTTAAACAATGATAGATTTGTATATCTTGGCCGCAAACGTACTTTCATTCGCTATTGGGCACTGAAATTGCATTAAGTTTCCCCGCCATTTGCCCGTTAACGATTTGGCGATAGACATCCGGTGTGCGGGCGCTTCAGTTAAAATACATTAATGGCTGGATACAAATTGCCGCAAACTTTTTTGGCCACAACGTTTACAACAGGTGGCCAAAAATCTCGTGTTTGCTGGGAAACAGCCTTCAAAAAGAGTATACAGAAAAAGAAGGTATTAATTTTCCGAGGAGAAATCGGAACTAGTCGGATGTATCAGTCCCAAAATTGTCTTCAATCGCATACATGTTAATACTTCAAAATTTCTATAACAGTGCCAATAAAATGAATATTTTTCATCATTCTGTTGTACGTCAGTTGCTTGCGAATCGCCGGTTTGCCTGGATGCGAAGCACCCCTCGCTCCACGAGCAGCCGATGTAGAACGCAACTACGAAAAATCGCCATCGCAGTACCCCCCTTCCGGCGGAATCTATATATATATTTATCTTACGTGGCGCGGAAATAGGGCTGAATTTCTAGCTTATTGTTGGCAACAACCGTAGTTTCCAGAGCTCAGACCAATGAAAAGACTAGATTGTGTTACATAGATCAGCTCCGATTCCAATATGGCGGTTAGTGTCAGAGCAGTGAAAATAGAGCTAGCAAATATTAAAAATAAAATAACATGTACGTAATCCAAAGCGTCTGAGATTATTCTTCATTTTAATAATGAGTAATATTGCTACTTTAAAATGAATTCTCAACTCTTATTTAGAATTTATTTATGAATTTCACTCACATGAAAAATCGGAGAGAAGTAAAAATATTAACTGTCTAGGTTGCACATGCTGCCATCTGTTGCAGAAATCTATAATCAATTAGAATAGTAAAATGTCGAACGAAATTTAAACAATCATTGATGATAAACTATCTTCCTATTACGTAGTGTTTTTTTTTTTTTTTTTTTTTTTTTTTTTTTTTTTTTTTTTTGTAAGGAATAATCCGTGCTGTATAATATTATAGGTGCAATAAGTTTTAAGCAAATTATGTTTCCAAGATGTTTTATTCATAGTATTTAAATGATTTATATGCTCATTAGTAGCTCCAACTAAATGCATTTTTATTTGTGTTTTCAACGGAATTCAATTACTTTTTTACATTAAAACAAATTGTCAATTTCATATGTTCAAATGATTTATGGTAGTACTTATTCCGGCTAGAATTACTGCAAAATAAAAAGGAGCGAGCGAGCGAAGCGAGCTGGGACCGCGTAGCGCTCTCAATCTGAATTGCTTCGCAGTTCACGGGGGGTTGGCGAGCGTTAGCGAGTAAGGGGCTGAGCCCCCTAGTAGCCCTAAATTCAATTGGGACCTATTGGCTATAGCCAAAAACATATATAAGAAATTTGGTTCAATTCTATGCATAACTTCATACACTTTTCAATGAAACAATAATGAAAAGGGAACAAAAATCGACATCACACCGCCCCCTTCGGGTTGAATATCCCAAGATTCAACTGGGACCTGCAGGCCATAGTCAAAAACGTGTATTTAAAATTTGGTTCAATTCTATGCATAAATTGATACATTTTTCAATGATATAAAGAGGACACACATAAACAGACAGACATGCCGGCCCGGCAGCGTGGTTGGTAATGAAGGCGACAGCCACGGTGAGGGCCCGTGGATCGAATCCCGGTAAGGCATGGATGTCATTGTGTGTGTGTCTTCAGTGCTGTCTACTTCGTTCTGTCTATCCCGTCCCCAAGAAGAAGATTTATGTAATTTGTCAAAGTCCTGTATGTATTTCTGTGAATAAAAAATAGGGATCATTCGAGGCAACAGCCTTGTAGCTTATAGGTCTCAAAGCAATCTATGTCAAATGTCAGACAAACATTTTGTAAAAAACATGTTTTTCGGAATCTCTGACCCCCTAAAATGTGTAAATCCGTCGAAAAAATTTTCGATTACGATACCTTCTTTTATTATATATAATAGAAGAAAGTAAAAATACGGATACATTCCAAGCCCATAAGTTTAACATTAAAGAGAAAGATTTGTCCAATAACAAGCCCGATTCACTCACCTATATGAGCGATGTAAAACAGCAGATTTTTTAATCCTTTCGTCAATCCAACAGGAGTGAAAATTCCATTTTGCTTTGCTAAGATAATCGTCTATGATCTCTAGAGGGAAAGATGGAGATAGTACGATAAAGCTGTTTGTGGACTGTGCATTCTTTGAATCAATTGTTTAACACAATCGATTTATTGATGGAATTATTACAATAAATGTTGTAATATTTTTTTTCTCCCCATGCTCTGTGAGTTAGCAGTTTGCTAATGGAAATCGACTGTTTTAAATCGGAGAATTGATAGGACAATCAATCTCTTGTTCACACTCTGTTAGTTGCACCTTATTTCACAAAACAGAAATAAGTACAGTTTTAGCTATTCGATGGCACTTGTAGCTTTTATAGTTTTATATGTTTTTTGTTTTGCTTTTCCAATTCTTTCTCTAAAGTTTCAAGGGAATAACGTACTTAACATATGCATATAAATTTAGTTGTACATACTTGTATATTTTTATTTATGTAGTATCTGCTAACTAATAAGTGTTTTTAGCGACAAAATGCTTGCTACAATTGTAGGTCGAAAGTCGAAGAGTAGTCTATTTATCTTTTACTTTCTTTATTTCAGACAATAATCATTAGCACGCCCCCCCCCCATAAAAAATAAAAATAAAAAGAGATATTTAATAGTTTTCGTTATCATTTTAATATCGAGGACATTTTTGAATTGCAATTTTACTATATTGTTGCTGTTATATGTTTTTATTTTAAGATTATAAAATTGAAAATGTTAAAATATCTGCAGTTTTTATTAACTTACCCCAGTGAGGTTGAAATATACACATTTTAAAGTTTAAAAAGACATAAATGAAAAAGTATCGGTTAATCTTAATTCTTTTTGACGCGTAAATAAAATCTTCTAAATAAGGCATTTTTTCATATAATTTGTCCCTCTTTTAAACACTTTCCAACATAGTTGAAAAGTGTTTAGGAACTCGATTTGTCTGTCTGTCTGGCCGTGTTCTAACTCGCATAAATATATTTGGATTGACATGTAATTGTTATATGTTAACGAGGTTCGCTATAGAATGTTAAATATGTAGCATTTATAGTTCGTTTACATGAACTAGATTTGACGCACCTGGGAAATTCACACTTTTGTCGCACAGTCAGCCTACACATGCCTCTTTTCAAATGGTTTGCATTAAATAGTGATATGTGTTAACTTAGAATGTATTGTAGCTTATTTTAATAACGTGAACTTCTCGCATGAATAGATTCTTCTGCATTTTTTTTATCTCTGCAAAGAGCAAGTAGTAATATTTGTATGTAATCCATATTCTGAGCTGGGCCAAGGCCCGTGTACGGGGTGTAACACACGCGTTTAAATCAAAAACCTGAAGCAAACACTAAACATCGATTTATTCACGGTTAACACATTTCACGGAAAATATAACACGAAACACTTAGAACATTTGCATAAAAAGTCTTTCAATAGTTCGTGAATGTCCAGGCTTTTCGGGATTCAAAATCTAGAATCCTATCAACTTTTCGTTTAGAGAACGAGAGAACGAACGCAGTTCTCCAGCAAAGTCTATTGGTATTCTCATCTCTGCAGACACAGCCGACCTGATACTCTTTAGCTGGCCTAAAAGCATATCCTTGAAAAGGCCTCCAGGCCGGCGTATATATGGATCGTGGGAGTTAAGTGTAATTTGTAGTGGTCAGGAGTGTTCTCAAGTACTGAAATTTATTGAGTAATTTCTGTCTCTATAATGTCAGAGCTTAAAGTACCATGTAAAATTATTGTTACTATAGTGTCAAAAAAGGTCCTTATCTGTCTATTGATGGTCTCTTCAGTAAGTTTTTATGCGAAACATCTGAAGATCTGTACTCCTGAGAAACTTGAAGGAGAGGGATAATTTAGGAGCACCATTATAGGTTTTCGTATACTCCTATAGGTTTTCGTATTTATGAGGTTGTTGCTCGTGACCTTCAGTGAAGGACCTCGGACCTTTTCCGACCCTTTTCGTATATTTAACTGGCCTTCTGCCGCAGCGTCCGGATTTCAAGGTATATATTTGCGATGTCCAGTAATGGACATGGACAGTATCTTGATTTTACATTTTTGTTACTGTTAATTTGTATTTTTTTCTTTTCAAAATATAGCATAGGATATATTAGAATTATGACTTCTTTTATAATGACATACATTTGGAATTAGTCAATGTATAAGGTTTTATTAGACCCCCTTTTTTTCTATAAGACAACTTCTTAAGGAAATAAAGATTAAAAAGAATAATTATGACTTATGAAAAGATTCTTCACAAATGCCATAATGCGTTAATACAACTTTTCTGGTGTTTTTTTTTTTTTTCAATCTTTTAAAATAAACACAAATAGTTTACAGAATAACTATTTTCCTTGAAAACGTTTTTATATAACAATACTCATTTTCCTAACGTACTGAAATGAATGACCAGCTTTAATATATAAGCATCAAGTGCTTTTAAGTGTGTATATCAAAATATTTTTTCAGCTTTGGATATTTTTTTTATCATATTGAAATGGCTCACGTTGGACGAGTGTGAGATGTCATCGATCTTGATGGATTTACCATTAGAGGCAATTTCATTGCACTGGAAGCTGCATTTTGTTCCATGTCTAATGAAGTGCATCGAAGCTTTAGATTCGACATTAGTCTGTGGACTCTTCATAGCGCCACTGAAAAAGAAAACAAAACTATCGACTGTGTTACTAAAGATCTTCCTGGACTTCAATCCCATCTATGAAATTAATTTGTTGTTCCAGGAATTATAATACTTCGTTGGGAATTTTTAAATAGGAATTAAGGAATAGTCAGAGCCGTGATTAATACCATAAGAAAGGAGTCCAAGGTTGCACATATATATTTATTTAAGTAATATCCAGGTTCGTAGATGTCGCCATACAAGGCCGGCTAACAATTGCCGATAGCTAGAGAGGAGGCATAAACAATTTTAGATCCTTTTCCTACACATGGCAAGAGCTAAATCTCCGTCGAGAACTGTTACAACTTTCTCAGCTCGCATGAAGCATTGGCGAAACAGTAGCAATGAAATTAGCCAAAAATATATATTCTAGCGATACAATATAGCGAGGAGACACATGTGGTTTTTATCCGTTAATATTAAGTGAATGGGATTACGTCAGAGAGGAATTATGAATTTTTAACGCCAGTCCGATTAATAAAACCGCAAAATGGAACCCAGTAAATTTTTGAGGGAAACCACCCTAAAAGGTTACAATCAAGAACAGGAAGATGTGAGCTAAAATTACCCCAAACAGGTGCCGGTATACCATATATGCCAAGTAAAAGGCCATGGGAATAATAATAAGACGAAATAACTTTTATATGCCGTGAGAAATGACATCAGATGATGATCCGTTAAAATACAGATGTAAATTGCATCTGTGAACAAAGATTTCTAACTGTTGCTAGGCACAAAGCTTTTTCTTTTCTTTTTTTTTATTTAAAGTAGATGTGGTCAGAAGATTTTAACGAGCGAAATAAAACGAGAGCATACATTTTAGGCAACGGAACTGAGAATAAATAATTTTGTGACCAGACAATTAAATTTCAAATTTCAACTAGTGAAAAAAACTCTCGAATTATCATATCTGGATAATTTTATTTTAGACTGTTTTAATGATTCAAAGATTGGAGAGCGTGACGTAATAGGGCAGGGACGGCGAACTTATGCCACACGTGTCATAGGTGGCACATGGCAGATTATTTTTGGCAAAGCAAAAGTTCTAGTTATAAATAAAATTATAGTAAAATTGCACAAAATGCATGATATAAGTGTAGCTGAGTTTGACTAAATTCGATTGCTTCAGTTGGTTGTCGTTATCATACAGATTAAATAATCTGAAATGAAACTTACTGAATACGAATCCAGCTCAATATTGGCTCAAAAAATTTTCAGATTAAGAGAGAATTAGGAGATTATCGAGTGAAAGATTTATAAGCAAAAATGCCGATAGTAAAATTATAGACATCACGGAATTCAATTGTAGGCAGGAAGAACCTTTGAAAGAAGCTGGCGCTTGCCATTTTGTCATTTTTTTAATTATTATTTTCGGAAATGGATAATATTAAAAACTGAAATAGAAACTACTTGTCAGATGACTCCAATAAAGCTAGCACTCTTGCTACTACGAAACTAATATCAATTAATTGGCATCTAAGATGCAACAACAGAATAGCATTTAAAAAAATATATATTTTCGAAAGTATGAAACACCAAATGTTACCCACATTTTTTTTCTTAAATCCCCAAAACGAAATGTTAAGTAATTTTAATTCAGTATCATTTGATGGGCTGAATTTTTTGGCTGTTGGCACGCTGTAATCACGTGCAAAATAATAATAATAATAATAATAATAATAATAATAATAATAATAATAATATATATATATATATATATATATATATATATATATATATATATTTTTTTTTTTTTTTTGGGGGGGGGGGGATTTCGGCACGCAGATGTGAAAAGATGAAAAGATTCGCCGTCCTTTTGAAAAAGATCTCATCAAGCTCAACATACCGTTCTTTAACATAAAAGTATCGGCTGCCGAAGTGTGATAATCTGCTTCGAGATCCCCACGGTGTGATAAGTGCCCCTCTCATGAACAATGTTACTTAAAATTGCATTGCTCGCATCTGGAAACACTCAGCTTTTGTAAGTTTCTTGGATCTAAGCTGCATATGTTTTACTTTTTGGAATCTGTACATTTCACATATTTCTACTTATAATTTAAATAAATAATTGTATTCGAACTTATTTTGTTTTAGTTAACTTAATTTTAATTGTTTTCTTATCTTTCTTTTTCAGAAAAAAAAAAAAAAAAAAAAAAAAAAAAACTCATCAAACCGGAAAAAATTATTTTTCGAGGAGAAAAGTCATTAAACAGAAAATACTTTTTATTCTACTATAAGATGAAGAAAAAAATCATAGAAATTTAAACGTATATAAAAATGTGATAAAAATATTTACAGAAAGTACTTTCATATTTCAGCACGACAAAATCATCGAACAGAAAATCTTTACAGTTTTTACAATGTGAAAAAATCATTAAAAAACTGTATTTTTCAGCACATAGGAAAAATTTATTTTTCAATGAGAAAAATGTCTTTTATTTTACTATAAGATGAAGAAAAAATCATAGAAATTTAAACGTACTAAATAAAGATATAATAAAAATATTCACAGAAAATATTTTTCAGCACAAAATCATCGAACAGAAAAACTTTACAGTTTTTACAACGTGAAAAAACTTATGTACATACAAAATGTATATACAAAAATGTATTTTTCAGCACAAAAATCATCACACAGGAAAAATTTATTTTTCAATGAGAAAAACATCAAACGGAAAATACTTTTTATTCTACTCAGGGATGAGAATTCTCCGTCTTTTTGCATACCAGTATAATCTTACAGAAAATGTTTTTTTTTTTTTATTTAATCGGAACATTCTGCTATTTAGCAGAACAACATTTTCTCTAAGATTATACTGGCATGCAAAAAGACGGAGAATTCTCGTCATCCCTGTCTACTATAAGAAGAAGAAAAAATCATAGAAATTTAAGAGTATATAAAAATATAATTAAAATATTCACATAAAATACGTTCATTTTCACAAAAAATCAACAAACAGAGAAAATTTGTTTTTCAATTAGAAAAAAATAATCAAACAGAAATACTTTTTATTCTACAATTATGAAGTGGGGGTGGGAAAAATCACAGAAATTTTAACGCGTATAATGTATTTTGAAAATTAAATATAATTTTTTTACTTTAGTGAATATAAACTTTAATTCTTATAGTTTAATGAATGCAATCTGTAATTTTAAGTCAACATTTCTTATCTAAAAAACTATAACACAGCTATAAGGATTTTACAATACGTTGTAGTAAATATTAAGCAACACTACGTAACTCTCACATCTATTTTTCATCATTGCTTAGATTATGTGGCAGTATTCTATCCATTTGATTTACCAATTTTTAATTGAAATTTATTGTGCTCCTTATAAGAAAACCTCCATTTTCATATAATTTCTCGAACTTAAAAATTTAACAATGGTTTGATCTTCACTATGATAATTTATCCACACCAAATTTAATATTTTAACTTTATACTTTCACTCTACATAATTTTAACACTATAGTCACCATCAGCCCAAGTTTACTATTTAACAGAAAATTATGTAATCACCAAACGATTTACATTTTTCAATTTCAAAGCTATTACAGAAGCACACTAGTAGTTATCAACTCTAATTCCTTACATAAACTTTAGCATCTTAAAAAACTGAAGAAAATTAAAGATATAATAAAAGTTAAATATTAAATAACCGTATGCACAAAAGTATGCATCAATTAAAATATTAACAATTTAAAAAATTGAACATTAAATGTAAAATTAGCAGATGAATGAAAAAATATACACGTTAGTAAAACAAAAGCGACTTTTGTATAAGATTTAAATATTGAACAAAAATATACAAGTTAGAAAAAATAATTTAAACCATCTCATAATTATTTCGTATACTACATAAAAATTTTATTATTGAATGAAAATACCAAACATTGAATGAAAATACCAATCATCAATTAAAATAATTAACCGATGGACAAAAAAATATACAAGTTAGTAAAAAAAAATTTCAAAGTTTTCTAAAAAATGTTCAAAAGTTAACAAAAAATGTAAGAAAATATTTTACATGTTACAAAAATTTTACAAGTTAGCGAAAGAATGTTTTAAAAAAATAGAAGTTAGTAAAAAAAAATTTCAATGTTTTCTAAAAAAATTTACAATTTTTTTTTTTTTTTTTTTTAAATATTTACAAGTTAACAAAATATTTCCAATTTAATAAGAATTTTACAAGTTAGCGAAATAAATTTTAATGTTTTCTAAAAAAAAAAAAAAAAGTTTAAAAAATTACAAATTAGTAAAAGTTTTCTAAATTTTCTAAAAAAGTTTACAAGTTAACAAAATAAAATATTTACAAGTTAGTGAAAACATTTGTTAGTAATTTGTAAAAAAGTTTACAAATTAACAAAATAGTTAATTTTTTTAAAAAATATATTTCCAAGTTCACAAAAAAATGTAAAAAATTGACAAGTTAACAAAAAAGTTGAAATAAATGTTTTCAAATTATAAAAAAGGTTTTAAAAATTAACAGTTGATCGAACAAGTATATAAGTTGGTGAAAAGTTTTCACGAGAAAGATAAAAGCATAAGTATTATAGAAACGGAAAAAATATGGATTCGTGATAGGAAACGTTATACTTCCTAGCTAATGATTCTCTTCCTAATTACATTCACTCATGGATTACTGGGTACGGGGGGAAGGAGATTTGAAAGTTAGAGTTAAGTTGTTTAGTTACGATTTCAAGCATCAAAATGGCACTTCTTTAATATATTTTAGGATTTAATGTTTTTGTTTTAATCTTAAAAGATACCGAAAGTGCTTCTAAATTCGTGAAAATAATGCTTAAATATCAATGGTATAACGTATAAAACAATGAAAACTACTACAAATTTAACGATTTTAAGCTGCGTTCTGTGTTTACACATACTCATACTCCTTGTATTATTGAGAAATGTTTGAAAATTTCCGTTTTACTACCAATATGACGTCATATTAATCTTATTTTCAGTTGGTGAAACTTTTTATTTCGTTTTCATTCTTCACGTGGAAATCTTTCAATAGAAAATTAATTATTATAGAAAGAATTTTATTGTGTACTTTTAATTGTTGGCAACTGCTATAACGAAAAATGTTTAAATTTAATAAGTAAAGGCTGTTAGATTTTTGGTTTTTTATCTCTATATATTAAAATAATACGATTTTTTTCAAATTTTAGGATTTTGAGCTTCATAGGAGGTATTCAGCTATAAGTACACAAAATTTTATGACTGTAAGTTATATAATTTCTGTGAACCGGCTCTGTGACGGACAGACAACGAGAGTAATAGGGTTTCGTGAGATGAACGAAACCCTAAAAAACACCCCGTTATAAGCATGCCAATGTTTGTCTTAAAAATTATGTCTAATTTCATGATTACAATTTATGTAGTTCCAAAAAATTTTCATTTCAGTACCTTAACTTGACGTGGAATTTAGATTAGTGAAAATTCGCCGATTTGATTTACGCTTAATAAAAAGCGCAGATTAGTAAATTATTTAAAGAAATCGTAATACTTTATCTTTATATATATATTTTTTAGATATGGCAACAGGAAAGGAAAAAAAAAAACATTTTTAAAACTATCTGTTCAGGATTTCTAAATTGTTTTCTCAACGTATAGTCATAATTTAATTAATATTAAACTATTAAATGATAAAAGAGTTTTTTTTAATATATTACACTCTTTATTTATATTTTCTACTTTTTAGTGGTTTAAATAATCGTTGTTGCAGTTTCACAACCAGTTTGAATACTTTGTCGAACGTGGTTTGGCGCATAATTAACTCCATTGTTTTTGTAACTGGCAAACAGTTGTAACCATAAACAGTATTTGGCGATTTATCACCAAAGGCCGGGTAATGGAAAAATGTCTTAAAGTAATTTTATTAATTTATAATTACGTTCTAAAAACATTAAAATGTTGCACTGTCATCAAAAACACACCCGTGTTACGTAATTTTTATAATTCTAGCAAGTCAAGAAGTGAGGGGAAAAAACTATTTTAAAATCCCATCTTTACATACAAAAACGAAGTGGGGTTTTTTATCTCAATTTCGAGAAGAGTGTAAAAATTAGGATATTCTTTGATGAGGATAACTTTTTTTTTTTTTTTTAAATCCTATACAATTAAAATTCTGTTAAAGAAATATTGCATACATATTTATGTAAAAGATAAGAACCGCATTTTTCACAATATATCTCGGCAAGTCTTGGAATACGGAATAACAATATTACAAGGCTACTTCACTTGCGCGAAAACACCCGCTCGCTAATGTTAATCCTATAGAGGAAATATTTTAAGATATCTCGTTCGCATTTTCATATTTTTTAATGATTTTTTTCCCTTTTTTTTTTTTTTTTTTTGCATTGGATAGCTAAGACACTGCCGTCGATCTTTGTGCAGGCCCTTTCTTACTTTTTCGATTTTAATAGCAGTCTTTTAGGTAGATTTCATAAGAAATACTACCTATTACATTCTCACCTATGTTGGAATTTCTGAAAATTTTTTGGAGATCTACACCAATTATGACTCTCAGAACCCAAAACCACCCCCAGTTCAAAACTTTATCTCTCTCTCTCTCTCTCTCTCTATATATATATATATATATATATATATATATATATGTGTGTGTGTCACTTTTTTATGGACACGATAACTTGAAAAAAAATTGCATAAATCTCTTCCAAACTCGTACATAAAATCAAGAGGCATAAAATCTCGGTCAAGTTCGTTAGTGGGTAAAACCGAACCAAGAGGGGGGGGGGGGGGGCTTTTTGTGAAAACAGAAAAAAATCCCCATAGCTTCTTAATTATGATACGTATCGAATCCGTTTAAAGTTATTATTACTTCTAGGAAAAGGGCCGAAAATTTATGTATGACAGATTTTTGATATAATTAAAAATGGGCTCCAGGGAGGTGGGGAATAGGGGTTTCAGAAGAAAAAAATTCATAACTTTGTCAATTCACAAGATATCAAATCCGCTTAAATTTATTACAAATCTTCTTAATATCATCTACAACTTTTATATTGACAAGTTTTTTTATAAGACCAACCCTTACAGAAATATATATATATATATATATATATATATATATATATATTTTTTTTTTTTCTGTAAGGGTTGGTCTTATAAAAAACTTGTCAATATAAAAGTTGTAGATGATATTAAGAAGATTTGTAATAAATTTAAGCGGATTTGATATCTTGTGAATTGACAAAGTTATGACTTTTTTTCTTCTGAAACCCCTATTCCCCACCTCCCTGGAGCCCATTTTCCCATTTATATATTGCCGGTTCCGCCTATTTGACATAGGTAGATTTCGAAGTGGGCGATTCAACTGCCGCATCATGGTAAAAAGGTCATTTCTTCTGCAATTCCCAATAAACAGGCCCCCTCACGGTCTGCGTCTTCGAAATCTGGATTTTTTTTGTTGGGGATACTTTCACTTTCGAAACCGGTTCCGAAAGTGGAGGTATTTTAACAAAAAAAAAAAAAAAAAAAAAACTTGTAATCAAAATCGAAAAAGATTCAATATCAGCTATCCAAAGAAAGAAAAAAAAAATCATTTAAAAATATTGAAATGTGAACGAGATATCTTAAAATATTTCCCGCATACGATTAACATTAGTGAGCGAGTGTTTTCGCGTGAGTGAAGTAGCCTCTTAATCCATTTGTTTTCACAATTACTGCTTCATGTTCTTTGCACTTCAAACATACAACATTTTCCTTTGTCATCCATTATTAATCCCTGATGTAGAAGTTTGCACAGGCTGAAAATTCCAGGACCCGGCCCGACTCAATTTCTGCAAAATGTCGATTTTTCTTAACATACAAATAAGATTCTTTTAAAGATATTGCCATACATATATATGTGAAAATTTTACAGTATTATTCAGACTATATATATCCGCAAGCCACAGAATAAGTCTCATTGAAAAAGTTAGAATTAAAAAAAAAAAAAAAGATTGTTGAAAACCACATTTTTTAACATGTATAATAAAAAAGGGTAGATTTTTGAAAATATTTATCTGTACTTTATTAAAATTTATTTCTAAAGATTCCGTTCACAAATGTTCATTATCACTATTATTTTTACAAAAAACAAAAAAATGGCTTGGCCGACGTATTCTGGGAACAATTAAGTGCAAATCCGGCTAGGCCGAGTATGTGGGGAAAAATGTAAATTCGAGCCTGGCCCTGCACTAGTCTGCTAAAAAAAATTAAGCCCAGGCTCAGGCATGATGTAACTGTCCGACGCAGGTCTCTACACTGGACATGTTAAAATTTTGTACTGATGTTGTCAAACTAGCATCTGCTCGTGCATTTATAACTTATTCTCGACCCACCTACACGGTTAAAAGTTTGCAGCAAACTGTTCAGTCATTTGACCGTTTTTTTTAGAAAACGGTTGCATAGCCGTAATTTAACTTTATTCCGATCATATTATTGCCCATATTATGGCCAGAATAGAGTTAAATTATGGTTACGTAACCGTTTTCTGCAAAATCGGTCAAATAATTGGACAGTTTGCTGCAAATTTTTAACAGTGTAGGTTCATTTGGGAGTCCGGCCATTTTAAATTTGTTATATTGGGTCAGTCAGCTCGCTTAATTTTTTTTATTGGCTGGCTGGTCCGTTTAAGTTTTTTATCGGCCGGACCCATTTATTTTTTCCATCAGCCTGTCCTAACCCGTTAAAGAATTGTCTTTATTCTGCTGGCGCGGCCTGTTTAAAAGTTTGTCCCCACTTTCCCTGCACGGACCCGCGTGCAGACCTCTACCGCGAGGACATACTTGGCCTTTAGTTAAACAGTCAGAGAAATGAAAGTCTATGGGATAATGCCAAATACAATTTGGCTGTTGTTTTTATATTCTAACGTATCTGATACAGGTTCAAAAAGCAGGATGCTTACTTTTAACTTTCCAATACAACTCTTTGCAAACAGTAATCTTCTCCTTATTTCACCACAAATTTCTGTCGTTAAATAAGGCAAATTCGGAAATTGTGGCATAAAACCTGAAAATTTAAGTTTTGTTAGGAAATCCTGCCAAGCTGATTAAATGGGTTAATGATCACTTAGACTTACGCAGTTACGTACATGAAGACAGATTAAAAATATTAATTTAGTTTAAAACGAAAGAAGAAGACTGAAGAGCTCTCAAATCAAAAGTGATCATTTTTTTTATAAGCTTTATGTTATGAGTATCTATCTAAAAACCATGTAAATAAAGTTGTTTAAAGTGGTATTCCTTAGTGATTTTTATTTCTTTTTCTTTTTAAACCTTTTAAAAATGGTAGGAAGTTTGTATGAAGTTATTTTTGGTACAGAATATTTTGGCATATTTATGCGACACTTTTGGGTAATTTCAGTGATGTATTTTTGGAGTAATGATGACTTTGACGTGCATGTATTTAGTATGGAGATTTTTCTTTTTCTTCAGAAAGGAATACAAAAAACTTAAACAGCCATACCATTTAGAATAATATTTGTTATGAAAAATTAATCATTGTACTTTACATAATTCATCAGATCTATTTGGAGTGTGGATTTTTACACCTTTAGCTAACTGTTTTCCATTCGGTTTATTATTATTATTATTATTATTATTATTATTATTATTATTAATTTAATTACACTTATTATTAATTTAAATTTGTTTTTTGTTTTTAATATTTTCTAAGTTACGGAAAGAAAATAACAATCACCATTCTAAAATATAATAATTTGTCGCCATTGTATAGGATGAAAAAAATGTCCCACCTTTTTTTTATTTCCCGCTTCCATGCTTGGCAATATCACTGTCCTTTTACAAAAGTAAGTAAATAAAGCCAGACCAATAGAAGATCTGTCCATTTTTCTACTATTAAACTCTAGCCGGGCCGAGCTTGTAAGAGTAAGGCCTGGCCTAGCTGAAAACTCCTGAATCTACGTAGAAGGAAAAAAGCCTGACCCTAGTGTAATAAAAGAAAATTGACCCGAGCTATACCCGACCTGGTAGCATATCTCTAAGGTAGACCCGACCTGGTAGCATATCTCTAAGGTAGACAGACACTGGAATAGAACGCAAACACAAACATATATCATGCTTGGCATCTAATGCAATAATTAAAAAAAAAAAAAAAAAAAAAAAAGAATAAAGAAAAAGTAAAACACACCCATGTTCGATATATTAATCTGTTGCTATTTTTAAATTTCTGGCTTTGCTCTGAAGAAATCGTTATTATCAGTAAATTGCGAGGTAATGTGCGAAAAATTTCCCCTGTACTAACTGTTTCACTATACTAGTTTCCTTTTGAACTATTAATGATGTGCGGCCCGCTTTATTCTGTTTAATAGGGTGAGGCATTTTCCTTAAATTCACTGGTCGATGATCGAACTTCCTCACAAATAGTGATGTTTGCCAAAGACAAAATGGGGACACTATTTATGAGAGCGAAAGTGAAAGAGAAATATACTGGAAAATCGAATTGATTCATATTGTGTAAATTTAAACATGCTATTTCACAATTTCTTAAAAGAATATCTTTTCTCAATCTCAGAAATTTATGTTTTTGTAATGCATGAAAATTGTTTCAATTATTACTCATTGAAGAGAATGTAAAGTTCGGATGACAAAAGATATTTCTGTTTACTGTTGAATGACGATAAAAAATTTCTAATGAAAAGTCTTTTTATTAATTGTTTTTATTTGCTATTCAGATTTCGTCTTCTAGTTACAAAACAGTTAGTGTGTATATAGTAAGTATTCGAACTATCATGCCATACGAACTATCATGCCATGAATTTGATTGCTATATAGAGACGTGAAGAACGGTGCTGAAAATTTGAATTTAATCAGTGGATTGTAATTATTCATGAAAATCCAAGAATTTTGTTGTTGCGTTCAGCTACTATTGCACAATTCGGTTTCGCGTCCGAAGAAACGTTTTTCTCGTACAAAGCCACCGTTATACCATCGCTACTATTGTGAAGGCAGTGGGACTCTAGAGCCAATAAGTTCGTTTGTTTATTATTTTTAAGGTAATTTTGGGTATATTTAAAATAACCGTTATAGTGATTGCCGCTTTTACGATCAGTTAGTACAATTACGAAGGTACTAGGCCCCACCACATAGGTTTGTTTGTATATTACATTTGAGTTAAGTTTAGATATATTTAAAGTAACACCAGGCAAAGTAATTGGTAATGGTTAAGAGTTATTTTTAGAAGCTTGTTTTCTCTTTCTTTGATTTACTATTTTGGCTTGTTTAATCTAAATAACATGTCGAATATTTAAAAAATATTATATATTTCAAGTCAAAACAAAACTACCTACTCAAAAGAAGAAAATTTCAACATCGATTTAAAACAATGGTTTAAAAAAAATCAAAGTGACTTAAATTGTGATTTTAATCAATGTTATTTAAGTCGGCAAACTCTGATTTACGCGTTTTGGGATGTTCTGAATACGGTTTGTCTATTTTTCGAAAATGTCTGTCTGTCTGCACAGCTTTTGTGACCACACTGATTCAAGCACTAATGCACAAAATTGCATCAAACTGCAGATTCAGTTACATCTTGCTTCTTTACATAAACTGCTGCTGATTAGGTTTTGATGCATATTGCCCAACAGGTGGCACTGCTGTGCTGTTCACGAGCTGCGTGATAGTGATATCTCGGTATTTATTCGATGAAATTTTCTTAAACACAAGATTTAGTTACACCTTGATATAAATTTGAGCTGAATAGATTTCAATGTATATCACCCAGGCGGTGGTACTGCTGTGGTCTGTTTCACTACTTCCGTGATAGCTATATTTCGGCATTTATTGGATGGAATTTTATCAAACATAAGATTCAGTTACACCTTCATATAAATTTCAGGACATTAGTTTTCAGTGTATATTGTCCAGCAGGTAGCGCTGCTGTCTTGCGTCTTTTACGATTACCGCGATAGCTATATCTGGGCATCTATGAGGTGGAATTTCATCATTAACCCCTTAAGCACCATATTCAATTTAGTGGTAGTATGCTGAATACCAGACATGTTAAATTTTGTCAAAAGTAGTTTATATCAGAATTTTTATGTATCAGAGATACAAAAAAACATAAAACCGAATGCGAAACACATCTGAACCGAATGACCAAAACATAGAAAAATGAACTTTGAAGAAAGAAACAAAGCAGCGGGAGAATTGATGAGTTTTTTCGATACGTAACGCCATCTATTGGGTGCGAAAACAATCATTGCTATAAAGCCCGCACAAAACCAATCACAATAGCGATTAGCGACGCAAAAGAAACAGATGCTTAAAACATTGCAGTCTGGACTTAAGACGAAGATGTACGCACATACCTCCTGGTATTACAAATAGACGAGTTGATGATGTACGCATGTACGTTATGGTGCTTAAGGGGGTTAAGCATATTTAGACTTTGACATGATCTGGTGCTGATTTCTATGCGAAGTTTTTCACGGTTTCCATGGTACTACATCTCGGCATTTATGATATTTCATTTCACCAAATGTAATATTTTAGATGCTCATGAAAAACACTGTTTAAGTTGATTTAATATTGCCTTTGATCACTTAGATGGTGACGCTGCTGTGCTATGCTGCTTGCCACGAATCTTTTAGTTTGTATTTCCGTTTGTGTTGGGTAGAAATTAACCACATTTTGTATTTGAGGTTAATAAATAAAAATATAGGTCGATCTCATTTTAAATTTTAGTACGCAATAGGATACGTTGTTGTGGAGTGCTTTATTATTATTATTATTATTATTCACTTATCACTTGTTAAATACAGAGAAATGTGCTATACTTCGTAATGGTTTATGTGCAACTCCGCTAGTTAAATTAATATATTAGAATGATATAGGAGAAAGTTTTGCAATGGCTACAACATGCTTGTTATAATATGTTTTTCAAAGAAAAATGTAGAAGATTTTTAAGGAATTTTTCCATAAAATCAATTTGTGAATCTTTGGAATTTCATCTTGTTTAAAAGGAATATGTGACAAAAGTTCAAGTTTTCTTTCATTGCATGCATTTACATTTATTTTTGACTTTTAATGATTGTTTTCTCATTTTATGATTTTATTATTTTAAAAAGTGTAGGTAAAAAGTTTTTATGTTTAGTTTAACATTATTTATTTTTTTATAGGGAATGTGTTTTTTTCATTAAATAATAAGTGTCAGGATATGAAGTTGCGAAGAAATGGTATGTAAACGATATTTTTGTTTGCTGTAAAAACAAAATTTAAATTTTTGTTCTTTTAAGTTTGCGTTCAGTTTTGTGCATTTTGTGTTTGAATGTGCTGTCACATACATTTCTTGTTACATTGCTGATTTATTTGTCATCATTGTCTTTGTGAGTTTCAATAAATTTCAGTGGCGGCTCGTGACGGGCCTTGTAGGGCGTTGCATGCGTGACTTTTACCCTTTTTTTATTGCCACTAATTTTTAATTAAAATATTTTGCTTTATTTAATCGTAGAAATTCTGCAATTAAAAAAGCCAAAGATTTCTGTTAAAAAATAGTGGTAAAAAAAACAAAACAAAAAAACACGTAAAAGTTGGATCTGTGTATGTAGTTGTGAGTGGTCTGCATGGACCAAAATTTCCAGGCCCGGGCCTAATCCGAAAGAAAGTTACCTTGGACGGGCCCGGTGCAAAAACTAAAAGTTTGGCCAGGGTCCTGCCCGAGTCAATTTCTACAAAAAATTCCAATTTTTCTTAACACACAATTAAAATTCTTTTTTAAAAATACTGCGTACATATTTATGCGAAAATTTTACGGTATAATTCAGACTATATGTCCACAAGCTATAAAATAATTAATGATCACTTAGATTCTTAGACTATTACATTCAAATATAGACTCATTTAAAAAATTAATGTAGTATAGAAAAAACATCATTATGTCATTACTCACGTTAAAACATCATAACTTTTAAAGCCGTATAATAAAAAAAAAAGTCGAAGATATTTCAAAGTATTGGTTTTGTAATTTATTAAAGTGTATTTCAGATGATTGATTTGTTTACAAAAGTTCATTATCACTATTATTTTTACCAAAAAAAAAAAAAAAAAAAAAATTGCTTGCCCGACACGTTTGTTTCTGGGCCGGTCTAAGTGTGTAGAAAATAATATAGACCCTGCCGAGTCTGCTGAAAAAATTAAGCCCGGGCTGAAACACGATGTAACTGTTCGATGCAGATCTCTAACTCTAGACATTTCACTGGACTTTTAAATTTCTATATTGATGCTGTAAAAATAGCGTCGGCTCGTGTAACTTAATGTGCAATGAAAATTGTTCATATTTTGTCGGCTTAGTCCGATACCTTTAAATTTGTTATATCGGGCCTGTCGGCCCGTTAAAAAATTTTTATAGGCCAGGCTGGTCCGTTTAATTTTTTTAGCGGCCCAGCCGGTTATAAAAATTATCTTTATTCTGCTGGCCTGGCCCTTTTGAAAGTTTGTCGTCACTTTGCCTGCACGGGCCCGTGTAAATCTCTAGCATGTATAGCACCCTAAAATCTAATCACGAACTTATTCCAAATTCAGTAAAGCTCCATTTATCCGATCTCCAGTCATTCGGATCGCCAAATATCTGGATCGATACATAGATGCAAACATCTTATCATTTACAAAATAAATGTGAATTTCGCCAATCGGACGCAGGGTGAATCGGATGCATCGTGAATTTCATCAATCGCTCACGAAAAAAAAATCTCAAATTTTGCCTTTTTGTCACGGAAAAACATCGCGAACTTCGTCAGTTTGTTCGCGGGTAAAAAAAAATCGGGAACTTCGGCAATTGGTTGCTGTAAAAAAAAATCACAAATTTCGTAAATCGGCCATTGAAAATAAATGAAAATTATGTCAATCGGTCGATAAAAAAATTTGCAAAATTCGTCAATCGGTCATTTTAAAAAATTGCAAATTTCGTCAATCAGTCGCAGCATAAAGACGCAAAATTCGTCAATTGGTTGCAGAAAAAAATTGCATTTAGTCAATCAACCAGTCACAAAATTTCACACAATTATTCGATCAGGATTTTTTTTTTTTCTGTAGGAATTTAAAAAAAGATATTCCTTTTTTATAAATTTATTACAAATAAATCGATTAAGTGCGAGTATAACTCGCGCTTAAAGGGAATTGAATTTATTAATTACTATTTATTAATTAATAAACTGCTACTTCCCCTGATTTTAGAGGGGACGAGGGGAACAAAATTTCGTAATGAAGTCTAAACAACGTGTAATATATAAAAAAAACGTGAAAAAGTTTGCTTATTACATTATATGCAAATCAAACCTACACTGTTGGGGGAAAAATGATGTTTTCTTTTTCAACAGCTACATCGCCCGTCTCGAAAATCGAACAAAATTCGCTATCCGAGCGCTACCATCAGATCAGTTTTCTATAAAATTTTATACAAACCTCAGCCTGTTGCATTACATCTAAACACAAAACTTCGTCGAAAAATAATCATAAATCCACCATTTAAGCTCAAAATAATCAAGAAAATCGCACAAAAAACGCTATCACAAAGCCTCCTTTCAAAGGAATATCTCTATTTTCAAATGGGAGCTGACGTCCATAGTTAAAAACATATAGGTATATAAAGTTTGATTCAGTTTTATCCATAACTTCATGCACTTTCCGATGATACAAAAGGGAAAAAATCGCACCTAAATTCGCTATTATAGCTATACCTTCAGACCGATTTCCCTCAAAATTTAATACGAATCATGTTCTATAACATTAGATCTAAATATAAAATTTGCTTCGAGAAATATTCATAAATTCTTCACTTAAACTGCAAAAAAATCGAGAAAATCGCCTAAAAATCGCTATTACACAGCGTCCCCTTCTGGGATATCCCCATTTTCAACTGAGATCTGACGTCCATATTCAAAAGCGTATCCGAGGGTAGTTTGATAAGTTCTCCGCCTGACACAGAGATGGAACAAGTATGACCGAATGACAATGATGGTTGTAAAGTATGATCCTTTAGATGACATGCTGCCGCGGACGCGTAAGTTTATTTGTTATTGCTGGGTGATAAAGTAAAGTAAACAAGTTTTGACATTTTCTAAAAATGGAAAAAAATTGAAGTTCGAGCTGTCATAAAATATTTTGTTAAAAAAGGTTTAACCCCCACGGACATACAAAAAGAATTACATTCCAGCTTAAAGGATTCTTGTTCTTCATATTCGACGATAAAAGCAGTGGGCTGCTGAATTCAAGCCTGGTAGGAAATCAATTCATGATGATGAACCCTCAAGACGTCCAAAAAACACTATACAACCGACGAAATCGTCTCAAAAATTCACAGTGCCGTATTAGATGATCGCCGATTGAAGATATGCGAACTTGCTGACATTGCAAACATCTCGATAGACCGTTTCCACTACATTTTACACGATATTTTGGGTATGAAAAAGCTTTCAACTCGATGCGTGTCGCGTTTGTTGAACGTCGACCAAAAACGAAAAAGAATGAACATTTCTCAAGAGTCTTATGAAATGTATTGTGTTGCAAGTTGAAAAATAAAATGAAATATTGTCAAAAATCTTGTATTTTCTTTGTCAAGTCGAGATCGTTTCGAACCACCCTCCTACAGGGCTGCACTAAAGAATTCGCACACAAGAGTTTGTCTTAAATGTATTAAGTTGCAAGGGACTACATCGAAAAATAATATGAAATTATGTCAAAAATCTTGCGCTTTCACTATCAGGTCGAGAACTTATCAAACCACCCTCCTATATGAAGTTTTATTTAATTCTATGCATAACTTCATACACTTTCGATGGTATAAAGATGACACACGGACAGACAGACATTTTGTAAAAACGTATTTTTCGTGTACTCTTACCCCTAAAACGTGTAAATCCGTCGAAAACCAAGTGGCTAAAAAAATTTCGATTGGAAAACTTTCTTCTATTATAGTAGAAGAAAGTAAAAAAGACGCGCGATTTTCACGCATACGCGAGTTTTATGACAGTGCTTATGATTTTTTTCCATGGGGCGCAAGAGTCATTTTGGGAGGAACCTTCAACTTAATTGGTTAATTAACTTTTGAATGATATCTGGGTTAGACGTGCAAATCTTAACAGGATCAAATTAGTTTTAAGCATCAGATTTAAAAGTCAGAAAAAGAAACTAAAAAATTCTAAGTTTAAATTTAAATTTAAATTTTTTATTTTAAAAAGATTTTCTTTTTTATCCTTTTAGCTACAGTAGTGGACAAAAAAGTATATACAGTAGTGGACACATCGTGATTATTAAAGAACTAGCCGGGCATCGCACGCCTAGACGGTCGATTTGGAGATCACGATGACTTTGGCAGTGTAGAAGTGGTCTTCTCCCCTAGATCTGCAATTAGATTTTTAATTTTATGATATTGAAATGCCGAACGCACTACAAATTAAAAAAACAAAATAATAATCTCTAGTAAAAATCTTATTTTAAAATCATAGTATAGACAGACAAAGCCTGACAAGTATTTAAAAAAAAAAAAAAAAAAAAAAAAAAAAAATCAATCTCAAACAAGGTACAAAGTATAATCTTTGTTAGAAATCTTATTTTAAAATAAAATTTCGTTTAAAACTGTTGTATAGACCAGTGAAACTGAAATATTCATTTAGTTACTCACGCATTCATTATATATATATATATATATATATATATATATATATATATAATCATTTTTTGTTTCATGCAGGTTTTTGTTATAGACAAATTCCGTATTAACAGGTTTTCTATTACTTCAATAAACTATTGGATAAACGGGCGAAGCCCAGTTCTGATATATGTATATTAATTTTTTTTATTTTATTTTACCGGTATTTCTTGTTTTCCGACTCAAATATGTGATTGTCTTGAAGAATTAATTAAAATTTATTTAAAGTAATCTGTTTTAAAAAAGTTCAAATACTTGTATAAATTAAATAAAAATAATTCATTTTAAAGAAATGTCAAATTAATTAAACTGCTAAACACTAGAAAGTTGACTTACAAAACTCGCGTTTTAATTATCTTTAATAAAAGTTATTGAATAACAAGAAAAGGAAAAAAAATTAAAGCCATTTTTTAATACTTTTATATGTAAATATTTTATAATGATATTAAAAAAAAATAATAGTAAATAAATAAAAATAAAGATATCTCTTCAACATGTAATTAAACTACATTTCTCAAACAATCGAAATATTGTAGAACATGCATATTAAGCTCTTTTCTATAAAATTTGTATTTTGGCTAATTAAGAGAATTTAGTAAAAAAAAAAAAAAAATCATGCTTGTAACATGGTAATATTGCACTAATCCGCACTAATTGGGACTTGAGCATGTTTGAAAAACATACCGCGGTTCCGGATTATCTATAAGTCCGATATAAATATAATAAGTAAAAGAGAAAGGAAAGAGATTGCAAATGATGGGCTCAAGTTTATGTAACAGGTTACATAATAAGAGAAAGTACACGGAAACGCCGCAATTAAACAGGTTCTCGGGCACGTGACAAAACTGAAAAATTGCTAATCAATTTAAATGAGCTCTGGTGTACTTAATTAACGGTGTTCTGAAAATTTTCATTTTCCTCGATTGATAATACGGGTCTTTCAGGCACAGTTAAAGTTTTCAGGCATTTTCAGTTAAAAAACGGTCTTCGTCAAAAGAATACAAGGTATGACAATAAAATTCGTTAAGTGTAATCATAAACAAAAGATTATTTCCTAAATCAAAGAAAAGACACTTTGTATACTTTTGTAGTAATGTTTGTAGTTTACAAGCCCTTTTTATGAGGGTAGGGGATCAAACCGAAACCTTATCTAACCCTGGCCTCTAGATGAGTTAAATTTAATTTATATTTATGAGTTACATTTAATTTATATTTATTTAGACTGCCCACTAACAACACCAAAAAACATTTTTATGTCAAAAAATATCAATTATGCATTCAAATAAAGTTTTGAAATTTATTAAAAGCGATACTTTCGCAGTAGCCGCATGCCAGAGTTAATAGATGAATAAATTGCCCAAGATTTGGCTAATTATTCTGATAATTTCAGTGGTTTAAACGAGTAGTTCGATTACACGTCTGTTAAATTTGCGTTTTGTTTATGTTATTTTACTTATTTGTTAATGAAGTTTTAATTTCGTTACGGAATAACAGCCGGAAATAAATGTTGAAATATTATATTGTTTTAAGTGTTAATGGGTTTATTTTGCAACCAGGCTGCACGCGATAGAGATACATTTATATAAAAAAAATCGTGCTTGAAAACTTTTTTTAAAACCATAAAAAAATCAATAAAATAAGATACAGTTTTCAAAACAGATTGCATTTGAAAGAACATTTTTTTCCCCTTATTCGAAGGTGTAAAAATTGAAATGTGTGATGTTTAGAGAAAAAAAATGCAGTAAAAGCGAAATTTACTAGTCAGATATAGCCACCGTATTGCCAGTTTAATGTTAATAAGAAAATTTGTAAGCTTCTCCAGAGCAACATAATCTCACAGAATCTGAATCTTGGTTCATTAACTGCACCATAAAATGATAAATTAAACACCAAAATCCCGGTTCCATCAGGTATAACTTTTCCCCATAAAATAAATTTAGAAAAAAAAAAAAAAAAAAAAAAAAAAAAACCTGGATCAGGTTTCAACAGTTCACCATAAAATTGGATTAGAAAAAAAATCTTGAATCATGGGTCAACCTTTAACCATAAAATTGGATAACCCTTAATCATGGTTCAACCTTTTACAATTAGATTAGATTAGATAAAATTCTGAATCATGGATCTACATATCACCATAAAATTGGATTAGAAAAACTCTGAATCATGGTTCAACCTTTCACTATTAAATCTGATTAGAAAAAACCCTGAATTGTGGTTCAACCTTTCGCCATTAAATTGGATTAGAAAAAACACTGAATTGTGGTTCAACCTTTGATCATAAAATTAGTTTAGTAAAAAACCTGAATCATGGTTCAACCTTTCACCATAAAAATAGTTAAACATTTCACCATTATAGTGGTATTTTCAAAAGCCCCATACAAATGGTGAAACTTATCACCAATACCTTGGTTGCAGCTAAATTTCAACTGCTTTTCACCAGTTTTTTGGTGAAACGTCGAACTTTATTTTTAACAGTGTGGATGAAAGTTTTCTGTCCTGTGTCAGAATTCAGTGTTAATGTATCAGAAGACAGATTGTGACGGAAAAATATTAATCTCTGGCTGGACATAGTTTTTTTAAACTATTACTTTAGGTTTTTCATATATTAATGCAACTCTTGTAAATTTATGTTTTGAAGGTGTGTTATGATATATACAGGGTAACTTTTAATTAACCTACAACTTTAAACTGAAATAACTGCTCAGGGCCTCACTAGATTGCGGCAAGAATGCGTGCAGTGAGAGAGAGGTTATAAAAGGAATTTGTTTAGTGTAAGTTCCACGCAATTTTGAAAATGTCGCCCAAAGAATCATATTCAACTGAAGATCACAATTTTATTGTTAGAAATTTATATTTATGTGGTGAAAATGCAACACTATTTCTACGGAAGTGGTCTTCAGCATTCAGAAACCAGTTACTGCCTATCAATACCCAAGCCGTTATCCTGGTGCATTGCAT
This sequence comes from Maratus michaelseni, assembly GCA_963931845.1. Lineage (NCBI taxonomy): Eukaryota > Metazoa > Arthropoda > Arachnida > Araneae > Salticidae > Maratus > Maratus michaelseni. The sequence goes on along the minus strand of OZ007594.1, from coordinate 184,129,446 downwards.
TGGCCACCTTATTCACCAGATATGAATCCATATGATTTCTATCTTTGGGGTCATGTGAAAGATTTGGTTTACAAGAAGAAGTCTCGGACCTTATTAGTCTCAAAAGTTCCATAACTGACTCATTTTCTAGCATAAATAAAAAAAACGCTTGATTTTGTTACTGACAAATCTACGCCTAATTTGAGCTATTATATCACCTCTGAAGGTTTTCACTTTGAAAATCTTATCCATTAAATTCCTTTTCCAGGTTGTTTCCAATAAAAGAATGTTTGTATTGCTATCGGCAACGACCCAGAAGTTATTTCAGTTAAAATTTGTAGGTTAATTCAAAGTATATGAATTATATACATTTTACTAAAGTGTTGCGGAAACATATTTCTATTTCAGTCCTGTGAAACTTTCTGACTTTCACCCATGATATAAATTGTACAATACAGTTCGCAAAAAGTGTGTGCAATGTTCTCTTTCGGTTCGATATCGCTTGCAGAACACATGTTACACGGGTTTAAATTTAAATGTGCCGATCAACATTCGGACGTCTTTCTAAAAGAGTTGGGAGGGTGCATCGTCCATGCTCTCTCGTCTGCCTCTGCTGTGGGACCGTGTACGTTAATGGGAGCTGGTGCACGTTAAATCTGTTCGTGGCTCCAAAGTCCTCCAAATTCTATATAAGCGTTACCTCTGGGGGTGCCAATCCAGATGCAGGTCTCTCATCTGGAATTGGTTCAAAATTAGGAGACCTGTTTGGAGTAAAGTCAGACTTCCACCCTCGGGTGCTCCTGGTATCTTGTACTAACAGAAGCTGCTCCATTTCCCTTTACCATGATTCTGGAGGTCTTCGGTTTCGTGGGGATGATTTAGCAGTGCTAAACCATCTGGGATTAGAAACAACAACAACAACAGTCCTTATAAAAAGAACGTATCACATTGGTGCCTGCCATACACCAAAACTGAAATATTTTCCTCGAGCATTGGAAAAGGTTTCTATAAATTTACAACATGCTAATAAATTGAATTAAATTGAAATATTTTTTTTTTCATTTTCAGATAAAAATCAACAATATTCAGAATATATTGTTGCATTTGCTGTTTTGAACGGATTTTTGGAACCTGGCAATCTGAAAAATGTGATCTCGGGTAGAAATAGACTATAAAGATCCGTATTTACAGGAAAATAAACAAACGCTCTTCAAATCTTTGGAGTCTAAATAAGAATATCTAAAATTTTTAAGCATGCAAGTATGAGGTAAATGTCACAGAAAATTTTGCGTCCCCCATGCGTGGAAGTTGAAATATTTGTGTATACCCTTAATAATCACAATCCATACTTCCAACTCTTAGTGAAAAAAATGTATTTATGGAAAATCTCCCATAAAAATTCTAAACTTAAATCTACAAAGTCTTCATAAACAAAAGATTCTTATTGATATTTCATGCATTTTACAAGGTTTTAAGAACTTTTCGCTGACAAATAAATAACCTAACGTGAAAAGATAATTAAAAAAAATTCATTTAGCGCAAATATTTTGCTATCATCAGCGTCAATCAGATGTTCAGAACGTGGTGCACTGCTAAGATAAAAATCGTTTGCAGGAAACTTTCTCAACCAATAACGGCACGGCGAAATCGCCAACGGCACACTCAACCTACACGACACATATCTTCTGTTGAATCTGTGAAGTATTTTGCCATTCAGGAAACAGAAAAAAAAATGGTTAAGTGTGATCGAAGATCGCATAAAGGGTTTCGTTTAATATTAATTTCAAAACACTTTATCCTTTAATTAATAAATCCAAATAAATTTCATTTTCCATTAAAAAAAATCAGGTTTTTTCATAAAATAAAAATTTATTGGTCGATTTTTCCGATTTCTCGAATTTCTTAAATAGAATATAATTTTGCGTATATATATCAATTTTCAAATCCCTATGTTATAAAGTTAAAAAATTTTTAACATGCGTTAATATTTGTGAGTGAGGCGCTATTTAATTAAAATTATTATCAGCATTGTTTATTTATTTATTTTATATTTTACCTTTCGCATCCGAAAGTAAAAGAAACAACTATTTTTTTTGTAAAGAAAAAAGTTACATGTCGATTTTTGGAAATTCTTAATCGGTATGTGATTTGGCGTATAAATACCAAATTCCAAATCCGTATCTCATATAATTTAAAAAATATATATATACTTTAAAATCTCCCAGTACTGAAAATTTAAAAATCATTTTTCACTTGAAAAAAAATTAATTAATATCTTTGGTAATTACCGTTCTATATTTTTTATATATAAAAAATTAGATATTTCCATTCAGCATTCAAATCTATACATAGATGTGTAAATTTCAAATCGGTAAATGCAATATTTTTAATAACTTTATAGAGCTTGTACTAACCGTACTTGTTTGCTGTTTTTTATCACTTTGAGGGTGAAATTGATAGCCTCTCTCGAAGTCGCAGTGAAAGAACCCATCTGGGTGGAGGATATAAGCGAGAAAGTTTTTTAAGCTTTTTAAGGTTTCTGCGCAATTTTTAATGAGTTTTTATCTCCATTAATTATTTTCGTAATCAAAATTTTATTATTAGTCGTCGGACAGGATGTATTCAAAATTTCAAGTCTCTAACCTATACAGTTTCTGGGTACGAACGCTGTACGAACGCCTTTCTGCAAGACAGACCGAAAAAGAGACGAAAGGGTTTCGAGAGATCAACGAAACTCTAAAAACACGATATGACGAAATTACTTCTTATTTTCTGCCGTTTATAATGCTTAACAAAATTTTAAAAACAAAAACAAATAACTTTTTATTTCACACGAACTTTCTGAAGTTTCTTCTTCTTTCAAACAGCATCAAAGTTTCAAGTTTAAAGGACTCTTCAGTTTTTCAATGCATTGACATCTAGCCTCAAAAACGGGACAAACTTTTCCACCAACCCAATACAAATGAATATAGAGTGCTTTTCTTGATTTAGATAAGATTTGTTTTTGTTTTTGGACACACTTGCCGAATTTATTTCCATACCTTATAGAATATGCTGCATTTATTTGTTATAAATATTTTTAACAAGAAATTGCTACAATAACAAATTCCAAATCCGTATCTTATATAGTTTTAAAAAATTATATATACTTTAAAATTTCCCAGTACCGGAAATTTGATCTGTGGTTAAAATCTTTTTTCCGTCCCGTCTACTATCGTTTGTCTGAAACCTGCACACGTGTATATATATATATATATATATATATATATATATATATATATATATATATATATATATATATATATATATATATATATATATATATATATATATATATATATATATATATATATATATATAAATAATTTTTCACTTGAAAAAAATAATCATTTTTAATTAATATATTTGGTAATTACCGTTCTATTTTATTTTAAATTAAAAATTAGGCATTTCCATTCAGCATTCAAATCTATACATAGATGTGTCAATTTCAAATCGGTAAATGCAATATTTTTAATAACTTTATAGAGCCCGAAATAACCATACTTGTTTACGATTTTTTATCACTTTGAGGGTGAAATTGATAGCCTCTCTCGAGGTCGCTTTTAAGAACCCGTCTAGGTGGAGAGTATAAGCAATAAAGTTTTTTAAGGTTTCTGCGCAATTTTTAATGAGTTTTTAATTAATTTCCATGTTAATTATTGTCGTAATCAAAATTTAATTATTTGCCATCTGACAGGATGTATTCAAATTTTCAAGTTTCTAACTTATACAGTTTCCGAGTACGAACGCTGTGACAGACAGACAGAGAGGGAGACGAATAGGGCTTCATGAGATGACAGAAACCCTAAAAACATGATGTGACGAAATTGCTTCTTATTTTCTGCCGTGTATAATGCTTAACAAAATTTTAAAACCAAAAATAAATAATTTTTTTATTTCACACCTACTCACTGAAGTTTCTTCTTTTTTCAAACAGCATCAAAGTTTCAAGTTTAGAGGACTTTTCAATTTTTCTAATGCATTGACACCTAGCCTCAAAAACGAGACAAACTTTTCCACCAACCCAATACAAAGGGATATAGTGTTTTTCTTGATTTAGATAAGGTTTTTTTGTTTTGGGACACACTTGCCGAATTTATTTCCATACCTTATAGAATAAGCTACATTTATTTGTCATAAATATTTTTAACAAAAAATTGCGTCGCATACACATCGAAGCCTTTAAAATAAATTCATTATGCGCTCTATTGAAGACGTAGGCGTTATATGTATTTGATTACAAAACATGATATTACATAAACATGATAGACTTTAGCATACAAAGTTTTATTTTATTTGTAGGTAACATAACATTTCATTTCTATTTGACACTTTTACTTAATTTTCCTTTTTATTTATCAATGTAAAAGGGAGAAAATAAGTGCATTAATTTGTTACGTTTAATACATTTATTATAAATTTCATAAAGAAGTTTTTTATTAACACTTTCCAACCTAGTTGAAAAGTGTTTATGACTTCGGTTTGTCTGTCCGTGCTCTAACTCCCGTAAATAAGCTCGGATTACTCTGCAATTTTTATATGTTATTGTCGTTATCTATAGCATGTTCCCTATTTCAACGGAAGTGTGTAGCACTTATAGTTTTTTTACAGGGACACTCAAAAGAATTCCGTTACATTACGGTCAAAGGGGAAAAATCATTTGCGGTTTATTTTAATGATGTTACACAATTTCAAACACATTGTAATTGATATATATCACTAAGGTGCATTACAAGAAGCTTAATATGGAATAGGGTGTGTGCATAGCACTTATAGTTACTTTACAGGGACAGTCAAAACAATTCCGTTACATTACGTCTATGGAGAAAAATCGTCTGCGGTTTATTTAAATAATGTTTCACTATTTTAAACGGATTGAAATTTATATACTATCACTAAGGTGCATTACAAGAGGCTTACTACAGAATATTGTGTGTATAGCAGTCATCGGTCATTTACAGGGACACACAAAAGAATTCTCTACTGTCTGTTAACAATAATTCCTGGAAGTGCGTTTTATGTTACAGAACGCGATTTTAAATTTAACTCAGTTTTTGTCTATTACGTGGTGTGTATAAATTCTGTAGATCCTATACAGGGAAGCACAAAAGTTCGCGAACACATTTCCGTTTTTTGACAGAAACTCCAGAAGGAGAATTTTAAACTGTGCTACGCGTTTCCTAACTGAACTAAAATTTAGCATCCTATGTAGTATATATACAAATCTATAGATCCTATACAGGGCTGAATAAAAGTATTCGGATATTTTTCCGAATATTGTCTATGTTGGAAATTCCTGAAATTATGTTTTTAAATATGTTATGCGTTTTCCAAATTGTTTACTTAGATGTTATCTTTCAGCTTATTAAACGGTATGATTTGTAAAATTATTTTGGAAGCGTTGGAAAGTGTTACATAATCTATGCTTGACGCATGATTTTTCGTTCTTGTTTGTAATTATAATATGTAGTTATTTATAACTAACAACCCTTCTTTATTTTTTGAGCTGAAAATACTAAAGAACTGCAATGAAAATATCTTCTAGGTGAACATTTATCTGAATGAAAATTAGCTAGAGGCACTTATGTCGCTATATAAAGATTTAATGATTTATTTCCTGTATGCTTAATGACCATTGTTTAAAAGGTCAAAACTTCATAGCAACTCCAAATTAATTAATCGTTTTTTTAACTGCTGATTTAATTGTCATTTTGCTGATTAAGTTTCGCGGGGGGGGGGGGGAGATAAAGTGGTTTAAAAAAATGGCTTATTATTGTAGAACTGCTAATTCTGATGTGGATGAAAGAACGACCATTTTCACCCTTCAACATAGGGGGGAGAAAATCTTCTTTAAGATGGAAAAAAGTGAGACCAATTAAAAAAACAATTTTCAAAATGTTTATTTTTGTGAAATTAATTAATGTCAATTACCTTTCAATAGTACAGCACAAATTAAGAAGTTATCAAAATAAACAAGATCACTATTAAGAGTATGTTACCGTTCATCGCCCGAAAAGTATGTCAACTTTTCATAGAAAGAATAATGTAACATAAAAACTGAATTTAACCACTTAAAATTCATAGATTTTACTATAAAAAATATTTTTAATATACATTAATTATTCAAGTTGATGGAGATATTGTCAGTTTCATATGGGTATGCTGTGCGCGCACAACTCTACTCTCTCAAATACACAACTCTAAAAATAGATTCATCCTCTTCCCCCTTTCCCAAATTCAACATGTTGTTTTCTGAAAAAATGAATTTTGTTTGTTTAAGATGACTCTGACCAGCTCTGCACTTGCACCACACGGTGCAGTGCACCGTGAACACAGTCGAAACAGTGTTCACCGTGAGCACAGTCGAAAATTCCCCTTCAGCAATGGGGAAGTTGCACTCACTTTAGATTTTGCATAATTTTACGTTTAATTGATGAAGACAACTTTACATACCTCAAAACTTAACTCGGAATCGCAAAAATAATTTAAACTATGTAGTTATTGGAGTTTTAAACTCCGCTAAAACCAAAACAAAACCACGTGATCGGAAAACGCGACGGGAGTGGTTTGACGTCACTACACATGAAACGGGAATTCTGCTTAGAGCCGAGTGCCCGCAGGCTGTTTTATATTGCTTTCTATGTACTATATAAACATCTTTTAAAGACTCGTTTACACAAAAACAAAAGTTAAAAGATTATTTTATCATATCTAAATATAATGCACTATTAATTTATACATTTGCATTAATTTTCATTTAGAAAAGTGTTGACGTTGGTCGGATTCTAAAAATACAAAATTATGTCTTTCGGAAATAGTTTTTTATTTTTTTAATTCAAATTTGCGTTTAGGAGAGAAAAACTGCATTTCATGTGGGTAAAAATACAGGAAGCTAAAGCTAAAAGGCACGTATATTGTTCACTTACTCTGATTTATTTAAACAAATAAGACTGATACTTTTATTAAAAAGAAATCGTAAGTAAAATCGCATTTATATAGTTCTTGAAATGCATTATTTTCTTAATTCATTTTAATGCTTAATAATTCGTTTTAATATGAATATAATTTCGTGTTATGCAGGTTATATTACGGATAAAAAATGTACTCAAATTAATTATGAGAAAACGAAATTTTGAGCAACAATGCAAAAAAAAAATCCTTTATTTAATACTGATTTATTGCATAAAAATTTTAATTAAATACTGACACTAATAATTGTGTATTCACTCTTCAGAAAAAAAAAAAAAAAAATACTGCACCATACGTGAGTAAATTTATCACTATTGTTTTTGATTTTCTCTTTTTATGTACTTACTTAAAAATAAGTATTAAATTAAATATATTTTTTAAATACACATCTTTTATAAGCATCCAATGTTTATTTTGATAATCACGCCTCCTTTTATGATTGGAATTCGTGATTTTTCAAAAAATGTCCAATATAATACTATAATTTGGCGTGGCAATGGGAAAATTCCTAATGGGAAAATTCACCGTTTTTTTTTACGCTTGGTAGAAAATGAGAGCTAATAAATTTATTAAAATAAATGTATAATCTTTGCTTTTTTTCTGTTTTAAGGTTAGGAAAGAAAAAAAAAGCATTATTTAAACTATCTTTTTAGGATTGCTAAATTGATTTCTCAACGTATAATCACAATTCAATTAATATAGAAAAGTGTAAAAATAATTTAGTTATCATTTTATTATTATTTGCTTACGTATAATTTTTGAATAAATGCAGTACTTTTTGTTTGTTTGAAATATAGTTTCTCAGAATGTCAGATTTTTCAGGATTATTATTTTTAGATTTATCAGGTTCTAAAAATTTTATATCTTTATTTTCCTCAATGTTCTAACTTTCGTAAAAATAAAAATAATGAAAATATCTGAAAATCTTGTTAAAGAAAGCAGTATCTTAATTTTGAAAATAAGCATTATACTGCATAAAGCTTTTTTAAAACAGAGCGAGATTTGCTGAGAATTTGAATATGTTGTTGAAGTAGAGCCCACTCTTTTCACTTTTGAAAACAGCCATCTCATTACACGTAAACTTTTTATAGTGACATATAAAGAAATAAATATATATTATCATTCAAGGTTTATTCTTTGTTTGAACAATGCATTAGTATCATAAGGGCAGGGCATTATGTTGAGAGATATTATGCTATAATATCACAATGGTTTCTAAATTCAATTCACAGGTAAGGCATGAATTTGCATGATTAATTTTTTTAATTATTTGGAAGGTATGGATTATATATTAATTTAGCAACAAAAATTTAACATAGAACCAAAGAATAAAGAAAACATTTATAGATCATGAACGAAAATTCAAACATACTACCATTTTTTTATTGTTTAAAGTATTAATAACAACAATAAAATTTAAATATACATAAAATTGCTTCAAACCATTTAGAATTATTATATTTCTGCATAATATTTCTCTTTTGACCTTTTTAATTTCCGTAGAAATATTGTTAATTTATAACAAAAGTAAAACAGATAATTTTTAAACTAAACATCATCTCTAATCTGCAAAGTTCTATAAAGCATAAAACCTTCAATCCCACATTCTGAAAATTTCACAAAACTGACAGTATTTAAAATAACTACTTGACTGTTTTGCATGTGTGTAGTGTAGTCCAGAGAAAAGTGTAGGAAGAAATTGAGTCCTTTAAAGGACCCTTCACAAAATTTTTCATATTAAAACAGGAACCTTCACAATACATTCCACCTTAAAACAAGACCCTTCACAAAATTTTTTGTCTTAAAAATAAGCCTTTCACAATTTTTTTCCATCTCCAAACTAAACCTTTTACAAATTTAATTATTTAAAAGAAAAATTTTACCTGACACAAAACAACTGAAGCCATCGAAGAATCTATTTATGTAGCTTTTACATATATAAAGAATCTTGTCAAAAATTCATAAACAAGAAACTGAATATAACAGTTATTTCAAATTCACAAAATTATAATTAGTTTTTTCACAAATATGAAATACTTTTCACAATTTCACAAAAAAGAACCCTGTGAGAAAAGTCTGGATAGGTCCCTAGAAACATTTTTTGAAAAATTATTAAACTTTTCTCGTGTATATTTATATAAAAATTCTGTAAGCCTGTCTTAAAGCTATCTTAGCACATTTCGCTCTTTCTAATAACTTTAGCTGTTTTTCATTGATTCAAAACAGTTTATTTAACAATTAAAGAGATAAAACATATAGCGGAACCAAGCAAAATTCATAATTTAAGTATAAAATATAAATACAAAAATCCTTTTATAAGTTGACTCCACCCTCCCTAATGAAATAAATCCTATTTGTACCAGTTTATTTTATATTGTGCAATATATATATATATATATATATATATATATATATATATAAGTATACCTTATTCTATAATATACAATATTGTAGTACGAGTGTTAACTTGTACCGATACTTTATTTCTACATCGAGATCTGGAACGGAAAATTCTTAGAAACGCGATGGAATAAAAATATCACCTGGAATTCACAGTATTATTTATTCATTACAGCAATTTACAATACTTTTAATTTGTTATTCTAATCATTTTTAAGAAAAGAAAGAAATCGTCCAGCGTAAAGCAAGCATAGGAAATAACAGGGAGAAATACAGCGAGGGTTTGTTTACATGTGTAGTGACGTCAGAACAGCTTCCGTCACGTGACGTGGCTTTTTCCCGCCACGGCGAAAACTGCGTTTTAAAAGTTAATTTTATGAATTATACAAGTTTCAAATATATATAAAAATGGTATCAAAATGTTCGTATTTTTACACTCTATCAGATGCAAGTCAAATTGAAAAACATGCAATTTCCCCATTGCCGTCAATGAGCTGAAATTTACTCGAATGCCTTTGCGCAGTCCTGTATATGATTTATAGAATTTATACACACAGAGTAAATCCAAAAAATTAGTTAAATTTAAAAATACACACCACAATAAAAAATGCTTTTCCAGCAATAACCGCTCATAAGCAATACCGTAACCGAATTCTTTTGTGTGTCCCTGTAAATGAACGATAAATACTATGCATACCATATTCTATAATAAGCATCTTGTACCTCAGTGATATATATTAATTTAAATATATTTGAAATAATGTAACAATATTAAAATACACTGCAAACGTTTTTTTCCCGGAAATATTTTAAGCGCCCCCTGTAAATGAACTATAAATGTTAAATACTTCCTTTTCAATACTGAACATGCCCTGGTAAACCTCAATGTCATCAAAAAGTCACCTGTAAAAAATGCAGCCAAGTCTCGTATCTCATTTACTGTAAAAAAAGTACTGAGATCGTATAAAGCCAAGTTTAACTATCTTATTAACTCTGAAATTTTCATTCACAAATCACTCCTAGTCTCTACATCTTTAGTTGATTATTATTTTGTGACTTGGCAATTACGTAGCACGAGAATGTGATGTATATAGTTAGTCTTAATCAAATAATACTATAACATATTAAGGTGTAATAACTTCCCTGTGCGTATATAATTTGCCTTAATTAAATTTTCCCATCCCATCCCATAACATAGTAAGGTGTAATAACTTCCCTGTGTTGCGTAATTGCCAAGTCACAAAATAATAATTAACTAATGATGTAGAGACTAAGTAGTGATTTGTGAATGAAAATTTCAGAGTTAATAAGATAGTTAAACTTGGCTTTATACGATCTCAGTACTTTTTACGGTAAATGAGTTACGAGACTTGGCTGCATTTTTTACAGGTGACTTTTTGATGAGATTTCACTTCTTTTTGTAAGTAATCCTCCTTTTCTTGATTATGGGCTCTTTTTGGAGAACATCCACTGATTTTCGAAGAAGTTACCTTAAAGAAATTTCAGGTAACTAGGCAAGCACTAAGTTATGGGAGGGGAGAGTCAAAAGTACTCTCAATTGCTTGCAGAAAAGGTGCTATCCATCTGAGATATTACTCGCAGCCTAGATACTTGATATTTAGCACAAAAGTACTGTTTAGGATAAAAAGAAAGCTAAAATTAAAATTTCCGGAAATTTTCAATAAATCAAACTGTATTCGATTTTTCGAAGTTTTTTTTTTTTTTTTTTTTTTTTTTTTTAAATCTTTTTTTCCGGATTTTTAAATTTTTCCTTACTTTGTATCCTAAACCCTAGCTTTCTGCCAAATGTCCAGCTGGTAGGACTACAAAATCGAATTATTTTCAAACCTTCGACTTTTTATAATATTGATTTTTCGATTTTACTTCTAAGTTTCCTGATTGTAATGCCATACAGTAATTCTTTGATCCGTCTTCTTAGGATCATTTAGGTTCAATTTAAAGATAAATCAAAATAATCTTAGAGTCACCATGATTTTATTTAGAAAGGACTATCAAGCCATAACCAGCCAGTAATGTCGGGAGGAAAGGGGGAGCTGTGAAAATTTTTTTGGTGCTAACATCATTTAACAATCCATATTTCATATGCAAATTAAATAGAGTATAACAAGTGAAAGAAAACAAACATGTCTATAAAGAAACCGCCCATAACGCAGCCGGTCTATAGCGGAACTTTTCGATACCGAAATTCGTAAACAAAAAGAAAAAAAAAAAGCATAATCCGGGGGAAAAAAAACATAAAACAATTAGGGGCGATGTACTAGCTAATAGGACAATTATCTTAAAACTCATGTTTCTAGAACTACAAAATCGAATTGTTTTCGAATTTTTGATTTTTTACAGATATTTCGATATTTCGATTTTATTTTTGAATTTTACAAATTTTTAAAAGTTTCTTTTTTGAATCGTAAATACTACCTTTACACTACAATTTTAGTCTCTAAGACTACAAGATCGAATTATTTTCAATTTTTTATTTTTTTCGAATTTTTCTTTCTAATTTTCCGGATTTTTTCATTTTTTCTTATTTTGTATCCTAAATACTACTTTTATTACAATTTTCAAGGTTTCTAGCGCTACAAAATCGAATTATTTTCAAAGTTTCGATCTTTTTTGATTTTTTAATTTTATTTTCGGTTTTTATTGTGTTTTTAATTTTTTCTTATTCTGAATTCCAAACACTACCTTTACGCCGAATTTTAAGTTTCTAAGGTTAAAAAATCAAATTATTTTCATTTTTTCGAATTTTTGAACTTTTTTTGTATCCTAAATACTATCTTTATTCCAAATTTCAAGTTTCTAGCGCTACAAAATCGAATTATTTCAAATTTTCGATGTTTTTCAATTTTTCCAATTTTTCAATTTTATTTTCGATTTTTATTCTGTTTTTATTTTTCCTTATTCTGAATTCCAAACACTAGCTTTACGCCGAATTTTAAGTTTCTAAGATTAAAAGATCAAATTTTTTCATTTTTTCAATTTTTTTCGAATTTTTCGAATTTTTAATTTTTTTTTTCGAATTTTCTGGATTTTTTTAATTTCTTCTTTTTTTGTATCCTAAATACTACCTTTATTCCAAATTTCAAGTTTCTAGCGCTATAAAATCGAAATATTTTCAAATTTTCGACGTTTTTCGATTTTTTCGATTTAATTTTTGATTTTCATTGTGTTTTTAATTTTTTCTTATTCTGAATTCCAAACACTAAATTTACGCCGAATTTTAAGTTTCTAAGGCTAAAAGATCAAATTATTTTCATTTTTTTAAATTTTTTTCGAATCTTTTAAATTTTTTTTCAAATTTTCAGGATTTTTTAATTTTTTTCTTTTTCTGTATCCTAAATACTACCTTTATTCCAAATTTGAAGTTTCTATAACAACAAAATCGGATTGTCTTCAAATTTTCGGTTTTTTCAATTTTTTCGATTTTTTTCAATTTTGCTTTCGATTTTTTTGGTGTTTTTGATGTTTTCTTTTTCTGGATGCTAAACACTACCTTCACACCAAATTTTAAGTTTCTAAGACTACAAGATCGTATTATTTTCAATTTTCAATTTTGATGCAATTTGTTGAATTTTCGAATGTTTTTTTATTTTTCGAATTTTCCGGATTTCATAATTTTTCCTTTCTTTGTATCCTAAACACTACCTTTTTTCCTAATGTCAAGTTTCTAGGGCTACGGGATCTACCATATTTTTTTGATGACGCGTGAATGAGTGAGTGAGTGACAAAAAATCGAATGTTTGAGTTCATATATCGTCTGAACTAGAAAAGACAGACATTTTAAATTTTAAATTTTGGTCCTGTGTGCCAAAGACTCTAGAAAAACGAAGTTCCAGACTTTTGAGAAACTCCAGCGCAGAGATATGGGGGGGGGGGGGTCAAAAGTTCCCTAAGTTGCTTCCAGAAAAGGATGCTTACGGCTGTGCTTTCTCGACTTGGTGGAGACGCTGCCGTGTCTCCAGATAATATATATCAGTTACATGCAGTCCGAATACATTTACGCGAGTTAGAGCACGGACAGACAAACCGAATTCGTAAATTCTTTTCAACTATGTTGGAAAGCCTTTGAAAAATATAAGTGTAATATTTGATAGTTACAAATAAGTAGTAAAATGAATTGCTGTTGTTTTTTTTACATTCTATGCATCTGACATATAGGTACGAAACCGGTTTTAACTACGGTTACGCACGGTTTTAACTTTTGTGTACCCCTGTTTTCAAATAGTAATATTTGTCTTATTTAAACATAAATTTCTGTCATGAAATAAGACAAACATTACTTTTTGAAAATAGCAGTATACTGCACGAATCCTGAAAAATATAGCGGAAGGAAATCTGCCAAGCGAATTAAATGGATTAAAATTATAATGTCTTCCTGAACTATGTGCCTCAGTATAAGGATAAATTGTTATCAAAATAACAATATTAAACATGTAAGTACAGGGAGATTACCATAAAAGAGAGTAAAATCACAAAATGTAATGAAATATAAATCCAGCAAAAAATACTTTTTAAAAATATCTCTGCACAGATAATATGCTGCGGCCTCACCGTAGTGATGGGCTTAATGAATGATTATGATATTCGAATTAATCATTCGGGCATGGGCAAAACATACCTGCCAACCTTCGTATTCTTTTTAATCAGTACCAGAGAAATTGGGGTTCTAGCCACTTGAGGCACGCGTACCATAGGTTCGCCACCTTTGTAACAAATTGTTTTGAATTCAATGCATACCTCCCATGCATCGAACACCACATTGCTTTTACAGTCTGATTGGCACCGGACCCATTTTTCACTGTTCAAGCGCGCAAAAATTCACATGCGATGTGTACGGACCTACCTTTACACTACATTTTAAGTCTCTAAGACTACAAGATCGAATTATTTTCAATTTTTCTTTCTAATTTTCCGGATTTTTTCATTTTTTCTTATTTTGTATCCTAAATGCTACTTTTATTACAATTTTCAAGCTTCTAGCGCTACAAAATCGAATTATTTTCAAAGTTTCGATCTTTTTTGATTTTTTAATTTTATTTTCGGTTTTTATTGTGTTTTTAATTTTTTCTTATTCTGAATTCCAAACACTACCTTTACGCCGAAGTTTAAGTCTCTAAGGTTAAAAAATCAAATTATTTTCATTTTTTCGAATTTTTGAACTTTTTTTGTATCCTAAATACTATCTTTATTCCAAATTTCAAGTTTCTAGCGCTACACAATCGAATTATTTCAAATTTTCGATGTTTTTCAATTTTTCCAATTTTTCAATTTTATTTTCGATTTTTATTCTGTTTTTAATTTTTCCTTATTCTGAATTCCAAACACTACCTTTACGCCGAATTTTAAGTTTCTAAGATTAAAAGATCAATTTTTTTCATTTTTTCAATTTTTTTCGAATTTTTCGAATTGAAAATCGAATTGAATTTTTCGAATTTTTTTTCCTCATGAAATTAACTTCTCTACTTGAGACATTCAATTTTATGGCATAGGAATATCTAGCAACACTGTTACTTTTTACCAGGAATTATTTTGCCGCAAATGGAGCATATATTTTTCTATTCTCAAAAAGCCAGAATATAGGTGTGGACGTTCTGATTTTGTGGGTACGACCTTTCAGACTTTCAACGAGGACTAATCGTTTTGCAAATCGTCTGTTGGGATCATCGGTCATTGCAACTGCTAGGATAGAGAGCGTTCTCGAGCTCCAGCTTCCAAGATCATGGCGACATATTGAGTCGAAGTGAAACATCTTCGGCGAAGCAAAGGAGTATACAAAAACCCAAGCGCATTGAGAGAGACTGTCAGGTTTTGAAACGACTTGTGGAATCGAAAAGAACCCACCTCAGCCAAAATAACTGCAGAGCCCAAACAGCATCTACAGAATTCATTATATACGATTACAGTTGGAAAAGAACCCAAGTAGCACAGATTGTTGGCTCGTCGTTGACAGTTTTTGAAAACCGTTCGGAAATGGTAAGTAGAAGGAGCTGCCTAATTTGGAGCGTTTTTGAGCAGCTAACGGTTGTTTACTGTTGGTCTTTTGCTGGCAAAATGGTACGGCACGACGGGCATTTCATACTGTGAACCAACGTGAGACAACAACTAGCCAACGTTGGTCCAACCATTTTGTGCTACTTGGGAACTGAATAAAAACCAAATTTGTGGCAGAATAGTCATTCGTTAACTAAAATGCAAAATGTCGGTTACAGTGGTGCCATATTCATAAATTGTGGTCGAATGAGCGTAAATCGTGACACAAAGTGATATGTTCAAACGAACTCTCATACACATTGCTCCAGTCAACAGGATATATGTCTGTTGAATACTGCAGCAAGTATAAGATCCGGATAGTATTCTGCCATTCGTTTAGCATTTAGATGAATCTGTGATGATTTCAGCTGTCATCTCGGGATTCTCTGCAGGCCATGCAGTCACCCTGCAAAGAAGAGTAACTGGGAATAGGATGTTAAAATTTTAACCAACTACGTTCACCCGCTGCTCTAAACATTATATCCTGCAAGAGATAGCGTCGTTCAGGACGTTAAAGGTGCATTTACATTAGGGCGTTATCGTCCTAGGCGCTACCGTTCCTGGCGTTAAATCATAAGACCCAATCAATGAGCGTGCTTTATTGGATGTTTACGCCGCCACGATTGGTTGGCTCTTATGGTTTAACGCTAGGAACGCCAACGCCTAGGACTATAATGCCATATAAAACACCTTTACGGTCCAATTCATACAGTTAGAATGGTGTATCACGACTTGATAGTTGTAAAGTTATGTTTTGAGGAACATGCTGACGAAATCCGACATCTCATATGGTCTTCACAATCTCTAGACCTCAATATCAATGAGCCACTGTGGTGTGCTTTGGAGAATAAAATCCACCAGTATCTTCCAACCAATATCTTCCATCAACATCTCATCAGGAACTTTGAGAATATTTCCATGAAAACGGTATAATATATCGTTAGCCACCGTTCAGGATTTATATAGTTCAGTTCCAGGACAATTTCAGGCAATAGAACGTAAGCAGCGTGCGCTATATTCATACGAAGTTTGCCTTATTTCTGGTTGATTATATATTTTTGATCACCATCCGCATATTATAATGTCATGCTTAGAGAAAGAATCGAACACGATGTCTCTTTATCGATAAAAGGGTTTTAGTCACTGATCTACCAAGATTCTGAGCTAAGACTTTTTCCCTTCTTTTAAAATTGAAAGGTTCCCACACTCATGCCCTCTTGTATTCTTTTAATTGTTTTTCTCTGTTGTCTCCCCATTATTTATTATTATTATTATTATTATTCTCTGCTAACTACCGGCTTTAAAAAGTTCATTTTGCTTTGCCAGTCCAGGCCAGTCTATGTGATGTGTTTTCTGTCCCAAACCATACTAATTTCTAGTATCGTATAAGATTTTATCGGTATTTCTTACATACACCACTGCGTATATAAGGAAAATTCTGATCACTTCAGAAAACCACCAAGTGCTCTAAAGCTGAAACTAACCGGTGCTTCGTGACAACTTCAACAATTCAATTAAAACCCCTTAAATAAGCCACTTAAATACTTCACCAAACTTCACTTAAATACTTCATTGAAAGAAATAAATTGGTTCTTTCACTCCAAACGAAATTCGTAGTGTCGTTTAAACTTTTTTTTTACAATTTAACGTTCCTTTTTAAATAGTAATTATAAACAATTTCAAACCAAACGTCTCCGTATTGGCGAAGTGTCTACGAACGAAATTTTCATGACCATAACTTAAATGTCATTTTTCCACATGCGCACGATCGTTAAATTCAGAACGTATTTTTCTTGAAATCGCAAAACTGATTAAAAAATTCTGAAAACTTAAAATAAAAATTTTTAAAAATATTTTCTTTTCTTAATTACTTCCTTATTATCAGCCTGACCCTATTTTCCATGACTCTTTCTGGATGCTAAAATATTCATTTATAATCCATACCCAACACACTGATAATACATAGCTCTTACTATTTATATTTACTAAACAACCGCAATCCCTATTTATCATAAGTTCTCAAAAATACAATTTAAAGTCCAAATCCCCAAGTATTTTCAATTTTGTAAAATTTGAAGGAAGACATAACAGGATTCAGATTCACGCACAAAAGTTAGTTTCACGACACAATACGGACCCAAACAAAACCAAGATGACCACTAGAGTGCTCTTATAAAGTGTAACGTGGACTACTGCGCCTCAAATCATGTGAGATTTCTGTGTATGATAACGGAAATTCTAATCACTTTCCCTTTGAAAGTACTTCCACGAGATATTCCTAGCTGAAATTCATCACTACTTACATTTAGCGGCAATTTCAACAATTCAACTAAAACCACTTAAATAACATTGCAAGAAATGAATTGATATTTTCTCTCTAAACAAAGTCCGTTTAAACTTTTTTTTCATTCATTCAACTTTCCCTTTCTAAATAATTAACTCATAAACAATTTCAAACCCAATGTGCTCCTTATCGGCGAAGTACCTGCGAAGGAAATTTTCATGACCGTAACTTAAATGTCATTTCTCCGCGTGCGCCCGATCGTTAAATTCAGAACTGATTTCTCACGGGATCCTAGAACTAATTTAAAAATTCTGGAAAACTTTAAATGGAAAAAAAAAGAAAGGAAAAAAGATTTTATTTTCCCTTCTCAATTACTTCCTTATTATCAGCCTGACCCTGTTTTGCGTGTCTTTTCCTGGGTGCTAAAATATTCACTTATAACCCATACCCAGGACATGCCAGAACGTCGCAGGAGCTCAGGGATGGGTATCGATCCCCATCCCCCGTAACCATGACAACTGAGGGGCGTGAAGGGGAAAGAGTGACGGTGGAACAAGTGGTCACTATACCCTGTACCGTGCATTTCTCTTAGAAAATGGGCCTGCGATTCCAAATCTATACCAGCTAGTGTAATGGGTAAAGAGAAAAGTTTTGGCAAGGGAATGTATGTAAATAAAACAAATTTATTTTTAGATACCAAGGAAAAGGTGATGTCGATTGTTGAATATTTTGATCGGTTTCATTTCGATTTTTTCATTTTTTTGTTTCGAATCAAGGGTTACTTTTTTATACATGTTAATTGTGGTAAAACGATCTTTTATCTGTTATGTTCTTAATTTTTGATACTGTTTGAATAAATAAGATAATTTGATATTTTTAAAATTTATTGTACTTGTCCCGAAATTCACTGTCTGACTTAGCGTACTAAAGCATTACAAATACTTCACACTAATAGCATATACAAGGTATTCTTAAATTCATGCAAAAGTCCCCCCCCCCCAAAAAAAAAAAAGTGTGAAAGGAATACAGTAAAACTTAATTATCTAAACTCAAGTCATCCGGATCTATATCAAGAAAAAAAAACATCTAATGTGAATTTATGTATTCGTTCGTAAATATACAGAGTAAGCACAAACTCTTGCTTGATTATAAATGCCCTGATTATAAATATTTATTGTGAGAAACTATTATGATTAGACCTATGGTTGTTTGGATACATTCTAAGTACTGTCATAAAGATTTGAAAAAGTCCACATACTTCATGAAATTTCAAAGTGTGCCTCCTTGGTTGCTCGGACGCTTCAACCATGAATTATTTATCAGTAAGATGGAGCACCTCCTCACCGGGGTTCATCAGTTCGTGACTTACTAGACGAAAAACTGCTGGGCTGGTGAATTGGAAGGGATTTACCAACACCATGGCCTCCACGCTCTCCTGACATTACTCCTTTTGATTTTTTCTTTTGGGGATATATCAAGGACAGAGTCTTTGGCACACACCAGTTGCTTTCGTTGAAGAACGAAGGCTAACATAAAAGATGCTGTGTGTTACAGAAGACATATTAACTACAGCTGATATAGAAGACATATTAGCGAACACTTGGCGAGAACTAGAATACCGCGTTGACATTCTCCGAGCTACCAAGGGGACACACTTCGAAACTTCATGAAGTATGTGGTCTCATTAAAAGCTTTACAGTACTTACAATGTATCCAAACAACCATATGTCAGATTGCTTTGTTTGAAAAGAAATGACGAGAAGAAATTTGCATTCTCTGATCCGCCTTCATCATATACAAACTGTAGTTGAATGTCATGTTAATCATCTTCCTTTCCCGTAGTTTAAACGCAGTCTTATCCAGAGCCAAGTTGTACTCTCCCGACCTAAGAAGGCATGGATGATTCAATCCAGATTAAAAGTGATATGTGTTAGTGGTTTTCTTCGACTTCGTAATTCATTATTAGTACCTTTAATATGGTTAGACAATAAAACTGGCACTTTACCCTGGCATTTTAAAGCGTTTTGAACAAGCTGTACATCAAAAGATGCGTCATTTGTGGTCAAACCAGAGTTGAGTATTGCGGCTCCACAATCGTTGTACATCAACTTGCCTCAAACTTCGAATTTAGCTGCAGCAGATTTCTTTGTTTTTGTATATTTACTGGTGAAGATTACCTTGAAAGAATTCGACACATGATGTTGAGAAAGCTGACTGTAATTGTCAGATGCAGATGTCGCATTCAGTTAAGACTGAACCATCGATACATGAAGTATACTGATCAGTTTCGAAAGTTTAAATTAAAATGCAGCGCATAGCACACATTGAAAGTGAGAACATTAAAATATATTTTTGGATCATTAAAGTAATTGTTGAGTTTTAAATAAAGATGTATTTATTATCTACTTGATAATCACACATATTTATAAGTTTTTATGAATAGCCCGGAATTTATGATGGTATTGAAAGATTCATTTCACATGATAAGACCAGTAAAATTTTGACAAAGCAGATTTTCGTCACTCTAGGGTTCTAAAATAAGTGTATCTAAGATAGAAGAAATGTTATGAACTCTGTGTTATTAAGTCAGGTAATTACTTCGAAGACGTTGTTGTTCTAATGCTTGAGTGGTCTATAAATTCGTAATACACATATGATTACAGAAATTAATGATCGTATTGTCAAGTTTAGGTAAAGATATAGCTGTATAGTAATTGTGAACTGTACCACGCAAAAGAACAAGACATGTTACTATAACCTATAATCTGAGGGTTGTCATGGCAAATTACAAAGCAAAAGTTCCACTAGAGCGCGCCAAGTCGACGTGTTTTAGCCACTGGTCAAATAAGCAGTAACAACGGCAAATTTGAATAAATTGTATGTATTTATCAAAGGAAAAATGTTAATTACAACCGCTTGATCTTTTTTTTTTTTAATTACACCTTGCAGAGGAAGATTGGCTTTTTGTTCGTTTTCATTTTGTTGCATTTTTTAAAAGTTAAAAAAAAAAAAAATAGGCTGTACTATCCGTCAATATAAATTATATTAGGATCGAATAATATGCACGTATGCCAAATCCTTAAAAAACAGATAGGAATCTTGGTTGAATTCGAAATATTTTTATGAAAATATTTAGTATCAATGTCTTAAAATAACAACTAGCGGAGCTTCGCCCGCTACGCTGGTCAGTTTATTCCAAACAGTCCTTGAATTAAACTTAGAATTGGGCGCCCCACTGTTTTTGGATCCGGTCAACTCTTAAAGAAAAAGAAAAAAAAAGAAAATTTTATTTAGAATCCTGCAGAAACTGCATCAACTTATTTTTAAAAACTGTGATTGTTCATTTATTTTTTGTCTGAAGGGTGATGCGTTTCTCTTAAAAGAAAATTGACCCAGGCTCCAGGCAACAAAATGGCTGCTTGTAAAATTCATCTGAAGGAAAAGCTGCTATTTCAAAGAAAGAGCATGTTTTTCCTCCCATTGGAAGTGTGGGAGAATGATGAATGGGTTTTTCATTGTGTGGGCTTGAACCACTACCTGTTCCCTTTTGTTTAGACCCAGCCCACTCTCAAACAATAGAAGGGGAGAATCCCTCTGGTATTTCCCCTTCTATTCCTGCTTTGAAAAAAGGTTGAAGCATGCGCACTGAGGACAATTTCATGGAAAATCCGAAAAAAAAATGCTCTTTTAGCTTTAAATATATAGATAGTTATCGAGAATTTCAGCAGAATTTAGTTAAATTTTCTCCAATTTTGAAACTGCGGTTTTCTGCTCTTATGTAACTTCATCATGTATCATCGAATCTCATAAGCTTTGTTTATAGTTTTCTTGATGAATCGTATCTTTTAGAGAAGTTATTTATTGCATATTTATATAGATGCACGCATATATTGCATATTTATATAGATGTAGTGCACATTTTTTTGTTTTCCTATTAAAATATCTTATGCATTTTACCAATTTTACATTTTCCTCTAAGCACTCTCAAAACTCAGACGAGTAAAAGAATAAAAACTTATTTTAATATGCGAAGCTTTGGGGATTAAAATATGTTATGTTTTTCAAAAATGATGGAAATTTTAAATTAGAATTATAAAACTTAATCGGCTTAATATTAATTCCCTCGAACAACGTTTCAACGAAGTTGCGTAAAAGCAACGTCTATGTTTTACTTACGTTCGAATTTTCAAAATAGTGTTGTCTCTTGTTTATAATTAGAAGTGTTTCGCCTTTACAATTAATTACAGCCACTTAATAAATCGCTAGAGACTTTTAATAATCGAATAGAGTATTGAAAGTTTTCGCCATTTGCACATGGCTGTCGTTATTTTCTTATATTAACTAACCACGGCGAAGAAGGATGCGTGATCCTAAAAATCCGAGTGATGCTGGCTAAAACTGGAGGATATTGTTCTAGTAATGCTAGAAAAACTAATGCAAGAATACAAGAAAAGTATCATTTTCATTCATATAAAGTTCATTTTAATTGTATCAAGGGCGAATCCAGCTCTCCATTTGGAGCGGTGTGCAGCGGTGGTGTCATGTCTCCTTTTTGAAAGAAGGGACGTACATCTGTTACCAGTGGCGCAGCCAGAATTCGGTTCTAGGGGGGGTTTTGAGTTTATAATAAAGATGGTCGCCGGTTATATGAATCATCGGTTAATGGAATCAGTCTTTTAAATGAATGAAATCATAATGCTTTTCTCCGCAATTAAGTTTCTTATGATTCATTTAAACAGCGTTTACAATATTAGAGTTACAAACTATAAAATGCACCAATGAAATAACACAAAACTAGGTTAGATTTATAAAGTGTTTAAAAATGATGAGGGGAAAACTGGAAGAACACACTACAGCAAATAATTTTTACATAGAAAATAACAGAGTTGGAATCCATTTGTTCAATCAAAAATACACAAGGTTTTCATTACAAGAGAATCACGAATTCTTATTCCTAACTTTAATAATAATGAAGCAATTTTAACAAAATTTTCAATAGACTTACTTACTTTGCTTTTGGCCAAATGTAACAAGTCATTTAGAACTTTTAGGGCTATAGTCTTGAAATTTTATATGGATGTTACTTAAAAGACGTAAATGCTCCCCAGAATTTATTTTTTCAATTCGAAATTTAAAAGAATGCAACAGTAAGAAGCATTCTAAAATTGCGATTTATGTGACACAATTGGTACGAAAACTTGGAATTTGGCATGATGATTACTTTTATGTAGTAAATGCTTCCTTATAACATTTTTAAAAGCATTTAAAAATTTAAGAGGACGAAATGAGCTGAAAACTTTCTAAAAGTGTTCTAAATTATGATTTAGTTGAAACTGTTAGTGTTAGAAGCTTGAAATTTAGTATAGAGATTACTTTTAAGATGGAAATGCTTGGCATAAAGAATTTATTATAAATGGTAAATTTAAAGGTGTGAAACAGCTGAAAGCATTCTAAATTACGATTTATTTAGAACCTCACGTCATAATCGGGCCTTTCGAAGACGATCTTTTTTCTATACTAAAAGTAACTAAGCGTCTGTATTTCGGCACAATCCATTAAAAGCATCTTGGAAGATCAAAATTACAGCGCCTACAAAAATTTGGAAACGCTCTGATGAATAAAAGTATTTAAAAAAATCTGAGAATTTTTCGATGACAATGCAAAAAAAAAGTTGGGTATTTTGGCGTGGGTTTGCTCGGCGTCGGCTCATGTTTTCAGTATTAAATGTGACTTATTCTTTTTTGAAGTGACTCTGTGACTCTGTTCTCTTCGACTTTAGTCAAAGACTTAGATTTTTTTCACGGAATTTTAAAGAGGTGTTGGATACAGTTATATTTGCAATCGAATAAAATTTCAAAGAGTTCGGACAGTAACTTTTTTGTGTTGTTATTTTAAAAGACACGTCGCAAAAAAAAAAAAAAAAAAAAAAAAAAAAAAAGACGTGAGAAGAAAGCATTTTTTTTTACAGCTAGATATCAATATTTTTCCACGGTCTGTAAAACCATTATATTTATAACCATGGCTTTGCAAATTCGATAAAATCTGGTAGCCAGTAAAAAAATTCTAGTTACCAGTAAAAAAATATAACCTGCTACCCTCCGAAGTCACTAATTTTCAAAAGCACAACAGTTTTTTATCAATTCATTGAGAAAAATAATAAGCCTATTGTAGGATTATTAGTTACATAGTTTAGAACAGTTACATCATTTAAAAAGATGGTATAAACAAAGTTTTCTAATGAAATTTATCAAAATTATTTATCCATGAAAAAAAATGTAAAGGCTGCATTAACCGGTATGTTCAGAAAATGCTGATTGCCGAAGGTTTCAAATATCTGGATAAGTGAGTGCTGCAAAATCTATATCTGATGAGGGGGGCATGGATGAAACAGTGAAGCAGGAAAACAATTTCTGCCTATTTTCGTGTCGAAGTCAGTCATATAATTATTTTTTATTAATTTAAAATTTGCATTTGTTAAACTTATTTTTACCTAATTAAAAATGCCGAAAATGAGAAAAAATGCCATTTATGGTCCTTTCTTAGGTCAATTTTTGTACAAATAATAATAATAATAATAATAATAAATCGGGTTAAATAACTTGGTGGCTAGATAGAAAAACTAAGTCGCCAGTGGCGACCTGCCGACTGCATTTGTCAAGACCTGTTTATAACTGATGAAAAGTTTATAGAATTACGACAACTGGGGTTATTTTTTTTTTAAACTATGAAATGAGAGACTCTTACGAGGAAAAAAAACAAAAAAAAAAAAAACAAAAAAAAAAAAACAAGAAGGTGTCTTTTAAAAATGCTTTTCTGTCTAATAATCAATATTTTTTAGTGAAAATTTCATTTAAAAATATAAAATTGATATAAGATATATAATCATACAAATTTGAGGTAATTATCATACGCCCAGGCACCGCCGGACGGGTCAGCTAGTATAATTTTAATGACATGCAGATAGCATTCGTTAAAATGTAATAAGTGTAAATCAATGCATAACTAATATATTGCTGATCAATTTAAATTAATGCATGGTTAGCGTAAACTTGTGCGTAATTATAGATAGTATTTTTCTAAAAAAAAAAAAAAAAAAAAAATGCATTTAGCGCTTTTTTTTTTTTTTTTTTTCAAAATCCATACTCACAGGCAGGTCTTAAATTCTAGGAAAAAGAGTACCGGAGCTCATACATATACGCTATAAGCAAGAACCCGAAGGCTCTCATCCTGTGAAAAAACATATCGGAGACTTGAGGCTTCCATGAAAAAAAATATTTTATTTGAAGAAAGATAATTGAAAAAATGAGGCGGTCCCCCAGCACTCAGAACGTCTATATCTTCACATCATGAAAACTCAAAATCGAATGCCTTTTTTTGAGATGCCACAAATTTATCGCGTCGACCCATAGGGTACAGAAGAAAATTCGTTAGGGAGAAGCACATTCTAATTTTTTTTAACGCAAACCGCCAAACCAGATTACCATATATCAGCATCTTTATAACAACAGAAAACTAACTTTCCGAACTTAACATCTGCAGGAATTTTAGCATGCAGATGTATCGAGAAATAGATGTTGCATTTTATCTTTCTTTATTTATTCTGTGATCCAAAATGTATGCTTTAGGAAAACACGCAGATGCCAAACTGAAAATGATTTCATTTCTCATATGAAAACCGCAAGCACATACGAAAGAAAGAATTTAGACATGTATATTAATTGAGAAAGGATCACTTCAAGCTGCAATAAAAGAGTTTAAGAATTGTTGAATTTTAAATAGAAAGGAGAGAGATTTTCTTTTCACAGAAGCGCGATAGAATTAAAAATAGCTAAAAGAGGAACCACAACTAATTTATAAAATTTTAGCGATAAATATATGAATCTCCATCATAAGCAAGACGTCGTTGCTACATTACCAACAAATGAAATATAGTCTTTAAATTTGTGTACAGACCCCCTACGAAACAAATGATTCGAAAGAAACACCGATTGCAAAAATCTGCTCATAATCGAAAAATAGCTTTTTATGACTTTAAGTACTTTTTTTAAATTCTTACTTTTGCAAAGATTTTTTTCCCTGGGTACGCACATAGCTTGGTCTTAGATATAACTGAGAGCAAAAAACGCAAAAAAAGCCGCTTGAAACTGAGAGAGACTTACAAAGTGTATGTTTTTTTTTCTCTGGAATTCGATGATTTGTTATTGTTTCAAACGTGGAACAAAGACAGAAATGCAATTAAGAAACAGACCACTGTATACTATATAACTCAAAGCGTCTGTGTGAGAGTATATGACCCATCTTGTACTATAAGATGTCTCGACAAAGTGACGCAGTCCAAAAATCAAGTTTTGACATAACCTATGCGTGTAATATGCGCTTTCACAGTTTTAAGTAGAATTTTCGCCATTTAATTGAATCACATTGTTGAATAGAATTTGATTTAATAAAGCGGTGGATTCTGCCAAGGCGGAAAGGCCAAAAAACATAATTTTAACTTTAGTAGTTTTGATTCATATAAGCGGCAATTATAGTATTTTTTTAGCTCTGGGGGGTGTTTTAACCCCCCCCCCCCTGGCTGCGCCACTGTCTGTTACATAAGCAGTTTTTACTTCTTAAGTTTGTTCACAACTCCAAACTTGCTGTTTTATGAGATACTTTAACAAAGTTATTTTCATTCATAAATGCATACAATTTACGGGTAAATTTAGAAGTTCTATTCATAGATACTAAGAAATTGAACAGTTTCCCATTTCCTTATAAGGATTTTTCACAAAATGTTATCAGAGCTGTCGGCATTTTAATCCCAAAAATAATTTTGGGATTCGACAGTTACGAAATCCGCGAGTAATTATTTATAATTGAAGCTATGTAATCACGTATATAAGGAAATGAAAACGTTGTTCGTTTTTTTTTACTCTTAAAAGTCAATGTCTGCTCGCATTTCCGCACCAAAAATATTTGCATTTTTGAGCGGAAACTTTTTAAAAAACACCCTTAATGTATATATTTATTTAACAAAATGCATTGTTGTAGGGAAACTTTCTTCGTTCAGAGAGAATGAGTCTCATGATCTCCCCTTTGGATCCACCCTTGAACTGCATGTGAGCTATTTTGTCATTAGGGGTCGTCTACATACAAAAATTGTACCAACTTTCATTTTTCAACTGGTATAAGCCATTTTTGACAAGTTTAATTAATCTGCCCTGCTTTTTTTGAAGTAGGGTCCCAAACACGCTTGAAACCCATCAACCTTTTTTATCGTTTAGAATTATGGGGATATTTTAGAAGAGGTTACAATCACTCTGGTATCATATGAGATTCTTGCAATTTAATTTCCAGACGAATTCGCGCCATATTGATGTAAAATTTCCCCTACATCATATATCATATATTCTAATACGAGCATATCTTGTGTGTGTGTGTGTGGTTATTATATGCAAATTTTATCTTTAAAACGGCTCTAACGATTTTGACGAAATTTTGTGTCCTACCGTTTTGGGGCACCAGAAAACCATTGGGCTAGGAACGAAACCCTAAACATATATGTCGTGTTTCCAAGTTCAAATCCGGGAAAAAGGCAGTCGTGCTCGTGATAAATAGGGTTAGCGATGTTATTGGTTTCCCTTTTAGTTCGCATCAGGCGGCCGGGTGGTATCATCAACAACAAGAAATGTCAGTCCATATTTTTGTCGAAGAACCTTTTATTTCCAGTTTAAGACATCTCTTCAGGGAAAATGCTCATTAGCCAACGCTAAACGAAAAAAAAAATACAACGTTCCATTATTTACTAGAATCCGTCCCGATTCTTTTAGCAAACACCAGCGTCAAAAAATCCTCTCCAAATCAGGATGATCGTGTTTTTAAACTAGCTTGCGTAATAATACAGAATACGTCACGTGACCCACTTCTATCGAATCAAAAGGTCTCTTTTGGAACTTTATCAATATTTCCGGTGGATTTATTTTGTTGTAAAATGCAAAAACTTTCTACGCCCATCCAGAATATTCCATAATCTCGTACCAGATGCCTGTCATATCAACAAACCAGCTTATCTGTTTTTGAGGCTGTAGCTAAACTTCGAATTTAATACGTAATAAAAATAATAATAAGAAAAGAAAATGAATCTTTATAAAAGGGAAAAAAAAAAAGAAAGAATTAAAGTTTTTCGGAAATATTTTAATAGACATTTGATATTTAATAATAGGATAACTTTATGAAATAAGGTTTTTTGAGCGGAATATTTTAAGAGATACGATATTTTAGCATTTAAATAAAGAAGTTATAGCAATTTGACCACACGGGAATAATACTAATGAATTTTAATAATGGATTAAAATAAAGATGTTCTATTTAAAGAATAAATTAAAAAAGCTATCGCCATTTTTAGAATAACTACATTCGAATAAATATTATTAAGTGGATTAGGAATAATTGGCTTTACATATGGATAGTAAAAGGCTATTTTAAGAATGAGAATTATTTTAATAAGCTGGGTTATATACCGAATATTATTGAATGGACAAATTTTATAGAATAATTGCGGAAAAAATTTAAATTTTGTAATATATATGTCATAACTTTACATTATGCATGATTTTCTCTCAAATCTAATTATAGGCATACATACAGGATCCGTCCAAAAGTCACTTATTACCTCGTTTATCTCGTAAGTGCGTTGGAACTTTGGAAATCTGTGACATACGTGCGTTCAAACATTTAAAAGAGGATAATATCATCTGGTTAAAGAACTGTTTGGGGCAGAAATATCATGGGGCTAGACAAGGGCGGTTGTCTGGAGGCATATCGCTGGAAAGGTCTCTTCACAAAAAAAAAAAAAAAAAAAAAAATACACACAAAAATTGTTGTCCTAAATAATTTCTTAAAGAAGATATCCCTTATTTAACTTTTAACTCTTCTATATAAAAAAATGCAAATGCGAATTTCATTCGAAACGCTTATAACTCACGTTCTGCGAAACAGATTTTTATGAGACTTACATTATCAATTAGGTTTTTGTTGAAGGGAATGTTTCAGTATATTACAACACATTGTTCTACGTTGCTTAGTTATAGTGCTATGAAAATAAATTTTATAATCAGGTGCACTGCAAGAAAAAAAAAAATGTTGATTTTACGGTATAATACTGGCACTAGCACCCCAGCTGCCAGTATTATACCGTAAAAATAACAGTAATAAAGAGTAGCTACGGCGCAGACAGGGTATTACTGCTTATTTTACTTTTTATTAATGTTAATTTTACGGTATAATACTGGCAGCTGGGATGCCAGTATAATACTGTAAAATCAACATTTTTTTTTTTTTTGCAGTGTGATTATGAAATATTAGCTTTCTAAAAAGTTCTACTGAATGCATTTTACTAGGAGTTGCACTATTTATTAGATAAAGTATGCCAAAAAAAAAAAAAAAAAAAAAAAAAAAAACAGAAAGAAAGAAAGAATTAATTAAAAAAGAAAAAGAAAATAAAAATGGTAAAAATTATATGAAAAATTAGCATTTCAAATTGCAAAATTTACATTCTACTAACACATTAGACTAACACATTATACATAGTTATAGTAACACATATCACATATAGTAACACATATGTTCACATATACGTTTCACATATAGTAACACATAGTTATAGTAACACATATCACATATGTGTATGTGTACATATGGTAACACATATAGTAACACATATAATAACACATATTATAGTAACACATTATACATAGATGGCTAACACATTAGTCATCAAGGTTGTGCTACGTGAGCGCAGTCACGGGCAAAAGCTATAGTATTTTAAGAAAATGTGAAATTTTGTTCACGAGATAATAATATGTGTATTTTGTTGCACCTTGTGTATAGAATTAATAACCTTAAAGTTCTTATTTGCTGAGAAGTTTATATTTGTTTCTTTTTTTTCAGCTGTCAGCGGTGAAGGGAGAACCTCTTGAAGAGGATTCAGTGGTTAGTGAAGACGGCTCAGCGCGAAGCAGCTCTGATGTTGCCACCGGTGGTGTGGGAAATATGGCTTCTGCAATGGAGCGGCACATTCAACAGACCAATGAGAGGCTCCTCTGCATCAAAGAAGTAAGGCAATTCTCTTTCTTCCCATTTAAACTTCTGGCTGAAGATTATCTTTGATCTTCGACTTTACTTAAGTACCGTAAAAGCTGCTTAAGTGATAACAAAATATTTTGGGCGACTTTTTTTTTATTTTTATAAATGACACAAAATTATTTCATTTCATAAGTTGCATTTAGTTCTACTGACATGTTTACACTCAACTCTTCAGCAAGGATGAAAATCTATGATTTTCGCCTTTATTCTTTCTTTTCTTCTTTTTTTTTTATTTTCTTCTGTGTTTGCAAGAAGAAAGTATTGGATTCGTGAAAAATTTCGACTTCTGTTTATCAATGTATTTACACGTTTGAGAATTCCTGAACACGATTTGACTGTTTTTAGAAAATGCCAGTTCGTGAGTCTGTCTGTCTGTGTGTGACACAATTTTTTTGGACGCTCTATCTCAAGAACTAGTGCACGGAATTTAATCAAACTTCAGATTCAGTTAACCTTGACATAAATTGCTGCTGATTAGGTTTGTGTGAAAATCACCCAACAGGTGGCATTTTTTACGATTTTCGCAATAGCTATATCTCAAGAACTAATGTAAGGAATTTCATCAAACTTCAGATTCACTCAGACTTCGAGACTTTGGCATAAATAGCTGTTGATTAGGTTTTGGTGTAAATCGTCCAACGAGTGCCGCTGCTGTGCTGCCTGTTTCCTGATTTCCGCGATAGCTATATCTCACGAACTAATGCACGGAATTTCACGAAGCTTCGTATTCTGTTAGGTTAAGTTTTGGTGTAAATCGTCCAACAGATGCTGCTATGCTGCATTTTTGGCGATTTCCGCGATAACTATCTTAAGAACTAATGCACGAAATTTCATCAAGCTCCGTAAACGTAATCAGTACCGGGTCTCACAGTGTCTGCGCACGCCCCTGAAGGTCGTGCCCGCGCACTAGAGGTCTTCAAGGGGACCCGACAAAATGAAGGCAAATTTTTAAACGAGTCGGGCACGGCCGGCAGAATAAAAACAATTTTTTTAAAGGTTCGGGCTGATAAAAAATAATAAACGGGCCAGGGAGAGCCGATAAAAAAATTAAACTGTCCAGCCATGCCGATAAAAAAAGTTAAGCGTGCCGACTGGCCCGATGTAACAAATTTAAATGGATCAAACTAAGCTGATAAAATATGAACAATTTTCAATGGACGCGTTTGGGACGAGAATAAATTAAACATAAATGTGCTGCATGAGCCGATGATAGCTTGACAACATCAAAACAGAAATATAACATGTCCAGCGTAGAAATCGGCATCGGACAGTTACATCCTGTCTGATCCCGGGCTTTTTTTTTTCAGCAGACTCGGGCAGGCCGGGATCAGGCTTACATTTTATTCTACATACTCGGGACGCACCGGAACTGGAATTAATTGTTCCTAGAGCGTGTCGAGCACGCAATGTGTTTTGTAAAATTAGCAATAATGAGCTTCTGTTAACTGAATCTTTGGAAATATACTTTAATAACTTATAGAGAAACATCATCAAAAATCTACTTTTTTAGCTCACAGGCTATCAAAGCCTGAGAGCTAATGTGTCCGCCGCCGATTCTGTATGTAACGTATGTACGTAACACGATAACTCTTGATAGAAATAACCGTTTTGCTTCAAATTTTGTATATAGGTTCATTGCGATAAGGCGCTTTCCTGATTAGTTTTGGAGATTCATTGATTAAGTATAAAAGGGGTAACGGGGAACTAATCTGCCCTCCTTAATTTAGATAAATGGGTTTTTCATGCAGAATTAACCGATTTTCTTCAAATTTTGTATAGGTTCATTGTGGTAAGTCGCTTCCCTGATTAGTTTTAAGGGTTTATTGGTTAAATATAAAGGGGGATACGGGGGGCTAATCCCCCCTTAATTTAGATAACTGAGTTTTTCATGCAGAATTATCCGATTAGCTTCAAATTTTGTATATATGTTCATTGTAATAAAGAGCTTCCTCGATTAGTTTTGGGATTCATTGGTTAATTATAAGAGGGGCGGGACCAGGGGGGGATGATCCCCCTTAATATATTGTCAATTTCTTTATTTTTCGAGGGGCTTATTTCAGATTCTTTGAAATAAGAGTATAATATACAATTAGTGTAAATAGCCTGTGAGCTCAATGCCCTCATTTTAACTGGGTATTATTTTTTTTAATTTTATTATTATACAGCAAATAAAAAGAAAACTGCCCAGTTAAACTGAGGGCATTCAGCTCACAGGCTATTCACACTAATTGTATATTATACTCGTATTTCAAAGAATTTGAAATAAGCCCCTTGAAAAATAAAGAAATCGACAATATATTAAGGGGGTGTTATCCCCCCGTTACCCCCTCATAGTTAACTAATGAACCCCTTAAACTAATCAGGGAAGCCTCTTATTACAATGAATATATATATACAAAATTTGAAGAAAATCGGATAATGCTGCTTGAAAAACCCATTTATATAAATTAAGGGGGGATTGGCCACCCGTCCCACACTTTATACTTAACCAATCAATCCCGAAAACTAATCAGGGAAGCGTCTTAACCCAATGAACTTATAAACAAATTTTGAAGCAAATGAGATAATTCTGCATGAAAAACCCATTTATATAAATTAAGGGGGGGGATTACCCCCCCCCCCCGTTCCCTCCCTTTATACTTAACCAATCAATCCCGAAAACTAATCAGGGAAGCGCCTTAACACAGTGAACCTATAAACAAAATTTGAAGGAAAACGGAATAATTCTGCAGGAAAAACCCATTTATATAAATTAAGGGGGGGATTAGCCCCCGTCCCCCCCTTTATACTTAACCAATCAATCCCAACAAAAACTAATCAGGGAAGCCTCTTATTACAATGAATATATATATACAAAATTTGAAGAAAATCGGATAATGCTGCATGAAAAACCCATTTATCTAAATTAAGGGGGATTAGCCCCCCCCCTTCCACCTTTATACTTAACCAATGAACCCCCAAAGCTATTCAGAGAAGCGCATTATCACAATGAACCTATATACAAAATTTGAAGAAAATCGGATAATTCTGCTTAAAAACCCATTTATATAAATTAAGGGGGGGGGGTTAGCACTCCCCGTTCCCCCCCCCTTTATACTTAACCAATCAATCCCGAAAACTAATTAGGGAAGCGTCTTAACCCAATGAACATATAAACAAATTTTGAAGCAAATGGGATAATTCTGCATGAAAAACCCATTTATATAAATTAAGGGGGGATTGGCCCCCCCGTTCCCCCCTTTTATACTTAATCAGTCAATCCCGAAAACTAATCAGGGAAGCGTCTTAACACAATGAACTTATAAACAAATTTTGAAGCAAATGAGATAATTCTGCATGAAAAACCCATTTATATAAATTAAGGGGGGGATTAACCCCCCGTTCCCCCCCTTTATACTCAACCAATCAATCCCGAAAACTAATCAAGGAAGCGCCTTAACACAGTGAACCTATAAACAAAATTTGAAGGAAAAAGGAATAATTCTGCAGGGAAAACCCATTTATATAAATTAAGGGGACTAGCCCCCCCCCCCGTTCCCCCCCCTTTATACTTAACCAATCAATCCCGAAAACTAATCAGGGAAGCACCTTAACACAGTGAACCTATAAACAAAATTTGAAGGAAAACGGAATAATTCTGTATTAAAACCCGATTTATATAAATTAGGGGGGGATTAGACCCCCCTGTTCCCCCCTTTATATTTAACCAATCAATCCCGAAAACTAATCAGGGAAGCGCCTTAACACAGTCAACCTATAAACAAAATTTGAAGGAAAACGGAATAATTCTGTATTAAAACCCTATTTATATAAATTAGGGGGGGATTAGCCCCCCCTGTTCCTCCCTTTATATTTAACCAATCAATCCCGAAAACTAATCAGGGAAGCGCCTTAACACAGTCAACCTATAAACAAAATTTGAAGGAAATCGGATATTTCTATGAAGAGTTATCGCGTTACGTACGTACATACGTACATACATACATACAGAATCGGCGGGCACATAAGCTCTCAGGCTTCGATAGCCTGTGAGCTAAAAAAGTTAACCATCTTTTTTCTTTTATTCTAAACTACATTAATTTTTTATGTCTTTATTTGAATGTAATTGTCTAAGAGGCTAAGGCTAAGTGATCATTAATGTTGCTATTTATTATTATCTTAAAGATAGGGCTAGAAGATTGAAACCGGTCTCTTTATACGAGTGTCAAACAAATGCCGCAAAACGCAAAAAATCACAAAAAAAGAATCGAAAATTGCAGAGGACAAATTTTACTATATATTGGACTAAAAGATTGAAAAGGATTCCTTTCTACGAATATCAAAAAATTACCGCGAAATGCGAAAAGACTTAAAAAATCGCAGTACAAATTCCGAATAAACTTTATTGGAAAGAGGGCAAAATTTATGGACGAAAATTTTGTATTTGAAACCGGATTCATTTTACGATTGCCAGAAAATTGCCACGAAACGCAAAAAAACTCTAAAAGTCGCAGTACAAATTCCGAATAAATTTTATTGAAAAAAGTTTAAAATTTATTGGGGTAAAAAATTGAAACTGGATTCCTTTTAAGAATGTCAAAAAATCGCCGCGGAACGTAAAAAACCGCTAATTGCTAAAAAATTAAAAAACGCAGAGGGCAAATTTTACTATATTGGGTTAAAAGATTAAAACTGAATTTCTTTTACGAACGTTTAAAAATCGCCATGAAACGCTGTAAAAATAGCATTAAAAAATTTACAAAATATTCAAAAAATCATCGAATTCCGAATTAACTTTATTTATTTTGTTGGGCTAAAAACTGAAACCGGATTATTTTTATTAGTGTGAAAAAATAGCCGCAAAACGTGAAAAAATGCTGAAAATCACGTAAAAAATTATTTAAAAAAATCTGAGCAAAAAACCTAAAATTGTCTTTGAGGTGCATAATTTCAGACATACAGGTACCTTCTGGCCAAATCTTGTAACTTTGTGCGCAGCGATCTCTTTAGAACACAGCACCACAAACACTTATTTATTACCACCAATCTTTATTATTATAGATTTAGATTAAAGGAAGTGGCCGACTTAAGGAAGTTCTCAAATGGCCTACTCAACAATGCAAAACTTTCTGACTCATTTTTAAACCTAAAGGCATAAAATTGGCAGGACTGATTATTAAAGCGATTTGGAATCAAAATGAGGCTTTCATTTTTTGATAACTAAATTACCTATCGAGTTATAAGCAATTCGTGTCATGTGACGACAC
The DNA here is from genome assembly GCA_963931845.1 of Maratus michaelseni. Taxonomy (NCBI): domain Eukaryota; kingdom Metazoa; phylum Arthropoda; class Arachnida; order Araneae; family Salticidae; genus Maratus; species Maratus michaelseni. Next base: position 184,094,352 of record OZ007594.1, on the reverse strand, counting down.
GTTTTTCTCCTTTTTTTGTTCTGGTGCGTCCCGAATTCGGTTCAAAATGCCTACTTTGACAATATTTTCTGAAAGATCTTCAACCTTTACCAAAAAGTGGAAAACGTGTTTTGACCACAAAGTTTCTGAATAAGAGCATCTGCCGATTTAATCCATTTGAGAACAAAAATGACTTAAAAATGTCATAAAATAGCCTATTTGGATTTGAGAACAGACTTAAATGTTTCTGGAATGAGTTTTTCATATAAAAATAAACATTATAAATTTTAAACAAAATTTTGACTGTACATAACATTACTCGATATTTTAAGAATCAAATTCTACATAAATATTTATTCTTGATAAATATACTTTATTAAAAATAATCATTCTTTTAATTTTACAGGCGTTGACAACCCCGAGTGGTTTCCAAGGTGCTGCCAGAGAACTTCTGGAATGGTGTGGGGACCCAAGAGCATTTCAGAAAGTCTTTGAACAGAACCTAATTGGATGCCTTACCGTAAGTCGGGATTGTTTTACTAGTTTAAAATGTCTCGACCGTGTTTATTTAGATTTTTTTTTAATCTCTAATGTTTTGTAAGAATGAAACACCTCATGTTATCGGATCAAATGTATCTAGAAGCGCCGACTTTTTGGGAGCCTGGTGTGTACGGTTAAAATTAATAAAAGGTGGACGTATTCTATATCGGGACGGGATAGTATTTTCTGGAGTCTGAAGACTGGTGGGTAATTAGTTTGTAAAACTACACTAGTGTGCAAAACTTAAGCAACAAACACAAAATGCTAATTTCTGAACACGTGAGTAGTCAAAAGGAAATTCTATAAACAGCAAGTGTAGAAAATAGGTACTACCCTAACAGCACAGACAGTCGATGTGAAGTCTTCTTGACATCACAAATGGTCACAATTGTCACAGTCATTACAATGAACAGAAATGTGATATATTTCATTCGTCTCATTTTTACTCTCATTTGGTCACTCCACTGAACAGTCACCATGACTGCTGCTTTTTGACGAGTCACCAGGTGACTTTACAATGAAGTCATCTTGTGACTCTCATGTGACTGTCATTTTGACACTCCATTGTAAAGTCATCATGATAGCTGTTCTGTGACAGAAAATGAAATCATCTGGTGACTTTTCACAAAGGAGTGCAATGATGACTTCACAATAGAATGTCGATCACCAGAAAGTCACTATGCGACTTCATTGTGACATTATTTGGCGACTCATCACAATGTAATGCTCACAATGACTTCAAAGTTCAGTCTTCAACTGACAGTGACTTGAGAATCACAAGGTGATTTCATTGTAATTGTTGTCGAATACGAAATTCAAGTGGACTGTAAATTAAACAACAATCGATAAAATTTCAACTATGTTTACTTAACGAACAATGTTTTTATTTTACGACGTATTGGTTTTCGGAGCTCCCCATGGAGTCAACCGAACGAAACAAGAACAAAACGACTTCTGATTACATTTATCGCCAAGCGATGTTAGAAGCCAAGAGTGGCGCCAACAGTAATGTCACCTGGTGACCCATCACAAAGCGACAGTCACAGTGACTTTTCATTGTTAATAGTCATTTGAGAGTAATAATGAGACAGTAAAATATCCCATGTTTTGATTCACCGTATCGATTGTGACACTTCTAACCATGTGTGACGTCAAGGGGACTTCACATCGACTGGCCGTGCTGTTAGGGTAGTGCCTCTTTTCTACACTTGCTCTTTATAGAATTTCCTTCTGAGTACTAACGTGTTCAGAAATTAGCATTTTGTGTTTGTTGCTTAAGTTTTGCACACCAGTGTAGTTTGTTCATTGAAACTCCAGTTTCAATGACACACCACTAAATAGAACAGATAATTGATCTGAAGTCATAGGGACAAATTGTCATAAATATCACAATTTCAAAGATACAGGCATGAAAGTTGAAGCTCGCTGAGAAAGCTGAACTATATGTGTAATACAAAGTTATCGCATTATAAATTTACACGACTACGTATGATAAAATGTTATCAATTAAAATTACAAAAAAATAACTGATATATGTATGTATAGAATATGTAAAACAAATTTACAAGTAAAATTTAAAATAATAATAATAATAAAATTTATTACTTTTATTTTGAAAAATTTTCCTTCATGTGTACTATATTATAAATTCAAATATATTCGCAGGCTGAAATTTCTGCACTATATAAGCTTAGCTAGTCAAATTGAAGTAGACAACAATGCAACATACACACTAAACCAAAAGAACAGAGCTATTAGTATCAACATGAGCAGTGCATGTATTGTGAGCACCAAATACAATTACAAAAATTATTTGCATTTTAGTTGTATGCGTTTTAAAGGATTTTAAACACTATTCCTTTTTCTATTTTATTTTTTGAAGCATTTTAATGCATACTCGGTAGAACCGGAATCACTAGAATAAAAAGGTGGCAGTAAATAATTCTTAATTTACTTGTTACTCATATTAAATTCAATTCATTTGCTACACATTGGTTACATTTGTTTGTTCACTTCATTTAATTTATTACTCTTATTTGCTACTCATGTCAATTTTTAAACAATTGTTGCCGTTTTTTCCTTCTTTCTTTTTTTCAATTATTGTATATTTTTAAACAAAAGATGATAGTACACTAAAAATTTCAAAGCACATAATTTGTGCTGCATCATTACCAATTTCCTTCTACCTTCATGATTTCTCCACTCTTTTGAATCAGTCTCAGAAACAGCCAGGAGACATTGTAAAAATAATCTGATTTTAGTGAAAATACTGAAAACTTTAATGCCTGAAGTCAGTATGACCAACATAGGATTTCTTTGGTTAGTTCCATATTGACACTTGAGTGATAGTAATTTTCTTACTTCTAATATCAAGTCGCTGGGAATGTTTCTTCGTGATAGATCCAGATGACATCGCATGCAAAGCACAGTCAAAGAAGATCCAATTTAATATAGTACGTACGTTCTTTGGCACAATTTTCGTGCTTCACAGTTCGACAGAAACGCGCCAGTTAAGTAATAATGCATTTTAATTTTTACGCCACTTGCGAATCATCTAAAAATGGGACCTATTAACATCACAATGACTTGCATAGTTTCCAACCTCCCGATTTTTATCATACCAATATTTTTATGTAAAAATATTTGTTTTATTTAATCGTATAATTTTTGCAATTTAATAAAGCGAAAATTTTTGTGAGATTTTACTGGTATTAAAAAAATTGGGAGGTTGGCAACTATGGACTTGGATTTGATTAATAGTTTTATTAGTAAGATGAGAAGAGCATAGTCGTTTTATTCTAACGATATGACTAAAAATTATATGACGGTAAACTGAAATAGGAAAACACGACTTAAAATGGGTAAAAGTATTAACTTTGAATTTATGTTTACGTTTGTCACAAATGTCTGTAATAGTTTTGTTATATTGCAGTATAAGTTTTAGGTTGAAAAGGTGAATGTGATATTATTAGATAATAGGTTTTTCGTTCATTCTAAATTAGTAGCACAATTTACTGGAAACTGAGAAACTTGTGATTAAATGTCAGTGTTGATTAAAATGATGTGATCAATATAGCGATATAAATCAATACTTCTATTACTAAATGTATGCTCATAGTGATATAGATATAAGTCTGTAAGTAAACTTGAAGTGCATCCACCCTGTGGAATGCCGACTTTCTGTAGATAAATGGTATTACCTTGTAAAATGTAGCTTTATATATAATGAAATTAGTAAGTGTATGAAAGTACTCTGCATCCACATATACAGGAAGAGTCAATTGATTTTGAATTTTTTTAAATAATGCCTTTATTATATTATGAAGATCTAATAAATTTATGTTATTAAAAAGATCTTTGAAATCATATGCTGTTTTACGCATTTAAGACCATTGAGAAATATATAATTACTTGTTTTGAAAATAAATAACAATTAACATCTAATAACATAATTATCAATGTCTGATATATATTAATTTTCCTAGAATAACATCCAAGTTTCATAAGTACAAGATTTTTTTTAAATATCATTTTTGCTTTATTATTAATAAAACATAATAAATGCAAATAATGACCAGAATTTTTTTTTTTTTTTTTTTTTTTTTTTTTTTTTTTGACCATCAAACTATTTTCGCAGACTACCGGTTTACGTGCTGTAAGGAATTGTTCTCAAAATTATAAAGCCACCCGTCCCCAAACTTCCCTTTCGTAAAAAAAATCCGTTGGAATTCGATTTCAAGTTAGTGAGCTAGTTTATATAAACGATATCTATTATTAAGTGGTACGTCAATGTAAAACCTTTTTAACAAATTCTATTTTTAACACTTTCCAACATAGTTGAAAAGTGTTTATGACTTCGGTTTGTCTGTCCATCTGTCTATTTCTAACTCACGTAAATGTACTTGGATTACCATAAGCTTGGTATATGTTATTGAGGCTTACCATAGGACATTTCCTATTGAAGATGTAGTGCGTAGCATTTATAGTTCGCTTACAGGGACACACATAAAAATTTTGTTATATTATGGTTTATCGGGAAAAGCATTTGCAGTGCATTTTAATAAGGTTAACCCATTTCAAACGTAAAGAAATTAATATGCATTACTGAGATGCAATACCACATTCTTCCTGTCGAATATGGAGTGCATGAGTATTTATCATTCATTTACAGGGATACACAAAAAAAAAATTCTTTACATTATGGCCTAATCGGGAAAAGCATTTGCAGTGCATTTTAATAAGGTTAACCCATTTCAAACGTAATGAAATTAATATGCATTACTGAGATGCAATACCACATTCTTCCTGTGTAATATGGAGTGTATGAGTATTTATCATTCATTTACAGGGACACACACACACACACAAAAAAAAAAAAAAAAAAAAAAAAATACATTATGGTCTATCGGGAAAAGCATTTGCAGTGCATTTTAATAAGGTTAACCCATTTCAAACGTAATGAAATTAATATGCATTACTGAGATGCAATACCACATTTTTCCTGTGGAATATGGAATGCATGAGTATTTATCATTCATTTACAGGGACTCACAAAAAAAATTCTTTACATTATGGCCTATGGGGAAAATATCTTTAGCAGTTCATTTTAAAGATGTTACGCTATTTCAAAGATAATGAAACTTAATGAACGTTCCACGTACATTTAATAGACAGATACATACACCAGTGTTCTGAAAGTCGAATAGATTCACTTCAGATTTTTTAATTTACAGCTCAGCCGGTCTTTTTGTTGAGATGATTACTTCAAATGGGAATTTGCTTAACTTATGGAAAATGAAATACGTAAAAGAACATTTGGATTCAAATAAGAAGTTTTTCTTATATTTGGAATATCGGAACAAATTTCCCAGATGTTATTTTATTGCTATAATTTTATTTGGAAGTTTGTAATATAACGAAAAGTCGATCACAATTTTAAATACTTCATGAAAAATATGCATCACACCTGAAAGTTTCCATGTCATCATTCCCTTAATTCTTATCTTTACTATCACAACCATATAATCAAACGAATCTTTCAATAAAATGTTAATTTTTTTTTTTTTTTTTTATTGATATCAGGAAATTTATAATAGAAGTAAAATATTCTAACGTTAGACGTTACTCGTTATGTTCTTTCTTTTTAGGTAGATTTCGTAAGAAATACTACCTATTATATTCTCCCCTAAGTTGAAAATTTTTAAAAAATTTTGCAGATCTACGTCGATTATGACTCCCAGAACCCAAAACCACCCAAAACCGGGCAGGACCGTGCGAAGAGAAAACTGTGCCCAGGGCAGAGTTTCAATTTTGTCCCCCCCCCCCCCTTCTTTTTGTTACAGGCGTCACAAAACTGATTAAGTACAGAAACAGAAATAAATTCTATTGAATAAACATTTCGCGTTTATTTTGGTATTTTAAAAGCTTTCATTTTGATTCAGAAATTACAAATAACTAAATAACACAAGAGAAATTGCACTTATTAGTTGGAGAGATCATGATATTTTGGACAGAAAAAAAAAAGAATGATGAAGAGAGAAAAAGAAAATCCCCAGAAAATGATCGATGACCAAAAAATGAGTAAATAAATAAATTAAACCGTGGTTGGTAGTATAAATTTGGTGCCCCCTGAATTTTCGCGCCCGGGGCCAAAGCCCCATTCGCCCCCCTCTTCGCACCGCCCTGGGGGGGGATATATAGTTATGGATGGATGGGAGATAATTCTTTTAGGGCATTTCTCTATGCAAGAGAGTTGAGCATGATATGGCCTTCATTTTAGTTTCTGTATCATCCCACAATGTTTCAAATGATTAATTTAGAATTTTTTTTTCTTTCAGGTTGTAAGTCAAGTTTCTCCGAAGCCAGGTTTTGACCTCGATCTCGGTTACAGACTGCTCGCCGTTTGTGCTGCACAGAGGGACAAATTTTCTCCTAAATTATCATGTGAGTCATATTTCCGCCCCTCTTTGTTTCTTCCAACAATGATTTCTTCTCTAGAATGATTAAAAAAGTATCCATCTGTTTATTTAAAAGCGTTTTTACATTAATCGTGTACTTTTGTGGATGATAAACATTGATAATTTTTTTTTAGCTTCCTTAATTTAAAAGATCGTGGTAGTAAAACGATGGGGCACCATATCGCCTTGGCAAAACTTTGAGCTGATTTTGAGCCAAGATTGGTGTATTTACGTTTTGGAAGTTTATATTTCATATTGCCTGCCGGTAACGTAGGTTCAATGCATGTTAACGTGGTAATTAATTTCAATATTGGCATAACATTGAAATTATTTCCAGTGAATCAACAATTTTGAGAAAGTATTATGTTAAATTTCAGATACTTAGAATATAATAGCAATATTCTATGTACATTGTAAACATGTCGATCAATAGCAATATTATCCCAGTATATGTGTAAGGAAAAAAAAAAAAAAAAAAAAAAAAAAAAAAAACTTTTCCTGAGAAGCCGACCGTCCCAATTTTGAAAAGAATATTTCCAGTTTTCAATCTGCCTACATTTTTTACAATCTATATATATATTTCTCTTACGTGGCGCGGAAATAGGGCTGAATTTCTAGCTTATTGTTGGCAACAACCGTAGTTTCCAGAGCTCAGACCAATGAAAAGACTAGATTGTGTTAGATAGATCAGCTCCGCCTCCAATATGGCGGTCAGAGTCAGAGCAGTGAAAATCAAGTTAGCAAATATTAAAAATAAAATAACATGTACGTAATCCAAAGCGTCTGAGATGATTCCTCATTTTAATTATGAGTAATATTGTTAATTTCAAATGAATTCTTAACTCTTATTTAGAATTTATTTATGAATTTCACTCATATGAAAAAGCGGAGATAGTAAAAATATCAACTGTCTAGGTTGCACCTGCTGCCATCTGTTTCAGAAATCTATAATCAATTAGAATAATAAAATGTCGAACGAAATTTAAACAATCATTGATGATAAACTATCTTTCTATTACGTAGTTTTTTTTTTTTTTTTTTTTTTTTTTTTTTTAATGAATAAGCCGTGCTGTATAATATTATAGGTGCAACAAGTTTTAAACAAATTATGTTTCCAAGATCCTTTGTCCATAGTATTTAAATGATTTATATGCCCATTAGTAGCTCCAACTAAATGCATTTTTAGTTGTGTTTTCAACGGAGTTTTCAATTACTTTTTTACATAAAAAAATTGTCAGTTTCATATGTTCAAATGATTTATGTTAGTACTTATTTCGGCTAGAATTACGGCAAAAATAAAAAGGGGCGAGCGAGCGAAGGGAGCTAAGACCGCGTAGCTGTCTCAATGTGAATAGCTTCGCAATTCACGGGGGGTTGGCAAGCGTTAGTGAGTAGGGGGCTGAGCCCCCTAGTAATATCATATTTAAGGAAAAGTTTAAACCTAAAATACCAAAGCAATTTGATTTTCGATGAATGAGAGAAACAAGATCTATGTTTTCTAGAAATAATAAGCCTGTGGCCATAATTTAGAATTGGAATAGCAATAATTTTTCAACAATTTCCCCTCTGATTATTGAAGGAAAGATCATAATTTTTAAAGGTTGTTTTAGAAATAAAATTTGAAAATGGTAGTGAGAAAAATTGTAGATGTTTATTTATTTCTACTGTCACATTCTGTAATTGCTGTAAATTAATTTATGTTACTATTAACAATAAACAAAGTAACAATAAACGACGTAACAATAAACAAAGAAATATTATTTTTTTTTAATTAGAAATTTAAATTAAATTTCTATCTGAACTACCATATCTATTAAAATTAGATACAACGGATATTTTTCATATGAGGAAATGTGTCATTTTGCCAAATTAGGCGATCGCCATTACTTGCTAGTTCCTTTAATGATTCTCTAAGGTCAAAGTTGTTTAATAGAAGGAAAGAAGAAGCTATTCGGTAGTTAACCCAAGAATGCGCTTATCGAGTGGCCTTCACCAACTTTATTATCTTTATATTTTTTATTCGTTCGTTACAGAATTGTTTTCAATTGGAAAACGTGTATATGTTTTTGAAATTTGCTGTGCATAAAATGTTTTGTTAATTATAACATTCAATAATTCTGAAATTTTGATTCCCCCCCCCCCCCCAACTCCAATTTGGTTTCAGAGAATAAAACAAAAAAAGAAAACTGCCCAGTTAAACTGAGGGCATTGAGCTCACAGGCTATTCACACTAATTGTATATTATAGTCTTATTTCAAAGAATTTGAAATAAGTACTCGAAAAATAAAGAAATCGACAGTATATTAAGGGGGGACATCCCCCCCCCGTTCCCCCTCTTATAATTAACCAATGAACCCCCCAAAATTAATCAGGAAAACGCCTTATTACAATGATCATGTATACAAAATATGAAGCAAATCGGATAATTCTGCATGAAAAACTCATTTATCTAAATTAAGGGGGGGGATTAGCCCCCCTTTCCCCCTTTATCCTTAACCAATGTAAAATATAATATTGTGGGTTACTGGGGATATTCAGCAAATACTCTTATTAATTATATAGATAATTCAATAGATCTAGGATATTTTATACATCAATTATACAACACTTCAGAGATTTAAAGGGCGAGAATTTGAGCATGTTTCAGAATTTAGTTATCGTCGTTGAGCGTACTTAAGTCGTCTGCCCGAAGTATACGTCTCGCTCGCTTCTAATCTCAATATACTCTGCCTTTTTTTAGAACTTACTTCTAATTCTCAGAATATTAGAATTTGCACGTCTTGTATTTCAATCTCGGCTAGGCATCTACGTCACACAATGAAATACTAAGCTTGTTGTCATAGCTTTAGTCGTGGGAAAATGCTGTATCGCCTATTGCTATGGGAGTTGGTGGGACCATTTTAACCACACTTACATATATATATATCTGTGTGTGTTGATCCTATTTTGGATTTGAATATCCTACAAGAGCCGCTGTTGTCAAATTGTTTCTTTTTATTCATTGATAGCTGTAACTCCTTGTTAATTTAAAAGAAATTCACTCTATGCCCTATTCATAATTGTTGGCGTGTATCTCTGTTCTATTAAAACTAACTACATTATTTAAATTAATATATTAGAATAATATAGAAGAAAGTTTTGTGGTAACCACAACATACTCATTTCATAATACATCAGGCTACGTTTTACTGATATAATTTTACATTTTTTATCCCTATCCTCTCCATAAAACAAAAAATCAATTTATTATTGATGGTGGAAAATAACTTTAAATGTTAAGAGCAATATAGCTACTCACATTCTAAATATTTCAAAATGAGGTTTAAAAAAATTATTTTAATTATTCTTCAGGACTATTAATCAAGGCCCTAGCCACAAAGATATTTCGGAAGTGGATTCGGGGTCCAGAATTTTCTTCTTGTATAAGTTTAGATTTGTTCTTTTACTTATTGAACAGAGTCAAGCGTTAAAAGTTTTTATTAAGGGGCTACTTCACTCACGCAGAAACACCCGCTCGCTAATGTTAATCCTGTGGGAGAAAGTTTTTAAAATATCTCGTTTGCGTTTAAAAAATTTTATTTTTATTTTATTTATTTATTTATTTTTGGATTGGATAGCTGAGGTCCATCTCTACCAAGGCCGTTTTTTACTTTTTCGATTTTGGTTGCAGTTTCTTTTTTTTTTTTTTTTTTTTTTTTTTTAATAAGGATAATTTTACTTTCGAAACCGGTTCCGAAAGTGAAAGTATCTTAATTAAAAGAAAAAAGAATTTGTAAACAAAACGAAAGTGTAAAAACGGCTTGCGTAAAATGGGAAAAAAAAGGTCATTTAAAAATATTCAAATGGAAACGAAATATTTTATAAACTCTTTTTCCCATAGGATTAACATTGGCGAGCGGGTGTTTTAGCGTGACTGAAGTAGCCTCGCAAACTTTATTGTGAATTTGAATAATTCAATTTAATATAATTACAAAAGAAAATTTAAGTCTTTTTCATTGCAAATATAATAATAGTCTCATTTAAACGTTCTTCGGTGACGTTAGTGTCAACCAAATTAATGTTTGAAATTCTGTACAAATGTTTTATCGCCAAAAATGTTTTCCCGGTAACATACTTCGGAACAGCTAAGTTTGTAGATATTGTAAATGACTGATTGTATTCGTCAAAAATTTGAGCTAAATAAATCTGACGATCTGTATCAAGCTGGTGTAGACATTAAAATGCATTTGTTTTTTCAATGTTTTAACAGAATCAAACAATAAAGATATACTAGCGTATAATTTTGATTTTTGAAACGTGACCATCTGGACTGATAAATAATTAATGGCATATTTTTAGCCATCCTGGAGGAAATTTCGGACGGCTCCACTCCCCATTGGATACGGACTTGCTATTAATGTGTTTTACAAGTTAGATTTTTTTTTTAAATAAAATTTGAAAAAAAAAATAGTATATTTATTTTATTTAAATTTAAATCGTTTTCTTCTTCTTCTTATTTTTTTTTTCTATTTGTTAAAATTTATTTTTATGTATACTTTATTGTAATTTTTAATATATATATATATATATATATATACCTTCTTTTCTTTCTGTTTTTATTTTTAAATTATCGAACATTTAAAATAAATTCTTAATTTCTGGATGGGTTGACTGTGGTTTGAGTAAGATAATAAATTATCATGTAGCAAGAAATCGCCTATTTATTTTAATTAATATTTTGATTATAAGAATTTTTTCCTAACTAAGAATTAAAAAAATCTGAATTTAAATCTGAAAACAGGCATATTTAATATGATTATTCAATAGACTTTTCTTCTAATTATAAGTAAATAAATATACAAATAGGAATTAAAATCTTCAGGATCATGTTTCAGTTTTAAGCCGTGATTTATACTCTATGTCATTAAGAGAATGTATTTTTAATATCAATAAATGCAAGAAAGACTTTTTAACAAATTGTAATCTTTTAAATATATTATAGTTTTGAACTCGTATAATTCAATTTGTTATAATGTAATTTATTACTGCAACTATAATAGCGGCTATGCTCATTGCGAAAGCCTTTTTATCGAGCTAAATCATGGTATGACATTAAAATAATTAATACTTGAAATATTGGTTTGTAATTAAGATTTATGAACTGATTCTTCGACGTGAAACAAATTTACCGCGTCTGTTTCCTAGCAACCACTTGTTCACAGCCGCTTAACGTATGGGTCGGTTGCTGTAGTAACCACATTGTAAGTAACTTCATTATCGACTTCTGGCGCCATCTAGTTTTGATAAACTTATTCTTTAGACGTATTTTCAGAAGTATTATTTACATTTTAACAATCGAATCATAGACCTTCTAATAAACTCTAGTATCTAATCGAATAGTATGATTCAAAGACGGAAAATTTTGGAAATTTTTGTCAACGCAATTAAAAGAATAGCAAATATTTTCTTTAAAAAAATAATAAAATTAAGGTTTCATGTAGTCAGAATTTGAAACTGGTCAATTATTTTTTAAAAGTATTTTTTTTATGCCTAGTGCATTTCAATTATAAAAATACGTTTTTTTTTTTTTTTTTTTTTTTTTTTTTTTTTTTTTTTTTTAACATGTGCTCTTTAATATAATGCACATTGCATTTAAATTATAAAATAAAACAATATAGAAAAAATAAAACGAGTTGTAAAAAATGAACTATACATTTTTTTTAATCTACAATCAGTAACGGATTAAGATTTTTTTTTTTTTTCTTCAACTAATTTTTTTTTAACATATGCTCTTTAATATAATGCACATTGCATTTAAATTATAAAATAAAACAATATAGAAAAAATAAAACGAGTTGTAAAAAATGAACTATACATTTTTTTAAATCTACAATCAGTAACGGATTAAGATTTTTTTTTTTTTTTTTTTTTTTTTTTTGAGAGAGAGAAAAAGGGGGGGTTACTAAGCAGAGACGGCCTTATGTAGCGTTATGGAAATCTATTCTGTGCACAGTATTACGTAAAAGACACAGATTTCGCCTGATTTCAAGGGTAGGCTGTGGCCATCGCAGTGATAATTTCGGTGGATGGCCAGGAGCATCGGATGCCCGCCCGGAAGATTTCAGATTTTATGCTTAATAATGGTCAAAAAGTACAAATCCCTTCCTCACCAGAACTCTGTAATGAAGGTTCCCCCCGGAGCCTCAGAACCTCTCCTCCCCTCGGAGAAAAATGTCAACACTGGTGGCCATATTAGACCCACGGTCCTCTGAATGTGTGGCCCAACGTATACTGCCATACATACTGGTCTAATAACATTTATTTTTAAATTGTTTACATCACAGAATAATATATATGTATGAAAAATTATACTACTTTCATATTTAATGTGCATAATTTATTTTAATTTCGTAAAACCTTCTATCCTTTACAATATTTTAAATATTTATTTTTTGCGTTCACGGATAATATCAGGATAATGAAATTCATACATTGTCCGAAAATTATATCAACTCTGTCTACTGTTTTCTCACTAAGAAACATTTACAAACAAATCCAGAGAACAAATATTATTATTTTATACAGAGGAAACATTATTTCGAATTTTATAGAGACTCGGGGCCTCTAATAGGATTTCAATTAGCGCGTGGCACTGGACAATAGCACAGTGGAGTATTTACAAAATCCTGGCCAAAAAGGCAGAAAATTAAATTTGCTCAACAATTGTAAAAAAGCATATTTTATAATAGCTGACTAACTAGTGAGTCGATCTATGTCTATTTCAGGAGCATGAGTCGCATGCGGCGGCTCCTAGCCTCAGTTGAAGAGAATGTTTCTTTGTGAGAAGACGTTCTTTTTTGTTCCGTTTCAGCTTTGTTATGTTTAAATGTATACAGTGAGATGTGCATTTTAATAATGTTACTTTTCATATAATAAAAAATAATTGAAATTGAGTTATTTTTAAGCCTTTTTAGATCTAATTTATTGAAATATATTATCTAATATATTCAAAGCTTGTTAAATGTGTGTCGGAGTTTGTTGGACCATTTTTTAACTATAGTCGTATTGTTTATAGTTTTGAATGCAAATTTGTTTTTAAAAAAATGTTCCGCATATTGTTGCCATTTTTAGATATCAATGTTCTTGGGAAGACTGCAAATCTATTAAAAACACTCAAAAACCAGCATCTCTATTCTATAGAGATTCAACTTTGCTAAATACTAAATGCAAGTAACATATATATTATATACATGGGTTTATATAAATAATTAAACATTTATGTGTAGTAAAATTAACCACATATAATTAAACATTACTTGTAAATAAAACAATCCTATCAGCAATTACTTTTCTCTTATAAACAGTAAACGATTAAGTAAGCGTTGTATTATATATTTATTTTTAAAAAATAAATGCATACATTTATATATGTATAACATTAATTGAGTATACTTATACTAAGTCAACAGCAATGGTTTTAACTTTAAAACAAAGGAAAAGTAATTATTTTGCCTCAAAGAGCTGGCTTTTGCCTCAAATGCTCCACTGTGCGTCGCCCCGTTTGCTCGATGGTTTTGCCGGCCCTGCTGCCTGGTACACAATACCATTACTTCAAGCATTTCATGTTGTAATCCTTTTTCTTCCAGAAAAATAATTTTCTCTGTAAGGTTAAATTTATCTGAGGATATGAGACCATTTTCATGATTTTTCCACATATTCTTATAAACAGCATACGCACACTTACATAAACTTCTAATAAAGGCAACTTAGTTACACTAAATCGTAAATCAGCAAAACTAAATCGTAAAGTGCGATGTAGTATATGACATTAATGATACTTACTGTTAATCTGTAAAATCGCGATTGAATTAGTCTGAAAAAAAGATTCACAGCACAACAGATATCCTCTCGTGATGTACCAATATGTCATGGACCATTCTTGTATAATGATGGTTGATAACGATTCTTGAGTATTTCGAAAAGAAAACTATCCTCTTTTCCTTCTATAAAATTAGCTGTTATTTCTACATTCATCGGTGAAAAATATTGCAAAGCCTTTTTAGTGTCATCTATACTTTTTTTTGTCGACGATAGACTTTCTGTGTGCAGAATTATTTCAGCTGGTATTTAAGTATGCGAATTCAATACTCTGAGGAATTTATGTTACCATCTAGTAAAGATTTAAACCATTTGCAACAAATTCAAAGCTGTGTTCTTATTCCTATTTATTATCCATGTTTACCTGTTTACTGCATTTTTTCTTCATTATATGAAAAATTATATTCTTTTAAGTGTTGTTACATATAAAAACGAAAATTTTATTGATTCCATGGGAAATTGTCGAAGTAAACTAAACTGTTTATGGGATTCCGGTTCTTTATTATATTTGAATAAATGTAATAAGTATAAATTTATTTTCCAATTTTAATTTTTGTTTTTTTTACTTTACTACCCCCCCCCCCCACCACACACACAAACACATTTTCCCCATACAGACAAGCCCCTACTCTAATGATGTAACTTTACTCCACTCTAAATATGTATTATGAGTATTTCTTAATTAAGATTTAAAAAGAAAAGAAAAAGAAATCATACTAGTAAAACACCTAGATTTACACTTTTATGTTTTTGTAAATCAAAATGTACAAAATCTACCATAAAAGTGGCAGTAAATATACTATATTAGTACCATTTAATACGTCTGATTGCTCTAGATATGAAACAAGACTCAATATTAAACTCAATAATTTTATTTACATATGCACAATAATATATATAACAGTTGTTGAGATGTACTACATGTATGATATAAAACTGCAGCGAAGTGTTAATTTTAATACAAATTTTAAAATAAATTAAACGTAGCTACGAAAAAAAAAAAAAAAAAAAAAAAAAAAGAGTCAGCTATGCACTGGCTAGCGAAATCCCGAATTTCGATACGTATGTATCAACAAATTCTTACAAAATTTCATTTTGGATCTCTCTTTCTGCTATCAGTCTCCATCTTCTCTGTAAAGTAATTTCCCTCGAATTTAAATCTTCGGCTCCAATCGACTCTGCTCGTTATTCATCTGTCGGATCAGAATGCAGTTTCTGTTCACTGCTCTAATTTCAGAACATTACGAAATTCAGCCTGCACGTTAATCAGACTGGCAGAGTAAACGATTTGGAAGCTTCTTCCTTCGACGAATTAATTCATAAACTTGCCTGCTAAGACTATCTGCATGTTTCAGTAATTTTAATGTTTCATGAAATATTTAACTGCCTCGAAAGCTAAATTTTAAAAATGGAAAACAGTATGATATATCTGTACATAGTTTGTTTTGCAAATTGAAAATTCTTGCTATATATTTTCAAAAAGAAATGAAAATGTGCTCATATTAAAGACTGAAACTAGGATTTACAAGTCACATTATAAGATTAAATAAGGAAAATTAGTGATTACAGAACTTCTATAGATTACCATTTAGGTAGAAGTTTTTAAGACTTTCCAACCAAGTTGAAAAGTGTTTATGACTTCGGTTTGTCTGGCCGTATGGCCGTCTGCCGTCTGTCCGTGCTCTAACTCCCGTAAATATGCTCGGATTGCTCTGCAATTTTTATATGTTATTGTCGTTATCTATAGCTTGCTCCCTATTTCAACGGCAGTGTGTAGCACTTATAGTTTTTTTACAGGGACACTTAAAAGAATTCCATTACATTGCGGTCTATGGGGAAAAATCATTTGCGGTTTATTTAAATAATGTTTCACTATTTTAAACGCATTGAAATTTATATATATCACTAAGGTGCATTAGAAGAAGCTTAACATGGAATAGGGTGTGCATAGCACTTATAGTTACTTTACAGGGACAGTCAAAAGAATTCCGTTACATTACGTCTATGGAGAAAAATCGTCTGCGGTTTATTTAAATAATGTTTCACTGTATTAAACGCATTGAAATTTATATATATAAGGTGCATTACAAGAGGCTTACTACAGAATAGTGTATGTATAGCAGTCATCGTTCATTTACAGGGACACACAAAAGAATTCTCTACTGTCTGTTAACAATAATTCCTGGAAGTGCGTTTTAAGTTACTGAACGCGATTTTAATTTTAACTCGCTTTTTGTCTATTACGTGGTGTGTATAAATTCTGTAGATCCTGTACAGGGAAGCACAAAAGTTCACGAACACATTTCCGTTTATTGACAGAAACTCCAGACGGAGAATTTTAAACTGTACTACGCGTTTCCTAACTGAATTAAAATTTAGCATCCTATGTAGTATATATACAAATCTATAGATCCTATACAGGCCTGAATAAAAGTATTCGGATATTTTTCCAAATATTATATATGTTGGAAATTCCTGAAATTATGTTTTTAAATATGTTATGCGTTTTCCAAATTGTTTACTTAGATGTTATCTTTCAGCTTATTAAACGGTAATGATTTGTAAAATTATTTTGGAAGCGTTGGAAAGTGTTACATAATCTATGCTTGACGCATGATTTTTCGTTCTTGTTTTCTTTCTTACATGCAGGCGGCTGATGGAAAAATATGTTTCTGAGGATTTTATAAATTTATGGGCCACATGAAAAAAAAATTCACATTTATATTTTATATATATATTTTTTATTTTTTATTGATGCTTCAACAATTTTATTAACCATTATGTAACGTTCCATGTACGACCACGTCGTTTTTTCAACAATAAATGATAATGTATTAGTACGTAAGTTTAAAGTTAGCATTTACCATTCGCCATGTACGATTAAATAAGGAAAATTGGCGATTAAAAAATTTGCATAGGTTACCATTTCGGAAGCTGTTTTTCCTTTTGCACAAGCGAATCATGCAGGCAAAAATATCTTTCAGAGGACAAACAAATATTTCTTTGATTTGCATTTTTTAATGCATTTTTTTTTTTTTAATCGTTCAGTAATTTTACTTAATATGTCTCATTCAAAGCATATTATTGCTTTTACAATCACTTTTCAATATACAGGGTGTTCCAAAATTCGACCGACAAATTAAGAAGAGTGATAGAAGGCATCAAGAGGATGAAAACTTACTATAGAACATGGGGTCGCAAACCACAATTAGTCGGAGAGAATCGCCAAAAATATTTATGAAGGGTGTGACGTCGAGGGGAACAAAAGTGGCCAATAATAAATAGAAAAAAACATTTATTTGTAGTAAAGCATGATTGCAATGTATTACAGTTCAACGTCACAAAGGAGACGACGAGACATTTTTATAGGAATATGTTTTAACGCGTCCGGCCTTCGTCCGTCGGTGTTGGCTGTGCAATGACCTTCGCGGCCGCAACTTCGGACAATTTCTATAAAAATGTGTCATCGTCTCCTTTCAGACGTTGAACTGCAATGCATTGTAATCATGCTTGACGTCATATGAATGATTTTTCTACTTATTATTGGCTTTTTTTGTTCCACTCGACGTCACACCCTTCATAGCTATTTTTGGGGTTTTCTCCCACTAAACGTAGTTTGCGACCCCATGTTCTGTAGTAAGATTTCATCCTCTTGATGCCTTCTATCACTCCTCTTAATTTGTCGGTCGAATTTTGGAACTTCCTGTATATAAGAAACATATTTTATAGAATGTACTATTTGTATAGAAAATTTTGCGAAATCTTACGATCGGCCTTTTTTTAAATATAAGATTGCATTTTTTATGAAATATGCAATTCAATTGCCTCTTTAGGAAAGAGGTAAAGTGCTAAGAAAGAGTCGAAGTAAAATAAATTTTTTAACCAAAAATAGAACCGACTTCAAAAACTATTACAAAGTAAAAAATATTTTTTTTAGATAATAGTTAATAATAAATTAAATTAAGAACATTGTATTTACCATGCATATTATTATATTATGCGTCAATAAACGTTCGTCAAAATATGCCAAACCGCTGTGAAACTGCAACAATGGAACTTTTAAAAGATTCAAAAGTAGATTTGTTGTGGCATAATTTATAGTTTTTATCCGTACGTTGTATTATATTTATCCAATTCACAATTTTTATGTAATTTTGCTTTTCAAATTTGGCAACACTCAAAAGTTTTAGTTTTGGTTTGGATCTTAAAATGTTTGTTCTATGAAAATAAATCCTATAAGTTAAAGCTGATTTAAAAAGATCAGTCTTTTTATTATTTGCAACTTGAAAGTCGTCTGCCCAACAACTGGTGGCCCGAACGTAATAACTCTTGATAATATCCGATTTGCTTAAAATTTTGTATACAGGGTGATTCATAAAAGATGGGCAGAACTTTAAGGGGTTATAGTACACTTAAAGACAAATAATATTAAATAGGAGACTAAGGGTCCCAGACGTATTCCCAAGGAGATAGGGGGCATTAAAGTTTAGGGTCCGAAATTTCAAATGATTATAAAACATGGAAAAATTGGTCGATTCGTTTGCGGTTTTTGCAAAAAATTTTCTTTATGCCAGTATTTTCTTGAAATAAAATTTTAAAGTTCAATTTCAAAAAATGCCGATAGGGGGCGCTTTAGACTTTGGAGTAACAAACAACTATTTTTTAACGTTATTTTTTGTATTTCTTTAAATGATTTCGAAAGCTTAGACTTAAACTTAAATTTTGATCTAAAAATCTGAGTCCTAACGAGTAGTTAAGTAGCGTAAACTGAAATTTGAAATTTGAAACCCTTCTCCCCCCAGAACAAAAATCAGTTATTCCCGATCTTTGTGTCGTAGATTAGGCTCTAACTACTGCCGCGTTTTGCTAAAATTATTCTTTATGTCAGTATTTTCTTGAAAATAAATTTTAAAGAAAATTTTCAAAAAATTCCGATAGAGGGCGCTTTAGACTTTGGAGTAACGAACAACTATTTTATACCGTTATTTTTTGTGTCTCATTAAATGCTTTCTAAAGCTTAGACTTAAACTTAAATTTTCAGCTCAAAATCTGAATCGCTGAGCGTGGTTCAGTAGCGAGGGGAGGGGGTTCAAATTTCAACTTCTGAACATAGTTCAGTTTGCACTACTTAACCATGCCCAACGATTCTGTGCTGTGATACGAGGCAAAAATACAACTTTCGTCAAGGACTGCATAGTCGGAATTCACTCATAAAGGCACTGGCACAGTTGGAAACGTCGCTCATGCAAACGTTAAAGCTCCATTCCTGACGCTAGTCACCGGGTGAAGAAGGAAACAGAAAGTATGCAAATGTCAAATGGGGAAGAAGAAGAACACGTATGCAAAATTTCGACACGATTCAGGCATAAAAACCACTGAACGGTGAGTCAAGTGTAAGTCGCTGTAGTAATGAATCGGAAGATGGTGCCCTTCACGAATAAGGAAAAGGCTGAGATGCATTTAATTTACGGAGCGGCAGATGGAAATGGTGCAGAGGCACAACGAATGTACGGAGAGCGATTTCCTAACAGGCGGTTGCCTAACCGCAAAACTTTCGAGCGCTTGCACAGACAGTTGTGTGAGACGGGATCATTTCTCGCTTCCCGGTCGAATGCAGGTCGTGCAAAAAAGGACGAATCAGTAGTTGTTGCAGAAGCCATTCTGGATGTAGTAGCGGCGCAGCCAAGTACAAGTACACGAACAGTGGCTAGACAGGTGGATACCTCACAGTCCACGACTTGGAGGGTACTGAAGGATGAACATTTGCTCCCGTTTCATGTGCAACGAGTCCAGAAACTGTCTCCAGGGGATTATCCAAATCGTATTGAATTCGCCCGCTGGTTTCTGCAGCAGAACGCGCTAAATCCACATTTTGGACGAACTGTGCTTTTCACCGATGAATGTACCTTCACACGTGAAGGTACATTTAACACACACAATGCACATGTATGGGCGGATGTCAATCCACATGCTACGTATCCACATGCTCATCAGAGACGCTTTTCCATCAATGTTTGGGCAGGAATCCTCGGAGACCACCTAATCGGACCGTACCTTCTTCCTGAACGCCTCAACGGTAAAACATACCTCACATTTCTGCAACATGTGCTGCCAGACCTGTTAAACGTTGTTCCTCCACGCATCCGGCGGGTCATGTGGTTCCAGCACGATGGAGCGCCAGCCCATTACGTACGAGACGTCCGCAACTATCTGGACATCAAATTTCCGAACAGATGGATTGGTCGAGGTGGTCCTGTTGCTTGGCCTGCTCGCTCGCCAGATCTTTCACCCCTCGATTTCTTTTTTTGGGGACGATTGAAGGCTCTTATGTATGAGACACCCATTGAATCCCCCGAGGAACTGGTCGCCAGACTTTCCGCCGCTGTAGGGGAAGTGCTCGAAAAGCCTGATGTTTTCGCGAATGTTCGCCGTTCCATTCGTCGCCGTTGTTCTGCGTGCATAACCTCTGGTGGTCACAATTTTGAACATTTATTGTGATTACATGTTAATAAATATGCTTTGGTAACATAATCCTAATTTGTGTCTTTTTACCTCGTATCACAGCACACAATGTGTGGACATGGTAAACTGAACTGTGCTCAGGAGTAGAAATTTCAAACCCCTCTCCCCAGAAACTTAACCACGTCTAACGATTCAGATTTTGGGCTGAAAATTTAAGTCTAAGCTTTAGAAAGCATTTAATGAGACACAAAAAATAACGGTATAAAATAGTTGTTCGTTACTCCAAAGTCTAAAGCGCCCTCTATCGGAATTTTTTGAAAATTTTCTTTAAAATTTATTTTCAAGAAAATACTGACATAAAGAATAATTTTAGCAAAACGCGGCAGTAGTTAGAGCCTAATCTACGACACAAAGATCGGGAATAACTGATTTTTGTTCTGGGGGGAGAAGGGTTTCAAATTTCAAATTTCAGTTTACGCTACTTAACTACTCGTTAGGACTCAGATTTTTAGATCAAAATTTAAGTTTAAGTCTAAGCTTTCGAAATCATTTAAAGAAATACAAAAAATAACGTTAAAAAATAGTTGTTTGTTACTCCAAAGTCTAAAGCGCCCCCTATCGGCATTTTTTGAAATTGAACTTTAAAATTTTATTTCAAGAAAATACTGGCATAAAGAAAATTTTTTGCAAAAACCGCAAACGAATCGACCAATTTTTCCATGTTTTATAATCATTTGAAATTTCGGACCCTAAAATTTAATGCCCCCTATCTCCTTGGGAATACGTCTGGGACCCTTAGTCTCCTATTTAATATTATTTGTCTTTAAGTGTACTATAACCCCTTAAAGTTCTGCCCATATTTTATGAATCACCCTGTATACATTCATTGTGATAAGGCGCTCATTGGTTAAGTATAAAGAGAGGAGGACAGTGGCTAATCCCCCCCCCCTTTAATTTATTCATGCAGAATTATAATCCGATAAGTTAAAGCTGATTTAAATATGTCAGTCTTTTTATTTGCAAATTCACGTAATAGAATATTTTAGGATATTAAATGAAAGTCGTCTGCCCAACAAATTAACTATTTTTAAAATGCTTTTTTTTTTTTTTTTTTTTTTTTTTTTTTTTTCGTTTTTGTTGAATTTCTGAAAAAGTACTGAACCAATTTTCATAAAATTTAAATGAGACCAATTCGAGAGTATTCTCTTTCGAATAAAAAAAAAATCACATAAATAGGACGCCACGGTTCCGAAATAATCGGTGAACATACATAAAAAATATATATATAAAAAAAAAAATACACACACGTCGAATTGATAACCTCCTCCTTTTTTGAGTCCGTTAAAAATAATTTACCAACTACTAAAAAAAAATTTTTTTTTATTTATTATTATTATTATTATTATTATTATTTTTACATTAAAAACACAAGTATCAACAAATGCTTAAAAAAATTCATTTTTAATCTTCTTTCTGCTATCGGTCTTCACCTTTTTATTGAAGTAATTCCTCTAGAATTTTAATCATGCGGTTGCTCGTTATTCATCTGTCGGTTGGGAATGCTTTTCTGTTCAATGCTCTAATTTAAGAACATTTACGATATTCGGCCAGCACGTTAATCAGACTGGCAAAATAAACGAGTTGGAAGCTTCTTCCCCTTTCGGCGAATTAATTCATTAAGCCTGCCTGCTAAGAATATCTACATGTTTCAGAAATTTCATTGTTCCATGAAGTCTTTCTCTGCTTCGATAGCTAATTTTCAAAAATAAAAAACAATATAAATTATCACTATATAGTTTCTTCTGTAAACTGATTTTTTTTTTTTTTAATTCTTGCTATATATTTTTTGAAAATAAGTGATAATATGTTCATACTAAAAATTAAAATTAGAATTGTCATTTGCTATGTAAGACTAAACTAGGAAACGTAGTGTTTAGAAAAATTGACGTAGGTTGTATCTTAAGTAGCTGTTTTCTTTTCTGGATGACAAAATATTTTTGAGGGGAGCTCGTACCATATGAGCGTACTATATGTGAGAACCATAGGAGATGAAAAATTCCTCTGATTTACGTTTAAATTTTATGTGCATATTTATTGATGCTGCAGCAAATTTACTTACTGGCATGTTACACTCAAAAGGAATTATTATCTTGACTACCATACGTTTTCACAGCATGTATTAGAAACATATTATTTAGAACAACGTATTATGTATTAGAATGTTTAATGAAATAATATCAGATGTTTCTTTTAAACATAAAATCACTTTTTTTTTATATCAGTAATGTGAATTATAGCTTAAAATTAGCTTAAAAAATAAGACTTTTTTGTAAAATTTTTAATTGTAACGTATTTTTTAAAACAACCTAATATAAAATTGCAAAAGATTTTTTTTTTTAAATCTTCCTATCACTGGATATTGCACAATTTCGTACATTTTTTCATTTAATACGTAAGTATCAACTGACTGATACTTACAGAATTTCATTTTGGATTTCCACTACAGCATTCAATCTCCATCGCTGTCTACTCTTTAAAGCAATATGTCTAGAATTTTAATCTTGATTTCCGATTGACTCTACTCGTTATTCATCTGTCGGATCAGAATGCAGTTTCTGTTCATTGCTCTAATTTCAGAACATTTCCGAAATTCGGCCTGCACGTTAATCAAACTGGCAGAATAAACGTTCTGGAAGCTTTTACCTTTGGTGAATTAAATCATAAACTTGCCTCCTAAGAATTTTTGCATGTTTCAGTAAATTTAATATTTCTAGAAATTCATCTCTGCCTTGATATCTAATTTTCTAAAACGGAAAATTATATAAATAATCACTATATAGTTTCTACTGTAAATTAATTTTTTTTTTAAACTTCTTGCTATATATTTTCAAAAATACTACATTCGTATGAATGATTAAAATTAGCAATTGCCACTCTCTGTGTAATACTAAATAAGAAAAATTGATGTTAAAAAACTTACCACTTATGTTAGTTGTTTTTCCTTTTTGGCATGCAGGCATCGCATGCAGAAATATTTTTCAGGGAGGGATCTGAACTTAAAGGGCCATATGAAACAAAAATTCCTTTGATTTACATTTATATTTTATGCATATTTTTAATTGATCCCTCATCAAATTTGCCTACCAATATATTACGCTCAAAAGGAATTATTAACTTGATTACTATAAGTTTTCAGCATATTTCATATTCCGTATTCTATAAAACATATCATAAACGTATTACTACACAGAAAAAAATAAAACCCAATTTGGGTCGAAAGATTCTGAGGTATGTGCCTAAATTGGGCCATGCCTGTTTTGGTTACCACTGTGTATCCATTTTGAGCACTGCACCCATTTTCAAAAAAAAAAAAAAAAAAAAAAAAAAAAAAAAAAAATTCCCTTTTAAAATGGATATTTAACATTGCCCAAAATGGATACACAGTGGTAACCAAAACAGGCATGACCCAATTTGGGCACATACCTAAGAATCTTTCGACCCAAATTGGGTTTTATTTTTTTCTGTGTAGTATAAAATTTTGTATGAAATATTACTAAATAGTACTTATAGTGTTTTCTTAATGTGAAATTATAACTCATATATTTTAAAATAAGCGTTAAGGGGTCTGGGAGTCTTACTTGTTAACTGAAGGTGCAATTCAGCATAATGCAACATTTAATTTTATTTCAGATTCCCTATAAACCATAAATGCATAAAAGTTTTACCACTGATAACTTAATATCTGTTCTATGTAGCATAATTATTTCTATATTCTACAACTGATAGTTTACTGCTTTTTTAAATGTTTAATTACGTTAAAAAATTATTGTTTTTTGACTTGCATCTACTGCGCACAAATCTGTAAAAAAAATTATTGCATTTAGAGTGCCAAATAATATTAAAAATGATCTAAAATAATTGTACCTTGAAAATATACTTAATTTTTAACCAGTTAAAAATTTACTTTTTAGCTCGCAGGCATCAAAGTCTGAAAGCTAATGTGCCCGCAGGTTCTGTATGTACGTACGTATGTATGTACGTATGTATGTACGTAACGCAATAACTCTTGACAGAAATATCCGATTTACTTCAAATTTTGTACATAGGTTAATTTTGATAATGCGCTTTCCTGATTAGTTTTGGGGGTTCATTTGTTAAGTATAAAGGGGGAAGCGGGAGGCTAATTCACTCCTTAATTTAGAAATGGATTTTTCATGCAGAATTATACGATTTGCTTTAAATTTGGTATATTTGGTATATCAGGTTTATTCTGATCAGATTTGGAGATTCATTGGTTAAGTATAAAGAGGGGAAACGGGGGGGGGGGCTAATCCCTCCCTTAATTTAGCTAAATGGGTATTTCATCCAGAAATATCCGATTTTCTTCAAATTTGATATACAGGTTTATTGTCGATTTCTTTATTTTTCGAGGGGCATTATTCTTTGAAATAAGAGTATAATATACATTTGGTGTGAATAGCCTGTGAGCTCAATGCCATCAGTTTAACTGGACACTTTTCTTTTTAATTAAAATTTAAACTATACAATTTTGGAAAAAAATTCCTTTTTTGTTGATAAAATGCTAATTTGAAATAACCAATGCAGTTATACTACTAAATTTGAAGTATAAGTTCTTACTTGCATAAAAATTAATGTATCTGCCGAGTTTCATACAAATCGCTTTATCAATTATTGAGAAATGTTGCACGCAATGGATGCAAGTCAAAAAACATTTTTATTTTTATTTTTATTTATTTTTTAATGAAAATTAAACATTAAAAAAAAGAGTAAAATATCAGTTGTAGAATATTGAAATAATTATGCTACATAGAACATATATGAAGCTTTAAGTGGAAAAAATTTCATGCATTTGTGTTGTATCGGGAATCAGTAATAAAATTAAACGTGACATGATACTAAATTGCACCTTCAATTGCACTCCTATGACCCTTTAAAAAAATGACAAATAAATAAAAAAAAGAATTAGAATATTTTTTTAAATGATTTTTTTTTCCTGTGCGTGGAATTTTTAATTTTAAATCCTGTTTTGAAATAAGCTCATATAATTCCGACAGAAAAAAATTCAATCTACTTATCATTGGGTGCTGCACAATTTCGTTATTTTTTTTACATTTTCATCAACTAACTGGCACACACAGAATTTCATTTTTGATTTACATTACTGCATTCAGTCTTCATCGCTGTCTTCTCTTTGAAGCAATATCTCTAGAATTTTAATCTTGGTGTTCTAATCGACTCTGCTCGTTATTCATCTGTCGGATCAGAATGCAGTTTCTGTTCACTGCTCTAATTTCAGAACATTTACGAAATTCGGCATGCACGTTAATCAGAATGGCAGATTAAACGAGTTGGAGTTTGGAAGCTTCTTCCTTCGACAAATTAATTCATAAACCTGCCTGAGAAGAACTTCTACATGTTTCGGCAATTTCAATGTTTCATGAAATATTTATCTGCCTGGATAAAATGTATGGTAGATACTTTCTTGTGGGAAATTGGAACTAGTTTTTGAAATAGAAAATTGAGATTATTGAGATAGAAAGGAACATGATGTATTATTTCATTATTATGAGTTATTATTTCATTATTATGAAACATTTTGGATTAGTGACATAATTTGAATTTTTAAAAGTTGACACATGATATTTTTTTAAAAAGTAAAACATATTATTAATTTTTTTTGCTCAAATAAACATGAAATATAACTACAAAAAGAAATCCCAACACTTACAGATAGTAGATTATAATACACTGTCGTTGAATACGGGATGTTTCAAAAGTTCAGAGCAAAAGTGAAACGTGCTAAGAAAAAGATCTATGGGGTCTGAGGAACGGGACATGTGGGATGTGGCTTAAAGGTTAATATTCACTGTGATATGGGATTTTGTATGGCATGTGAAAAAATAAATAATTCAAAGTCTTCACAACAGAGGGCGCTGCTGTAGTTAATGCCATTGAGATGCATATACATAACATATCGCTTTCATGATGCAGAATTAGAATAACGCAAAAACACATTCTGTGATTTTTGATTGTGAGAGCTGAACTATTTAAAATTACGTGTCCATAGAGAAAATGCGTAATTTATAGCAGCATTGAAAAACGCCATACGGCAGGTGGTAGCAATATCAGCCATTCGCTTTAAGAAGCTACTTCACCCTCTCGCTAAGGTTAATCTTACAGAGGAAATATTTTAAGACATCCCGTTCGCATTTCAATATTTTAAATGATTTTTTTTTTTTTTTTTTTTTTTTTTTTGGTATTTCTGAGGTCTTTTTCTATGCAGGCCTCTTTTCTACTTTTTCGACTTCGGTTGCAGTTTTTTTTTTTTTTTTTTTTTTTTTTTTTAATTATTATTATTGAGGATACTTTTACTATCAAAACCGCTTCCGAAAGTAAAAGTATCTTAATTAATATATATATATATATATATATATATATATATATATATATATATATACATATATATAATCAAAATCGAAAAAGTACAAAAGGACCTGCATAGAGATTAACCTCAGCAAAACAATGCAAAACAGAAAAAAAAATCATTTAAAAATATTGAAATGTTAACGAGAAATCTTAAAATATTCCCCACATATAGGACTAACATTAGCGAGCGGATGTTTTCGCGTGAGTGAAGTAGCCTCAATATGCAGTTTCATTCTGTATCTACAGAAGCACTACTTCTATGACTATATCGGGAGTAGTACCGCGGACACATTTGAGAACTTGCGGCTGTAAATCATGATGAAATAAAGTCTACCCTGTAAAAAAAGACAACTTTTTCTTAATGTAAGAAAATGTAATATAACTTAAAACGAAAATATATAATAACCTCTTCCAACTAACCCACGAGCAACGATCATCATCTTCAGGAATCGTCATAGACTTATACTTTTTCACGATTTAAGGAATCATTTTTAAAAACAAAGTTTCTTATGCTGCCACTGATTTTTGGAATCGCTTCCGAGTAGTTTTTATAGTGTATTAAAACTGTTTCCTCGACCTGGCATATAGGTTTTTTGGATGCTGTCAATTCTCAAGTAAACATTTTCATGTTCAACAAACATGTTTTACAGACAAACATGATAAATTAACAGCATTAACATTAACATTTGTGATGAAGATCTCGGGCTGAAATATTTTTATGCATAAAGGATGAATTTGAAATATTTGTAAGCCGTAACTTCGTACATTCGCGTTTATGATATGAGAATCATATATTAATTTTAACCTCCCCTATCCTTCATTTAAATTGTATTTTTCCCCTTCCTTTTTCAAAATTTAATTGAGTTATCTACAACTTCAAACAATAATCCCGCTGTAATTTATACCCTTTCCCTTTTTCATTTTCACTTGTGCTCGATCACTAATATCTCACGGCTTTTCGATTAAA
Organism: Maratus michaelseni; assembly: GCA_963931845.1. Lineage (NCBI taxonomy): Eukaryota > Metazoa > Arthropoda > Arachnida > Araneae > Salticidae > Maratus > Maratus michaelseni. The sequence goes on along the minus strand of OZ007594.1, from coordinate 184,066,143 downwards.
AATAGAAAAAGAAAAGAATTAAATCAGCACAGATGCCTTTTCGTAATTTCATTTTCCGAAACCAAGCTTATAACACAATATGTGCATAACGCATTTTTGTGGTCACAATATCAGTTAAAAGTTATGCGAATCTTCCATTTGGCCCAAATGCATGCCCTTATTTGGTAGTGGTAATAACTCAATCACTCACACCCATGTCTAAAAATATATTCTGATTGTTAAAAGCACATACTGTTTTGTCTGTCGAAATTATATTCACATGAGAAGATATTTGTCGGTTATAATCGCCGTGGCGATGTTAATTTTTGAAACAAAATTCGTCCTTTTAAAAAAATCTAGCAACCCGGCTCGCTAAATACCATTAGTTATGCGGCAGCTTCATCTGAAAGTCCGCTCGCCTAGACAATTATTAGCAACCCTATTTGGCGAGATTCTTGTCAGTGCAATTTCAAGTTGTGTCGTGGAAACAACACTCATGCTCTGATCTGCTTGCTGTAAATGTGCTCATAATTGAGCTCCAGCTGTATCTTCCCCTCTTCTGCCGTGCGATCCTTCTTTTGACATGGTAATCTCCTAATAAACCATTTAACTACCATACTGGAGTTTTTTTTTTTAATTTTTTCATATAGAACCTGGTGACTTATGCGGATACTTCTTTCATCACGAACAATAACAAAGAAGCTCGAACAATAACCATCGTTATAGCGTTGCAAACAATTACCCAAAGTTCGTAATCCATGAGGAAGGCAGACATAAAAATATCCAATGAAGACGAAGTCATCTCATCTGAAATTTTGTTTATTGATATATAGCAAGAAAGATGGTAAGAATGGGGTGGTCTTGGTTATTAGATGCTTGAAACAGTTGTTGACAGACCAAGAGCTAGGAGTGATCTGATCTTGGGTAATAGATTGTCTCGCCAAGTTTTCGATGAACATTGAGCCAACAGATCGCAGACGCGTCAAAGAATTTTTTGGACGTTGTGGGTAATTAATGTAAATGTTTTGGGCGGATGGAATGAAATGGCTACCACATTTGGCGAAATCGTAATTTTAGTGAATTTTAGCGGACACATGCGGACAACCCGGTGGGAAAGGAATTTTATACTAAGGAAACAGTTTAATTCGTATCTGGGAAATTACATTGTTTTGCACAAGTTGTTTATGGACAGAAAAAGGTTGGGCGCCCCTGCAGCTGTAATGAATCTCTGGAAAACATTACATTACATCTGTTATAACCGCATTCGAATCAAAAACAGATATTTAACGTACATGCTGCTTTTAATAAAGATAGCCTTTTATATGAGAAAGGAAATAACATTTGAGGTTTTAGAATAAAGATATATTTTAGCTAAAAGAATATTACTTAATATATTACAAATTAAGTTAGGAAGATAATAATTTAGAATAAAGATATGTATAAATGATTCTATATCATAACATTGACATTAAAATTGATATCACTTTGTTACTCTTGCATGTATAAATTCAGTTTCACAGCTGAAATTGTTTAATTAAGAATGGATAGCAGCCTCAAAATCTATATTCCGGTTTCAGGAACTTAATTTACACTATAAAAAGTACTCGGAAGCGTTGGTATCAGATTTTCAACTTTTTGCAACAGCATATTTTGTACAATACTGTATATGATCTAAACATTTTATTATACACCACGTATTATACTAAAATTTAGTTAAACTTAAAAATGCATACGACAGCTGCAGACGCAGTTCTAGCAATTATTGCGCTCCAAGTCAGTGTTTAATCGAATTCTTTTGTATGTGCTTGTAAATGCTTACACACTCTCTGTTCAATAAAATGCACGTTGTAGTAATGCATATCAATTTCATTATGTTTGAAGTAGTGTAACACATTTAAAATACGCTACCATAATGTAACGCAATTATTTTGTGCATCACTGTAAACGAACTATACACACTGGATTTTCAATAGGGAACGTCCTATAGTAAGATTGCGTTCAGACCACGTTTTCAAAAATCTGCTACAAAAAGTCATAAATTATTTCTCTGGGCTTTCTTTCCCAAAGGTCCTGTAGTCATCAACTAAAAAAAAGGAGAATCTCAATAAAAGAAATGTGGGGTGATAAACATGCCAGGGAGTTTCCTGCGTGCAACACTCCTCTCTTGCAGTGCTCAATAGACTCATCACATCCAAAAAGCCGACAAACGTCTGTAGCAGAATCTGTAGCAGGTCTAATCGCAACTTTAACCTCAATACTATATGTTACTAGCGTGATGAAACATTGAGAAAAATCTTAAATGAAAGTTACTTTGTATGAATTACTTGTGTAATTATCTACAAAATGTATTTACAAGCTTTTTTTTTTAATTGCCGTCAAATTAATGGTCATAATGGAACGGTATATATTTAACGCCGATAGTTAACCGATCATCGCCGAAGACAGATCGGATCTTTCATTTTTAATTTATCGTGTGTTGCCAACATCGTATCATTAATTTGTTCAGGAAAGACAGGCGCTTCTAATTTCTCCCGCGAGAAAAATTGAGTCGAACATTAAGGCTTGCCCGAATCCAATTTCGCTACTTTCTGATGCAATCATGAAATCTTTCTCATCCATGCGTACATGATATTTTCAGATGATTCATTCATCTCTAAAAAAATCATAGCGATTACCTATATTTCCTATTATTAAAGCATGTTTCAGAAAATATTTTCACAATTGATGTTTAAAACTAAATTAAAAAACTATATATATATTATTGGTTAGGAATTAATTGATTATAATTAAAACATATACCACATTAACATAGAAAGAAAACCCGTTTAATTTTTTAGAACAAAATTAGAATATATTTAAAATTTCTCGAATGGAGGAATATTTCAAAAAAGTCAGTCATTTTGACGTCAGGTCTCTGCTATATCGATTCTTTGTAGAATGACACTCGAAGAATTTATGCAACTCTAACGACACATCATTCGTCTAAATCGGTAAGTTTGTTGAGTTAGATAGGGCGTAACATCCAGACATTCCATAATGACCCACTCTGACTTTCTTGGCGTGCAGCAGTCAGGAATAAGAGGTTCAGGGGACATAGTATCTATCGAAATCAAAATTTTTACATTTTAATATACTTTTTTGGTTCATCATAAACAAAAGCTTTTTCTGATATTAAAATGTAATGATTACAACTTGTACGTAACAGTACAAAGTTTGAAATTTTAAATCCATTTTTATAATTAAATAAATATATATTGTTTTAACATAAAATATGTAAATAAAAATTTAAAATATTAACATAACTCAACCCGTTTTACACGCAAGATAATAACTGTTTAAAGAATTGCAGTAGAACTCATATCTAGCTATCAAAATAAAGCCACAAATCACCTTTATACTGTAAACCCCAAGTTTTAAATTTATCTCTTGTTTCAATATTTTTTTAATTAAAAATTTCATACAATTTTGAAAATTATTAAAATTATTAAAATTTTTGTACTTAAGCATGCTACAAAATAAAACCTGTTGGTCTCATCAACAAATTGGAGATTCACAGCTTAACGATATACGCATGTATAACGTAAAAGTAAAATTTCATTATTCTACGTTCATAACTGTTCTGTTATTCTTGCGTAAGTATAAAAATTAGAAGCTGAAAAAAAATCAAGTTTAAAGATTCAAAGAGCAAGTCACGGTTAATATTTATCTTTTTTATTGCTGCTGACGTATTTTTTGTCCAATTTCGATGGGGTTTGTTTTAAAATGATGTTAAAATTTCAAATTTTGTTTTAAAAATATTTTTGGAAAATCCTTTTTTCACGTTGCAAAGTCAATATGTATACTTAAAATACCGTAAAATTTTTCGATCTCAATACTGGTAGCTATTCAAGTTGAAAGTTCTGTCATTAAATGCCTAATTTATCCGTAGACATATAACATTTCCTCCATGTGTAGACGATCCCTCCATTACGTTACGCTAGCTTTTAAATATTTGGTCTTAATCGATTGCCATCATCAACTGGTCGCAGATTCTCCGAATACACGTCCACTCTCCGAATTCAAATTTACTGTGTGTTGCCAACATCCAGTCATTAATCTGTTTGGCAAGATAGACTGTTCTAACTTCTCCCATGAGAAAACAGAGTCGTATATCAATACGTCTTGAGATGTTGCAAATGAATGTGAAATCTGTATTATATGCTGCGTCTGGGGTTAAAGGAGAAAGTCACAATGTGCCCCTTAATGTACTATATCATCCTGTAGACTTACTTCTGTAAGATGACAAGATATTTTCAAGATACTTACATACTTTTGATATCGGAGTGTTATTGTTTTCGATCGTAATACTTTTAAAACTCGCATCACATCCTCTCACGGTATGCCTGGAGCTCCCGAAATTACGAATTTCACAATCATAGGTGAAAATTGTATGTACCTTTTCAAGGTTTGTCACCTATGTAGAGTTGTTCTACGAGCCCCACAGCATCGAGAAACCATATTACATACATCGAGGGACCCCTTACATACCTTGTAGTCCAATTTTTAGAAGGAAATTGATGTATCGGAAAAGTATGAAAAACAGGTGAAAACCATAAATGAGTAACTGATGAAAAAAAATTTGTTATGTAAGTCCAGTTTTTTATGTTGGTGTAATTGTTTTTTCATCTTGTGGTCAATATTCTGAGCATATATATATATATGTGTGTTATATTGGGATTGGAGGGAATGGAGACTTTTATTAACCTATAACAGGATTTTAATTGATTCTAGACTAAATGTTAAATATAAAACAGTCTTACAGAACTAAAGGATGGAAAGGGAGGATTTGCAGTCATCTAACTGCGCGGCGTTTCTCTGTGAAATCTGGCCGTGTTTCGGCCCGATTCGCTCGTGCCTGCTCTGCCGTCTCAAGAGTGCTCAGGATTCATCCAATCCTTTTTACGTCCAGTTGAAATCTGAACTTTTTGTCGTTCCCAGGCCGGCCAGGCTAAAAAATGTATATCAGCATTCTTTGTGGCTTGCGGTATGTCGACGTCACAGACTAGTTGTGAGAACCACTTGTTGGTATGTGAACCTGGTGGAAAAGCTTAACCACATTCACAGACATATATATATATTAGTTAATTGAGTTTTGATACCTATAAATGGTTTTTGACATTTTTATAATTTTCAGCGCTTTTGTCTTATGAAGTTAAAATCCCGCTTGCATCCCGCAAATCCCCACAAAATCTTTGGAGCATTCCTCTTCTGTAAGGCATTTGAGGAGTGGGAAACGTTGGGATTACCTGCGTCCGGGTGCAGTTTTGGCAGTTAGCGTTAGCGGTGTTCGATTGAATGAAAGTTCACGTAAAAAAACATGCTTCTGCACCAACCTCATTAAAAGAAATATTTTAATAAAACTCGAAAAAAGCATTATATAGTTGCAATTTTTTTTTCTTTTCTTTTCTTTCTTTCTTTCTTTCTTTTTTTTTTTTTTTTGCATTTTTACACCAATAGAGTATACGTGAAAAATGACATAACAAAGCATATTGAAACATAACTTTGAGCTTTCGTATATCATATGCGATCAATGTCTGCAAAAAAAGCCACTCGTCACAAGACACGTGTGTGTAGTTGACAATAATTTTGCTAACATACGTTATTGTCGATTCAGTACTAGGGATAAAACAAAGAAAATGTGGAATAGTAATATTTTAATGTCGGGGCCAATAGTTAACATTATGTATTATAAACAACGATTTACTATTGATAAAGTTTGGTCTCATTTTAATCGCTCATCGGAACGATTCAAATAAAATTGTATGAGTACGTTTGACCAGTACAACTCACAAACCAGATCCAGAGTACCCACTAAAAATCGCTCATAATTTCAACTTGAACATCTATCTACAACATATTCGTGGAACTTCTATGGTTAGAGACATAAAAATCCTGCAGATCTTCACATATATACATATACATAGTAATTTATAAATAAAATTTATTTGAATTAATGAGGTTCTGTTTGTTTTTTTTTTAAAATAGTAATATTTAAATGGCGTCTAGAATTTTCTCTGTAATAGAAAAGCACGTTAATCTAAGTTATTTGGTTGATTGCATGCTTAAACAGTGTTGCAAATTTAGACCCCCCCCCCCTTTTTTTTTTAAATTTAAAACACCTACCAGAATTTCTGTCTAGTCTAGAGTAATTTGTTTTATTTAACGACAGATATTCCGTGAGTAAATAAAATAAAAATTACTATGCAGAAATTCTTTTAGGTATTTTGAATAAAAAAGGCGCTAAATAGGCAACACAGTGCTTAAAATATATTATCATCTGTGCATTATTAGTTTTTTAATTAAAAGGTGTTAATATATGTGCATTTTACTGAAGTATTTTATTTTGTTTCAAAATAATTTTTCAGTTAAATTTTATTTTCAGTGACATCTAGACCCCAGTAAAACATCTAGACCTCTAGTAAAACATCTAGACCCCATATATGTCTTCTTCAATCCCCCCCCCTCCCCACAATCTGCAGTAGCATTTTAATTATGCCAATTTAAGGAATTTTTTTTTCTTTTACTTTTTCTCAAAATTCTTGAGCGAGGGGGTTAATGTATGCATATCGTATTATTTTTCTTTATTTTTATTCTCAATTATGTACCAAAAGCCTTTAGCTTTTCAGCATGTTATGGGCTGTGCATATATAAAGTTATCACTTTAGAGGGGACCGGGCATTTGATGTCGTAAGATATTTCTTGGGGAAAGGGGGGGGCAGGGGGTTGTCTTTTGATAAGTTATCATTTTTGATCTAAACAAAATTTTATTTTATTTGTTTATTTATTTTTTACTTTTTCTGTACATCAACATAGTCTGTTATCTTTTTAATTGTCTTATCTATTTTTACGAAAATATAAAGTTAGTAATAAAGCCATTAAATGATTATAACATCATTTCATTCCAAAATATGGACTACCGTTCCGTTCGGCTTTCCTGTTCTTCTGTCATATGTGCATATAATTCTCTCTTAGAAAAAACAGGTGAATATGTTTGAAATGATATTTGTTGTGTTTACTAGTAAAGAAAAAGAAATAAATAAAATTATCCGTTTTGTTGATAAGAAGTTCTGCTTTCACCCTCTCTGTGCAGGAGGCAAGTGCAAGAAGGCAATATCACCATGGAATGCATTATGTAATAATAAACTATTATTAAATACATTTAACACTAGAACGTCCGTTGACGTCATTTCGATACCAAACCGAATTTAGCTTTATCTCTCCATCACATTTTTTTTTTTTACCTATATTCTTCAAATTGTATGGCTTTTAATCATTTTACGTAATAAGCATACTGTCGAAATTTTTATTATGTGATTCGATTTAAAAAAAAAAAATTACAGCCCAATTTACCTAGAACGGCCGCTAGTGTTATTTCGACGCCAAGCAGAATTTACAATAAATCATCGTTCTTTTGTGAAAATATAACAATATAAGCATAATTAAAGCACAATGATGCAATATAGTGTTAAATTAGATTTTATAGCGTCCATTTCTCATAAATAAATTAGTGGTGTCGAAATGACACCGGCGGCTGCTTTTGGATGTCGAAATTGTCCGCCGTTTTGACTTAATGTATTTTTCTGTAAAATAAAGCATCGCTCTTTTGTGAAAAGTTAAGGATATAAGCTTAATTAAAGTACAATGACGAAATATAGTGTTAAATTAGAATTTATTGCGTCCATTTTGCATAATTAAATTAGTGGTGTCGAAATGACACCGGCGGCTGTTTTAGGATGTCAAAATTGCCGGACGTTCTAGTGTTAAACAGTAACTATCTCTTTTAGATGCTATTTGATATAAAGTTATTTCATGTATAATAGTGATATTTGACTTCTTCTCTTCATCTGAATCCGTGAAGTATGCTAATAATAAATGTATAACAATATCTTTATATCACTGCAAACTTGTAAAAAACTAATAAATAAATAAATAAAATAAAAATAATTTAACAATATCATTGTAGGTTCGAGGAATGATAACGTATCGTAAGGAGGGGGGGGGGGGGATCCAAAATTAACAAAATTTTTATAACGTTATATATGTACAGCCCCTTAATCTTTCTGAATTAAAACTTGAAGTATTTTATTTCATCAAATACTTTCTCTCTTTTATAAATGGCTTTAAGATTACGACGTTGTATTGAAAGCAAAATTCCGTTTCATCAAATGACCATTTGACATTTGTGTTCGAGTGGCAAAAAAAATTGCATAGTGTCTTTTTTTCTCTCTCTCTTGATTACGTTTTCATTTCATCGCTTGGCCACGAATGTTCTCAAGGATTTTGTTCCAGAAAAGGTCAAGTGGTCTTTAATACATTTGTCTGTGGTTTTGATTATTCCGACTTCTGTTCGATTTTTATAGTACTATCAACTCTTTCTGTCCCAAGCCACTGTTGCAGTGGTCACGCAAGCAAGTTTGGAAATACTAAAAAGGAAAATAAGTTCCGAAAACTTGTTCATTGTGGAAATGAATCTAATTGCTCGTGAGATTTCTTTTGTCCTTGCTAAACTCAAGGAAATTTAGTGTGTTACTTGAGTATGTTATTTTAACAGTTAATACCTGTTTTTGTCCGTCAGCGGCGTAGCCAGGATATCTTTTAGGGGGTGGTTGGAAGCTTTCCATTCTAATGAAAATCACTTTTATAAATTTTTACCCCTTTTAAAATAAAATAAAAATATTTCATTTAAACACGTTGTAATGGTGAAATTTTAAATTTTCAGTCAGTAGCTTTCTTATAGACGCTAACTTATCCAATGGATAGCTAGATTTTGATTATTTTTCAGTCTTCTCTATTTTCAATTCTCCCCATTTTCTCCACGATATTTATCCAACTTATAATTGCGTCCATAAAATTTTGGAATAATTAAAAACTTTTAGGTTTTGAAGATCTTGAATGTTTATTTGATAGGAGCAGTAGAATGATAAGATTACAAGCGATAAGTGTAGAAATAAACTGCAAAAAAACAAGAAAAGTGTTGATTTTACAGTATAATACTAGCATCCCAGCTGCCAGTATTATATACTGTAAAATCAACACTTCTTTTTGCAGCGTAATAACAACATAAAATCGCTATACCTAAACTAGAGAATCAGGACATTGGTGAACTCTAGCTCATATAAACAAAATTTATCACACTTTTTAGCTTCTTGACTTTGAAAAGTTTTCTTATTTATAAGCACATAAAAATAAAATAAAATGACCCTCCCTTGGGTGGTGATAAAATGTCTTCAAGCTGACATATCTAAGCCAGTTTTAAGGCTTTTTAATTTTTTCAGGGCTTAAAACGGATTCATTTGTCTTTCTTATTATTTATTCATAAAAATTCTAAAATTTGTCTGTACCACAAAAAATTGTACAAAAATATTTATTTTATAAATCTAAAATTACGCATGAAATATTCTGTTGTAACTTTCCCACTGATATAATGAATGAAAATTAGAGACCGTGAATATGTCTGACGGCCAGAAATTATCTCTTTAAAAGGTAAGAATCCAGTTTCCCGCCAGCTATCCTTAGCTGCGGAATAAATACTTCATTAGTACCTTTCAAAGTATTCTTTATTGAACTATTTTAAAAATCAAGCAGTTTTATATTCCAAAATATCTTTTGCAATAATTCTGAATCTAGAAGGTCCATTTTACTCAAAACATGTATAGAGCAGAATAATAAGTCTTAGCAATACATTTACAATATATAGAATACATCCATAAATGCAGAAAGAATCGATTAATTTATTAAGGAAAGGGATTTTTTTTCTCTTTTAGACTAAGTTCTAAAATATCATCAAGCTTTTCTAACGGTCAAAAAATACTGAACAACTATTTCAAGAAAAGTAAGAAGAATCTTGTTATATTGGAATGCTTAATCTAATTGGTCGTTCTGTTGGATGTAAAAATAAATCTACATGAATGGTTCCATAAGGAATTTTTTTCAATCGGTCGTTATAATAAGAAACTCACTATAATAAACGATCGTTATAGCGAGCGTCTACTGTATACGTACTAAGATATTGTTCTTTGTTCAGTGGATTGTAAATCCATCATTACTTAAAAACAATACGTTTGTAGTATTGCCCTCTTCTTAGAGATTTTCTAGATCCGCCTTTGGTGGTACCTGGATCTCATGCTCATGAACTTTTCTCCTACCACTGTTGTTAGTCAATCTGTCTGTGTGTCCTAACACTGTGACTTTAATAACTATTCTTATACAGCTACGAAATTTCACTGTGTTATTGAAGTGGGCATTCTTTATTAAAAAAACAGACAGCGAAATTCCATTTCATATAACGACCATTTGACATTCACATTTGTATTATACTGTAAAAACGCATCACAGTTTTTTGTGATTACGTTATCGTTTCGTTGCTTGCCACGAATGCTCTCAATTATTTTGTTTCGGAAAATGTCAAGTAGTCCTTTGATTATTCCAACTAATGTTTGATTTCCGAAGAACTTTCAAACTGTTTCTGTCCTAAAAAACTGTTTCATTGCTCACGCAAGCAACTTGGAAATGCTAAAACAGAAAAATAAATTTATCAAACTTGTTCATTATGAAACGAAATTATCTTTTCTTATGATTTCTTTAGTCTTTTTTAAACTCTTGTTTTGTCTTTGTTAATGTGCTACTTGAAAAGTTATCTCTTTTCGCATTCTAACTAACTACATTGTAACTCGTTTACAGGGCCGTACAGAGGGACCCCGGGCCCCGGTAATAATTTCCATGAGGGAACCCCAGGCCTCGGTAATAATTCCCATGAGGGAACCCCACCATATCTATGATATAGTAAAATCTACTTAGACGAAAACGCAAACGACCAGTGAAAACCCCCTGGCGGTCCTTTAAAGACGTTCTAACAAATTCTGACTTTTGAATTTTATTATTTGTTAGTTATTTTAATTTAAAATTTTTGCTTAAAAATGTACTATATTTTTCTGGTATTTTATTGAAAAAAAAAAGCAGGACCGAAGCCGGGCCCCGGTAATTTGTACTGGCTCTACCCCCCTCTGTACGAGTCCATTTAAGAACTTATTTTTATTCCCAAACGCATGAAATTTGCATGTATTCTCATTCAGTTATCAAGAAATCGAAGAGGTTTCTGTGTTTCTTTCAAAGATTAAACAAACAAACAAACAAAAAACTTAGAAAATTCTGTCAAAGCTGGTATTTTTAACCAATTTTCGGGACATGACGAAGGTGGATTCCTGATCATAGGGTAAACTCAAGATTATCAGATTTACAGCAATATAAAAGACTCTTATTGATTCTCTTGTTTGATTCTTAAAGCACCTGGAATATAAATATCTGAAATTTTAAGGCAAACATGAATGAAAATAATTTTGTGTAGAAATATTCGCGTTGTTGAACGGGCAATTGTTTCTTTCTTTTTTTTTTTTTTTTCCTTAGAGAACATCTTTATGTTTTTAATACGCCTTCTCGCCAGTCTATGTGTGGTATGGGTTCTTCCACACCCTGATTTTAGTATAAATGTTAGGAGATAGCTACATTTTTTAACTATATTAATGAAGTACATTATAGCATGAAATAAACGTAAAGCGACTCTTTAATGGATTTGCGTCCTTTTGATTATTTCGGGTATTGTTCGATTTCTGTAGAGATTTTATCTCTTTCTGTTACGTTATTCTCGCAAGTAGTGTGGAAATACTAAAATACAAAATAAGTTGTTATTTTTTTTTTTTTTTAGTGGAATAAAATTAATGTATCTTAAAATTTCGTTTCTATTTGTTTGATCGACTTAAAGGGTGGTTCTACTTCATTTTGCTTTAGGTCAAAATTAACGAATTTTTTTCCTTTTTGCATTTTTTGTATGCTTCAAGTGTGTATATATTGTTGTTCTAAAGCGCTTTCGTGAATTTCTAATTCCTTAATTTTTTTTTTGCTCATTGAATGTAACGCCGCAGCAGTCAAAGAAGTAAAACCTTCCGTCAAAGAAGTAAAACCTCTCGTTAATTTAAAAGTGTTTATCCACCTACCTTTTAACTTTTGTATAAAGCAAAAGTGGCCAACTTAGTTGCTTCTTTGCGAAAATATAAATTTTCCAACTTTTTGCTTAAAATGAATTTAGACATCCGTATCCGTAGCATGTTCTCGAGAAGTGCCGTAAAGATGCGATAATTAAAAATATGTGAAAAAGATTTTTTTATTCTATCCATTTCCCTGTAAATGATTCAGATTTTCACTCTTTAAATTCATTTTTCTCAGTTTGTGTCATGTTCTAAGTCACAAAACTTCAATAAATATTTTTTAGTTCACTCGTTATTGTTATTTTTATTATTAGTATTATTTTGGTGATCCTTAAGGTGCATTCAGGAGTCGGGAAAACTACTTTATTTTATTGTAGTGAACTACAACTACAACTACTTTATCAAAAATGCAATTTACAACTACACTTGTTTAAAAAAAAGTAGCAACTACAATCTCATTTTCAAAAGTAATCTCTACTTCGCTACTTTCAGATGTGTCACGGCTACGGGTATTTCAATCATTAGTGCGAAGGGGTGTGTCAGTGATTACCTTTGACAGTATAGATTCCCCTTTCTTTTCCCCCGATATTTCCATCCCCTCCCGTAAAGCTGACACATATTTATTTAATTGTATATATTGCAGATGCGAGGCTGCAATATATACAATTAAATAAATATGACATAAGCAAGGGCATTAAACAATTAGAAAAGATAACATACAAGAAAATGTTTTTTTTTTTGTTGTTGTTCCCAAAATTTTAGTTTATACACACATTTCGTAGCAAAATTAAGAGAGATTTTATAATACAGAAAATTACAGAAAAGAACTCTAAATGCAAACAATAAATAAATATATAAATAAAACAATTCGGAATAATAAGAAATCCGGCGTTAAAACATGAAGACCTAATAATGAGTAAATAGACAAGTGTTTCCAGCAAGAAAATTAATTTCTTTGTTGGATTAGAACTTGATTTTAGCAGTTTAGCAACAAGTGTCAATGGGAAAAATCTATGACTTCATATCATACGTCGCTATATACACTGCTGCTGGATTCGCAAATTGTTGAGCAAAACAAACTTTGCAGAAAAGAAGCAAGTTTCGGCCACGTGATTTGTAGAATGGTACTTTTTTTTCCCTGAAATAGCGTTAAAAGTAGTGTCGGTTTTCGCTACAAATGACTATATATATATTTTTTTTCAATCGTGCTATTCGCTACACTACATTGTTCAAAATGTAGCTTGCTACTTCCGACCCCTGGGTGCATTTCATAAAATTAAGAAATCGGATTTTCAGGAAAATAAATAGTTTGTTTAAAAAAAATAAAAACTTCCAGTAAATAGTCATTTTTACTATATTTTTTACATATGTCATGTCATTTTAACATTTTTTTCTTAAGCTAATAAATATTTTAGAAATCAGATCCTTACAATTATAGAACAAATTTCTTAAGATAAGTATGAAAATAAATAAATAAATAAATAAATAAAATAAAAATAAATAAATGAAGTAAAATAACATAAAAAACTTTTAAAAAATATAGAGGAAGTGTGGTTTTAAATTTCTTTCTTTCTTTTTTTTTTTCTTTTATTATTTTAACTTTTCAAATTTTAGCATTATAATTGCATTTTTACTTGATTAAATCATTTTTCTTCATAAAACCATGTAATGATATGTAATAAAATATTACAAAATACTTAAATAAAATAATAGTTCAATTGGGTACCGAGTTGTCTTAAAATTTATCGCGATCTACGTATTTAATTATAATTATTTCACGCACTGACATTTAGTTCCATAGATATCAGTATCAAGTGAAATGTAGAGGAAAATTCTGAGCAAAGCTGTGTCGCTTTGTCTTGCACAGTTTCGCAACATTGATATTCATTAAACAAATGGAAAACAAATAGATGGTTGGTTGATTTGGTGTCCATGGGAAATCATACAGGGTGATTCAGCACCAGTGCTACAAACTTTTTTACTTTTCGAAACCATATTGTGAGCAATATCATAACGATATATTTTGTGTCTCTGTATGTGTGAACACGATGACTCCCAAACGATACTTCCGATTGTGCTCCCATATGGCGCTGCTGCAAGAACTGTATTGACTTTTGTAAAAAATCGGCGCACAGATTAGGTATTTAACTCATATTTTTTGTATATATATACCGCTAACCATGCCCCTACCTGTCCGGCATGAATGCCTAGCTTGACGGGTTAGTACCTGGGTGCGGGGCGGAAATCGCCTAATCACAGCATGGCTGTGATCCACCTGACTATAGATTTGTTCACATCTCTATGCTGTGCTTGCTCTCTTGTGGTTTGCTACAGTTATCTTTGTTTGCCGGTTCAAGGTTTCTGTTTAACTTTGTTGAATTGGCAGATTTAATAGGTCTCGTAATTTAGAACCTTGATCAGGTGACGAGAACCTCACCTGAGGGTCCCCATATTTAACCCATATTTAAAATCTGGCAAACGTATCGTAATATCTAATGATAATAATCATAGATAATATGCAGGAATGTAAAGAGGTTCTCTATACATAAAGCTCAGGACACCCACTTTTATAGGAGATGGAAGTCACTTGCTTTACTGAAGAACTAATACCCTGTTCACATCGGACATTTAAGATATCTTAGACCGCCATTTTTGAGGTGGTACCTCCCCGGAATTGAATACCTGTCTACACCGCCAAACGCATTTAAGATAACTCACTCAACATTACCGTGTCCAGTGCGCATGCGCATATGTTAAAAGCAAACTCAACAGCCAATCGGCCTCCAGAGCCAATCAGAGTGAGCGGTACTGACTGTATCTAGCAATGGAAAGTTCGAACTCACTAAGTGAGTTTCTGGAACTCACTCAGTGAGTTCAGCGGTCTAAGATATCTTAACTATCCGATCTGAACGTAGTATTAGAAAGGAAGAATATAAATTTCACAAACCTGGAAAATTTCTGGGTTCCTCAAAAGCAGGTTTTCTAATTAAAACAATTCGTACCAACTGACGCACGTGGGTCAAAGGACAAGGTCATCTGCTTACTACTCTTTCTCCACTTCTTGCTGCTTCGTTCAGTGTTATTCCCAGGACCTAGGGCTAATATAAGATTTTAGGAGCCTTACTAGGACCGTGTACAACCCCCTTCCCCTACTTTCAGCAAGTAGCCCGTATTTAGACCCTAGTCCGTTTTTGGACAATTTCGTCTAAGGTCTCAAACTTACATTAAATATGTTCCGTAACCAAGACAATTTCAAAAAAATTTTCATGTACACCATAAACCATTAAACCGCTTAAAAGTAGATCTCGTACAAATCTTTCTATATACATTTTAGGGAGAATGGTCGCGAACCATACATTTCAATCAAGCTTGCTGCCACTCTTCTTTCATACACCTTTCTGAAAGAAAGAAAAAAAAAAATTCTCACTTGAGTATTAATTTAATTTCGGCTAAATGACTTGCCATTTAAGTGTTAACATAACTTTGACTAACTCTATATAACAAGAAATGCAAGCAAAAACATTGTATCAAATAGTGACGTTTAAATAGTATTTTACCATAATCTTTCATAAAGGTTTAATAATTTTTAGAAAAGCTTACTTTCTAAAATTATTTTTCAATAGCAAATCCTTGAAAAAGAAAAAAGAAATAAACTGTCGCATTTGAAAAATTTAAGGAAAACAGAATAAATCTTTATTTTCCTCGAAAAAGAAAAAAAAAAATGCGAAGAGAAGAGAAAGAAAGAAAGAAAAAAAAAACCGCCACTCTTCTGCTTCTTGGTGTCCACATTTTTGTTTCACTTTCCACACATTCTCTCTTCCCGCGAGATTAATTACTACAGCACCCTTAATCGAAATCCTTAATCGACTCCCAGTCTTCCGGTTGCTATGGCAACCGTGGTAATTTTTACCTCCTTTAATTACAGCCTTCGGGATGGATGCATAACACAAGGTAATCTGATTAAGAGTCCTTTGCCCAAAAATAAATGCAAGAGGAGGTAGCCCTACTCCAGAAGATGACTTGCGACTTCCAAGGCAGTTAATGTGTTTCTCCAGTTAATGGGTGAGAGAATGGGCGCAAAATTTTCCAGGAAGACGAGGGTTTCGTTATCTTGAAGCGCATGTGATAAATTGATTTGCATAGGCGTTTATTCTATTTTGTATTTATTTTTTGAGCTGATTTGTTATTAACCATGGTGACGACGACGCGATGTTGCGTGTGATTTTGAAATAAGGTTTTACATGGCATACAGGACATAATAAGATAGCGAAGTTTTAATCAAAACATGTTATTATTAAAGAATGAAAATTTCTCATTCTTCTGTTGGATATTGTTTTGATCCTATCTCCAAAGTTTTGTTCGTTTTCTCTTACTTTTGTGCAATGAAACTGTCTTAGTGATTGTTTTTTGTTGAGTTATTGGGTGGCAAAAATGAACAACATAATCAAAATTTAAGCAATTTTTTTTTTTTTTTTTTAAACTGGTATTTTATTTTAGAATATTTATCCAAATCAATTCATTTCTTGCGTCATAATCCTTTTCTGTTCCTTTTCTCAAATGTTTCGTTCTATCAAAAGTCTGCTTTTCTTCGATTTCAACTATTCCTTTTAACCCTTCCTTCATTCCTTTTCCAACGATTCTTATTGGCGGACTTTATTTAAGCTGAATTCATAAATATAATAAAAAGACAGGACATTTTCCGTAAAATTTTATTGAATAATTTCATAAACAGTGGATAAATATCCCAATTCACTTCTTACGTCAAAATCTGTTAAATAGTCAGAAACCGTTTAAATGCTCTAGGTAAAAGACACAAACGAAATCCAGAAAATGAGAAATATTTAATTGATTTTAAAAAGGCAAGAGCAGAATACAAATTAAAAATAGTGAAAGCCAAGAAGGAATCATGGTTAACTTTCTGCAATGAGACCACGAGTAAATATGGCATGGCTTTTAAAATTCTAAAACAAAAGTTTCTTAAAAATACAGACTTAATCCATACAGTTTTTGAAACATCAACAATAGAAGATACATATATATAACTGTACAGCAAGATCTATTACAACACCAAATTGGTGTACAAAATACAAATGAAATTCACTCATATATAAATATGTCACCAATTCCAGAAGAAGAATTTCAAGACATCAAATTTACCCTAAGAGAACTGAAATTTGCAATAAAACAACAGAACAAAGGCCCCAGGTTATGATAGGGTAGACGCGATAACTATAAGAAACATGCTAAAGGAATTCCCAGATCTAGTGTTACAAATTTATAATAAATGTTTAAAATTATGCCATTTCCCTGAAGCTTGGAAAAAAGTAATTATAATTTATTTTAGAAAAAAGAACAAAGACCCATCTCAACATAAATCTTACCGACCAATAACTCTTCTTCCCATGTTTGCAAAAGTTTTAGAAAGGCTGATAAAAATAAGAACGATGACATTTCTAGAAAGTAAATCCATTCTTCAACCAGAACAACATGGTTTTAGAGAGAAAAAAAGTACATTAACAGCTTTACAACAACTAAAATCACTAATCATGGAAAACTTAGATAAATATAAATACTGTGGAATGATCTCAATTGATATCCAGGGAGCATTTGACTCCATTGATTGGCACAAAATTACTGAAATAATAGATGATTCTCCACTTCCAACTTACATAAAGAAGCTCCTAAAAAATTATATCAGTGAGAGATTTATCGGTTTAAATAATTACACATTCATAGAGTGGTTCAGGACACATAAAGGTTGCTTGCAGGGCTCATGTTTAGGACCACTATTGTGGTTACTAATAGCCAATTACATAATTACAAGATACAAATTAAAGGCTCTTGGAATTATCGTTTATGCAGATGATTTCGTCGTACTCACTGAAGGAAATACCAGATCATCATTGGAACAAACTGCTAACAGTCGTATAGAAACATTCGTCAATATATGCTCAGAACTTAATCTAACTATCTCAGAAGAAAAAACCCAAGCACTCCTATTTGGAAGGAACCTCCTTAATAATCGAAAGCCAATTTTCAAAATAAAACAGACATCTATAAAAATTGTTAAAAATCTACAATATTTAGGAATTACACTAGACCAAAAATTAAAATTTCAATCGCACCTAAGTATTTTAAAAGCTAAGATCGCCCAATTTGTTTCAGGCTTTAAAAGTTTCCACAATTACAACAAGGGAATCAGTCCCTTCCTCAAGAAGATCTGGTATCAAACAGTTATTGAAAGACAGATTCGTTATGGCTCCGAATTCTAGTATCCAAACTTGAATTGCCACGGCATTAGAATCCTTAGATCAATTTAGAGAATAGCTTTGTTAAACATCATAAGAACTTACCGAAGTATTTCAAATGACGCATTAAATATTTTAACTGGAGTGCCTCCAATTACCATCAAAATACCAAACGAATTCCAAGTCTATGAGATAAAGCAAGGAAACAGATTACTTAACATCAACCATACAATAATATACAATAATCTTATGCAACGGGAAGCAACTTATAAATTTCCAGAATATTACAAGTTGAAAAATATAGAAATTATAGATAACCTGACAGAAAACATAATATTGGAAAATCATCTACAAATTTTTACAGATGGATCATCTATGGGAAATGGAGTGGCAAGTGCATATACAGTCTCTCTTAATAATAACTTCATCCATGATCATGCTGTAAGACTACACCCAATTAACTCAATTTTCCAAGCCGAATTATATGCGATTCAGGAAGCAATAATTTGGTTAACACAATCACAATGTACATCAGCCCTTATTCTGACAGATAGTCGCTCATCCTTAGATGCACTCAAGATAATTTTTCCTCGAAACTCCATAATTTTAAATATCTACAATAGTTTACTACAAAACCCCAATAAATTCATCAAAATAGTGTGGATTAGAGCACATGTAGGCTCCACTGGTAACGAGCGAGCAGACCTTCTCGCAAAAAATGCAATTACAGAAGACCATTATGATGACTTCTCTGTCTTACCATTTCCAGAATCCATTCTAAAGAGTTATTTTAAAAACAAAATCATCACAGATTGGCAAAATAATTGGACCAACTCAACGAAAGGAAGAGAAACGCATAAAATTCTTAATAAGGTAGATGTTAAATTTTTATGTGTTCAGAAATCAGCAGCATATTATCTTAGCGGCCATGGAAGCTTCCCAAGCTTTTTACATAAAATTGGTAAAAGAACCACGGATAGATGACCTTGTGACAAAAACCCTGGAACCCTGGATACACTACATCTTCGGTAACTGCCCTCTTATGGAATACCATTTTAACTTAAATAAAAATAAAACATTAAAGAGAAACCTACAACGTGTGCTATTAGACGCTTCCAATTACGAAAAGTTAGATAAAAACTATAATGTCCTAAATAAAAACTTTTCATATATCAAAGAATTATTATAACCTATATAAAATTCTAGATCTATAGATTTTAAAAACTATGTTTTAAAAGACTTAATAGACTAGTGCATAATACAATTGGAAATTTTAAGTCAATATTATTATTGTAAATATCTGTAAATATTTATCTTTAATATTATGTAATCTTATCAGTATATTCATATAGAACTTATATACATGTAATAACTTTGGGCTCACCCAGCAATAAGCAATATTGGGTATTTCGTGTGATTGTTTTTTTTTAAATTTATTATTATTATTATTATTATTATTATTATTATTATTTTATTTTATTTTTAACTTGCTGGGGACTCCGGGTCTTTGGACACTGGGGTTCCTGGTAGATATAGGTTTTCCCCTCGTGGACTCATAGGTCCTATGCCGAGAGGTTGGCTGTCCACGAGTGGGAGGTTTCTGTTTCTGTTTCTGTATATTTTTTCATCAAACATGATGTACTTTTTAATTTTATTTTTGATCATGATTATCGCATCATAATTATCTTAAGCTGAAATATTTATTACATGCTGCTTTAAAAAAAAAAAAATCCTTATTATAGCTTAGAGATATACAGGTAAACAATAATTTTATGATAAATTTTTACATTTGAGATATGCTGAAAGTTGTTGTGTACGATACTGTTAAACTGAATAATTTAAAAAATAATAAATTATCTTGTGATATATATATATATATATATATATATATATATATATATATATCACAAGATAATTATTCTTAAAAATTGTCTCCTAAAATCTATTTTTCATAACATTTGCTTAACAGTATCGTACACAACAACTTTCAGCATATCTCAAATGTAAAAATTTATCATAAAATTATTGTTTACCTGTATCTCTCTAATTTATAATAAGGATTTTTTTTTAAAGCAGCATGTAGTAAATATTTCTGCTTAAGATAATTATGACCAAAAATAAATAGAAAAAGTACATCATGTTTGATGAAAAAATATACATTGGTACCCTTAAAATCTGCAAAAAAAAATCTACAATTTTTTATGCAACAAGTTAAATTTATCTTTCAAAACCATTAAATAAAAAAGCCAAATAGTTAAAATTTATAAAAAAAAAATAAATAAATAAATAATAATAATAATAATAATAATAATAATAATAAGTAAAACATTGACTTATACTTAGTCGGAAAAAATGTAGCTATCGAAAGAACTTTTCATATTCTTTCACACCTCCCTTTTCTTCACAAAAGACATCTAAAAGAATTGATGATATTTGAGAGAGTGATTTGTGTAACATAGCTCTGTGGTCAAGTAAACAAGTTGGAAAGCCGAAGGTCCCTAGAGTTCTTGTCCCCCCAAATCTTGTTTTAATTGGAATCATTTAAATTGCAACATTTTACGTGAGATTTGTTATTCATATTGATATGTTTATGTTTAAATATTTTATTATGATTATATTTTAGCTAATTTTAAGTAAGTTTTTTAAGATTTTATATTACAATGTTAAAATATTACCCAGTTGATATTAGCTAATGTCAAAAGATTGGCGAACCACAGAGTTTACAGAATAAACTCTATGCCTCGCAACAGTGGGAGTTGCCGACTTTATGACGTTGGAGTTACATCCTGTTAAGTTTGGTCTGTTTACTGAAGAATGATTAAAATAGAGAATTTCTCCACATATAATGTAAAGTTTTCCTTGAAAACTTTTTTTTTAAATCCCTATAAAAGCAATTTTAACGAAATGCAAATTCCTAAAATATACGAAAAATTTAAAAACAGATATTGCGGAAATCACGGAAAATTTCCTGAAGTTTACGGAATTTTTTTTTTCACGTAATAATTCCGATTTTCATGTTTTTACGGGAAATTTTTTACAGTATGCGCGCCAAGTTATATCCAGAGATCTTTGAATATAACTTTACGTACTTATTTCTCTTAGGTAAAACATAGATTCATCAATCATATTGTAATTTAATTGTATTTTTTATTTATTTATTTATAATTTATCAAATCATTAAAAATCAATGTTATTTATACAGGGTGTACCTTCTTATCTTTTACCAATAGCGTTGATTAATAGCACTAAAAAAAATCGTGTTTTTAGTACCAGATAATAACCAAAGTATTAATTTCCGTACAATTTCTTGTTTTGAGAACCTTCATTTTCTTCATGAATTTAATATTTAAAACAACCTGGAGAGATAAATAATGGACAGATCTGATTGATGATTATTTTTTCACACAGGTAAAATATAATATAGAAAAACATAATTGAAGAACACGTCGTTGTTTTATACAATTCAGATGTAAAAATTAAATTTATATCTTTAATTACCAAAAAGCTGTTAGCTATCGACGCTAAATAGCAAAATATTCAAAAAGGGCGATAAAACTGCCAATTGATCGCGTAATACGAGAAAAAAGTATATATTAAAAAATTCGAAATAAAAATGATTTAAATATACTCATAAACTTTTTTTTTTTTTTTTTTTTTTTTTTTTTTTTTTTGCGAAATAAAATTAACATAAATTACCTTTTTATAGATGTTCAGTTTATTTTGTGTGTGTGTGTGTGCACAGTACATATATTGTTTTTTTTTTTTAAAGTACATTTATTTAATTGCAAAAATTGATCAAAATTTTAAAATTTTGCATTATGTTGACAAATTCTAATAATTTCATTTTATCATGAGCAAATGTTTTTGTTTTGTTTTGTTTATTGAAAAAGTATGTCAAAATTCACAATTTTTTGTTTCGAAAAGTATAACATCTCCCTAAAGCAATTTTCACTTGTTGGAAGGAAGAAAAAATAAAGAAAAAACCTCTCTAAGATCACACAGGTATCGTTCATAAATTGCTTTCTAAGCCCACACTAAGCAAAACGAAAAAATATATACCACAAAGATTACCTTACACGAAATCTTGAAAAAGAAAAAAAGAAAACATACCGCTAGTTACCTTGACAACAAAGAGGTACACAAGACGCTTAACATCAAACTGTCACGAATCTGATTCAGACTATGTCACTCTTCATCTGTCAAAAAGCAATATCAGAAGTAGTTTCTGAAATATTAAAGAAAAAAGTATTCATTTGCTAAGTCATATAATATTAATTTTTCTATTTATTTTATTATTATTATTTATTATTATCGAGATTATTTCAGGCTTGTGGGGTGTAAAATAGTTTTTGCGTTTAAGTCTTTTATTTTGAGATTATATAGACCTGCGATGAAGTTTTTTTTTTTTCTTTTGCAGTGAAAAGTGTTTCTTATGTATTTTTTATACTGATAACGGAGGAAATACTCGAAAGGTTCTATAACGTACAGTTGTGACACAAATCGAAAATTTCTGTCCGAATAGTCAGTTATAAATTTAATCGTACAAACACCAGAATTCCCAATTGGTAAATTGTACTGTATAACCTAAAAGTCAATGTACCCCTGATTTTACTATTAACTCTTTAATAAACTAGGGGGCTCTGTCAAGGCCGACTTCAGTCCGGCAGAGAAAGCTTTAGATTGTTAGGGCGGTGGCTTAAAACGGAGCTCGTGACGTCAAATCACGTGATCTCTGCTAACCCAATCGGCCGAGAAAGCTCTCCTAGATAGGGGAAAGGAAAACAAAAAAGAGCTTTATCGTCCGATTGGATTGGCTGGAGACCGCGTGGTCTGACGTCATAAATTCCGTCCTACGGCAAGAAAAACAAACAAGAGCTTTCTCGGCCGGTACTGCAGTCGGCTGTCGCTTTGCCCTCTACGAGCTACGATTTCCAATACCATATTTAAAAATATGAACTAATTCTCTATTCGGCCAATGACCCCCTCCACACACGCACACAAAAAAAAGTCACATTTAAAAAAAATGATCGGACACCGCACACCACAATCTATTGAAGTATGTGACTGCAAAAGATGGTTGAATTGCTATGTACAGTGTTTGATTCCATAACACTTGTGTAATTGAACTATCTTGGCCGATGTCAAAATCGAATAGCACTTAAAATAAATATTAGATTTAAAAATCGATTGCTTCAGCAAATTTATCGGTCGATGTCAAAATCGAATAGCACTTAAAATAAATATTAGATTTAAAAATCGATTGCTTCAGCAAATTTATCATGCATTTCTCTATAAAACTGCATGTTTTTTTATTTTTATACACAATAGTTTTTGCAGTATAAGCTACTAAAGCGAAAAGGACACAATCAATTCAAAAGCGGAAGCGGCAATGTTGGCGACTTTTTTATATATATATTTTTTAGAATTGATATGAAAGAATATACCTACAATTACAGGTGAACGTATACGAATTCATTTACAACAGATTTTGTACGTGCGCTTCAATTATTGTTTTCCTATATTATATTTTATAACAAGTAGGATATCCAGTTTTACACCACGAGAATAAGGTCGCACAGCAAGTCTTAAAACTGGATCTATAAATGATAACAACAGTTTCATTGTAGAAAATAAATCCTTATTAAATATGCTACAAACAATAATATAAAAAGTTTCAATAACTTTAAAGGTGTTCATATTTAAGAATTTGAAGGAAAAAAATCTAACATTAAAACAAAAAATCATAAAATAAACTTTCCAAAACAGAAACTGCACAAATGCCAGTGTAGAGATACCGCGTTTGGTTCCTCTTCTTCTTGCACAGAGCTAAGTATTTCAATCATTAGCTGCTAGAGAGCTGCTCAAATTGAGTCAAATTGTGGTATCCTGTTTTCAACCGACTATACGACTTAACCCTATTTTCGACTATATTTTTCAAGTAGTCTAGTAAAATTTTGAAGTTTTTAAAAATGTATAATGTTAACAAAACACACTTCAGACAATAATTATTCATAGACGTAATGCATTCGAATTCTTTTGTGCGGCTTTATAAAAGAATAATAAATGCGGAACAAATTACTTTCAATAGGTAACTGAGCCTCAGCAACATCAAAATTTCGCCTTTGTTCAGAAAAAAAATAATTGTAACGAGGGGAAAAAAGGAAAGGAAAAGATAAAAAATCATGACACTGAAAAAATAAAGAGGAACCACCCACCCCCACCCTAAATTACCGTTATACTGATTCATCTTTCATTGCAAAGCTTTCTCCAAACCTAAACAATCCAACCTAGTTGCGACCTCTCTGGAACTCATTTAGCACGCGAAGACATTAATTTCCATGCGGGTCGCAAGTCACCGCTACATAGTTGCTTCATCTTTTCGCATCTATTTTCTTCCACGGGCACTCTAATTAGATTAACGTGTGTTGAGCCTCCACCCCAAGTCTCTAATTAGAAGACAGACTGTGAACCGCAGTTGCTATAGGAACCACAGAACCGAAGAGTCAATTTAGCGTTGCGATTAAGAAGATGCTTCTGTAATGATTTCGGAAGAGGCCGAAATGTGGCGGTGGTCAAACATGGTGGTTGACCACTGTGTTTATCCTTTGACTGGGTGATAGCTGAGGTAAATTGTAGCACGACATCCCTAGTAAACTGACTCCCACTAAGCACATTCAATATGAATTGAGTTCTTCAATTAATAAATTTATGAAAAAAGAAAAAAATTGATTAATATATGTAAATTAAAAGGACTGGAGAGCCTTGAAGTGATTTTGTTGCTCATAATTTTGAGTGACAAAATTATTTTGTTTTATGAAAGTTATAAACCGTTGATATGGCACTCCCGTGGCTGCAAGCATAAAGGAGATCCTTTGCCACGGTGGCGGTGCCCGGTACGACTCCATTGCACCCACTTTGTAGAGTTACTGTTCCTTGTGTCTATCCTGTCCTCATCTCGACGGGTACTTATCAGCAGACATAGTTGCTGTCACGCACACAAGTCTGATGTATGTCTTCAATTAAATTTTTTTTTTTAAGTTGATATCTTAAAAAACGAATTTATTGTTAATAAATGGTGTCATGTTTTGGGAATAAATTAATGATATATTTCATTCAACTTTTAAGTTTTGCTTTACTTATTTCTTCCTTTTTTATCAGATTACTATTTTATAATCGCAACATCCATCGTGCTAATCGAATCAAAAAAATAAAGACATATTTTTTGAGTCTTGACTATTTTGACTGATATTTAATAATATATTTATAGTTACCCTGCCAGAAATTTCAAAGGAGGTTCAAACATTGGTGATCCCCCCCCCCCACACACACACACACACTGGCTATGGCCTTGAATACGTTTACTAAAACATATACCAGATCTTTTGAGCTACGACGAATACGGGGCTTTAGAAAAGCATAAATAACCAGAATAAATCTACCCTAATTTTTTTTCCAGTGCTTTCAAAGGAACCCTTTTTTTCAGTGTATACTTGTGGCGACGCTATCTCCCACGGAATGAAAAACGAAATTCTAGCAGAAAGCAACTGAGTTAGTCTTTTGCTCGGCACTGTAGAACTCGACTGCTGTTCTCAGGTCTCTGGTTCGATCCTGCCAAAGGTGGCCTGTTCCTTCATCGATATCCTGGTACTAAACGAACACACACTTTTACCAACATCGTCATCATCTTCTCTCGGGACCAACAGATGGCAGCACTAAAAACATCTTTAGGACGCAAAGCCATTGAAACGCTCACAGCACAAAGCCTATGGCAACTCACATAGCACGAAGTCTGTCACACCACGCTTTTTCGAGACTACACGTGCGAACGGCAAAGCGACAGCATCACCCTGGTAGAGGTCTGTAGGGCCAAAATTTCCAGACCCGGGCCTGGTTCGACTCGAACAAAAAAAAAATTATATAAAAGTTAAAAGTTTGGCCCGAGACGGCCTGACCCGTACAAAAAAAAAATATATTTGCTCGACCTGGTATAAAAGCTAAAAGTTTGGTCCGAGCCCAGCCTGGCCCGTAAAAAAAATATATTGGTTCGGCCCGATATAAAAGCTATAAATTCGGTCCGAGCCCTACCGGTACAAAAACTTAATTGGCACGGCCCGGTCCGACTGCATTTCTACAAAACATGCCGATATTTATCGCTGTGAAAAATGATAAGGTGCGCAAGATATTAGTAACAGATAAACTATAACGCAAAAAAAAAAAAAAAGAAGCTAAAAATTTGCTATCCCGTATATTTCTATAACGAAACTTTTGAAATAACAGTACTCTGCTATATTTAAATTTGTTTTGGTTTAAAAAATTTCAGGGGCAATTTTTATTTACTTTATTTTTGTAAAGCTTTAAGATTATGTTTCTTGAAACCATCTTTTTTTAATTTCTAAGAATTTTTCAACATGGGGCTGGCTCTGCGCCCTGGACGCACTGTGGGAGACAATTTTTAATTATGTTTTTCTTTTCATGTTTATATATTTCAAATATATCTTAAACAACGGCTTGAAGGGGGCAGAGCCGTCTTAATTGTTCTGAAGACGGAACCTCCATAATTGTTCTGTATATGTTTAAAAATGGTCTTGCAGGAGGAGTTCTGACAAATAAAAAATACTTAGTTTAGCTTTTTAAAATTTTTGTATTCTTCTTTTTAAAAAAATCCGCCCTGGGGTGCGAGATGCAGGCGCTATCGGTTCCAAAATACATACTTCCCCTCTCTAGATTTTTTTTTTTTTTTGCCTTTGTCCATGTACACTACATTTATTTTTTAATGAATAGCTGTATGCAAATAGAGAATTATTATTAATGTCGTTAATCCATATTCCATAGCTTGGCAACTTAAAAATATTATACAGTAAAATCTTCTAAGACGGAATCGCGTAGGAGAGGAGAAAAAATCCGTTATAGTCAAGTTTCCTTCTTAGCAGGAACATCGTCTATTTTAAATGTATTATATTCTTTTCGTACGGATCAAGACATTCTTCCGTTTAAAACAGGGTTCGTCATAGACAGGTTTCTTTTCACAGGTTTTACTGTGCTTTAAATTTTTTGCCTTAAAATTTATGTTCTATGTACTATAAAAATAACTATGTACAATATAAAATTGTAGAATAATGACGATTCAAAATTATATGCATTTTTTTCAAAAATAATTTGTGCCAGGCCAATAATGGTTTCATATGGGCTGGTTCGGACCCGGGTAGAGCTTTTAGCTTTTATACCTGGACGGGACGGGCCCGGGCTTAGACATTTAGGCTCATGCAGACTTCTAGGAAAAACGACGTCCAGATACGGCTCGTCCCGGAAAAAAAGAAGTCTGACCCGTCTTGAGTCTGCAGAAAAAAGTAAGGCCCAGTCATGGCCCGAGCTTCGTGAATCAAAATTAGCCCTAGCACATGCAGACATCTACAACCTGGCAACCGCCACTCAACACGAGTGAACATCACTCGTCCGACGTCAACCAGACATTCCACTCACTGGGTGTCGAGTATTTATTACTGCCACTGTGGCGACAGACAATAAAAAGAGTCAGCAGGAAGCAACTAGGCCTTTGCCCGGCACTATATAACTCGTCCACTGTTCTGAGGTTTATGATTCGGACCTTGCCAACGCCATCCTATACCTTTAAACTGATTAAGAAAAATGAAAAAATGTGTAAGCATTCACGCTTGTGCATATTGCAGGTATCGTTGTAAACACAAATAAAGAACTTCATTTTAACACCTTGGAAAAGTTGTTTGCTATCTATCAACGGTGTTCGTATCTGTTATTACCTTTACTATTGTTTATGTCTCTATCTTCTGAAAAATGCAGAGAGGGAATGAAATGATTAAGTAAATAAAATAAAAAGCAAAAAAAGTGCCAATACATTGCGTAAACGAAAATAGAAATTTCTAATTTGGTAGTTATTAATTTTAAATAAAATTTTATTTTATTTTATTTACTTATTTTTTGTAAATTTCATTTTAACTACTAATTATTTGCCAAAGGGAACGATAATTTGTATGTTCTTTAATCAAGACATCGAAACATCTAATTTGACAGTATTATATAAAATATTTTTAAAATAAAATTTAAATAAAAGAATAGAAAGAAATAAAAGTGGTTTTATAATTTGGTACTTGAACGAGATTATCTGAAATTTTACGTACAGGGTGTCCTATAAGTCCGTTCACGTTTAAAATGTTTATTTTAGAAAGAGTAACTAATTGTATCAAAGTGCGGCTTACATCCTAAGAAGACTTGTCAAAATGACAATTTTTGTGGCAAAAGCAAAAAATAATTCCCATTTTCTTTGCGCCTGCTTTTTATTTATTTATTTATTTATTTATTTATTGCCACAAAATTTATGATTAATTGACGTCCTATGATGAAAATCGTAATCCGATACGCCTTGTTAAATTTATATGATTTTTATGAAATGTGGACGGACTTATTCTATTTTTTAAACTATTTGTTTTTCTTTTACCACGAAAAATCCCAACCAACTCTTACGGGGCAAAGTGAATCCGGTCCAACAGTCGGTCAATTTTTTATGAATATTTTGAAATCTGAATTTGCCTACAGGTCTCTTTAACCCTTTTCGTTCTTGTGGGTGAATTTCTTCCCACTTAATTTTAATCCCCAAATGTCACAATGGCACCGGAATTTTGAAACAAAATTTTGGTTTTATTATGTATACGAACAAATGCATTTACTTATTTTCAAATAAATTTGATGGAAAATTTCGATGCCATTGTGACATTTGGAGATTAAAATTAAATGGGAAGAAATTCACCCAACAAAGCGAAAAAGGTTAAACTATTATTTTTCCTTTTACCACAAAAATTCTGACTTTTTGATAAGTTTTATGGTGCAAAACTCCGATGTATACATATATATTATATATTTAATGAGTTTTTGAAACATGAACGGACTTATGTGGAATCCTGTATGAAAAAGATGAAAGTGATTCTATGATTGTATATCAGAACTCAGAATTTAGCTAGTTTCGATTTGAGAACAGCTCTTACTACTACAGTCAGAATTCCGAATTCACCTTCTGTTGCATGTGCATTGTAACGCCAAGCACAGCGTGTCAAGTGATGCCGGCTTTAGCGCCAAAAGCTGGGAATCGCTCCTGCCTGAATAAAATCAATAATAGCCTTTACCTTTTGGACCTTCGCCGAAGGAATCTCCAGCGCTACGTCTCAGGGTTTTGCGGAAGGAAAGGGGTGGAGAACCCGAAAAGAATCGATTTCTGGCTGCTCAACCCCTAGCAGATTTGGATTCCTCGTGTTCTCTTCTCCCCTTCTGGGGCTTCATACTGGTGTTCGTACGCCACTGTCTGATGCTTCCTGATGGCCGGCCTCTGAGTGTTGGGGTGATAATGGTTTGCGGGGAATGACACTGAATTAAGTAGTCAGAGAGCTCTTTGGCATTACAGTTCTGGTCCGCTTATCGCTGAGAGGGGTGGAAATATTGAGTCGAAGTTGGAGTGTTTCAGTGGCGGCACTAAATCGTGTTGCCTTAAGATAGCATCCTTTGATATTTTAGTTTGTTATGTTATTTTTACCCTGCTAACAAAAGTATTGTTTTCTTTCCTAAATTACAGCGAAGCTCTGCTTATGTTTTTTTTTCCTTTGATTTTGAAATTAGGACACAATTTATTCTTATTTGTTCTGATGATAAAATGCTTCGTTTTTACAAGTAAATTCTCAATTTTACGTTTTTTTTTTTTTTTTTAAATATAGTAATAATAAATAAATAAATAAAAATTTTACAATACAAAATGTCGCTCTATGCTCGAGTTCTTTGTGTACCTTTCTTATCCTTTTTCTTACTTTGAAAAAGGCATCTTGCAGAATCTACATCTGCCTTGGTTATTCTTTTTTTCTTGCAGAAAGGTATTTTATTGCATAAAGATAAAAATATTTTTTTGTGGAAGATTGAAAGATTAGCAGTTTACATTATGAATCTTTAAAACAGTTTTATAAGATCATTATTATTCCTTAATTAACCCTCCGTCAGACGCACCTCTGAATTCTCGGGTTCGGGCGCGGTGCGCCTGACAGGCACCTGCACCCGTCAATTAACTCAATTCTAACGTTCTTAAAGTAATTAGTGACTTTCATGAGGAAGTACAAAGGAGGAATATTTGAAATTTGATTTAAAAATAAAACTCCATTTATGAACTTCAAAACAAATAAAACACTAAGCAATTTCACAGGCAGCCTTCACTAAGCTTTGGAAGCGCTCCTGTCAGGCATGCTGCGCCCGACCGAGGATTTAGTAATCAATTCTTTAGCATTGCAGTTCTGGTCCACTTATCGCTGAGTGGGATAAAATTTGCAGGGGCCGTAGGGATACGGGAAAAAAATATATGCCATTCCACCAGTATTTCCAAGCAATAATCTACGTGGTAAATGTTTTTTAAAATGTGCAATAGAAATGTACTGTGAATATTATTGTTTCGAAATACTAGTGGGATAATTTTTTTTATTTCCTATCGCTGCAGCCCCTGGTATTGAGTGGTAAATGCAATATTTTGGTGGCGGCGCAAAATCGTAGTGCCTTAGGATAACTTTCTTTGATATGATAGATTGTTACAAAGCATGGCCAAAAAGTTACTAGGTGCATTTTAGAAATTTTAAACAACTTTTGATAAGATTTTCTGTTTTTTTTTTTTTTTTTTTTTTTTTTTTTTTAAAGATTTAGAAGAGTTTTGAGTTTCGTTGAATAGTGATTCACGGTCAAACAAAAAGTATAGAACTTTATTTTCAAAATTAACGATCGATTATTGCAACATAATTAGCATATTGCAGCCCCGTTTTAATATGAAGAATTCTCCCGCAGAGATAATTATGCGCAGTTTAACAATAATACGACAACAAAGTTCGACAACAAAGTTCTTTAATTTTAATGCGCGATTATTTTAATTTTACTTTGAAAATAAAATTCTAACACTGCTACTTGTTGTTCAACCTTGTATTTCTGTATAGTAGAACTCTA
The DNA here is from genome assembly GCA_963931845.1 of Maratus michaelseni. Lineage (NCBI taxonomy): Eukaryota > Metazoa > Arthropoda > Arachnida > Araneae > Salticidae > Maratus > Maratus michaelseni. Next base: position 184,034,903 of record OZ007594.1, on the reverse strand, counting down.
AAGTGCTAACATTCTAAATCGGAAAGGAAAAGAAAATTAACTTTTCTTTATCATTAACTATCATTAATGACGTGAGTATAAAACATCACAAATTTACTAAATGGTGTATACAAATGTCAAATTTAAAATTTATACATGCATTAAAATAAAATTAAAAATATCGACGTTTCGACCAATTTCTATGGTCATCCTCAGGAAATATTTCAGTATTTGAGTATTATTAATCAGTATTTGAGTTATTTCAGTATTGAAATATTTCCTGAGGATGACCATAGAAGTTGATCGAAAAGTCGATATTTTTAATTTAATTTTAATGTATGTATAAATTTTAAATTTGACATTTGTATACACCATTTAGTAAATTTGTGATGTTTTATATACTCACGTCTTTAATGTAGTACTGTTTCATGGTGTAATCGTCCAGCATTTATATTAACTTTTCTTTTTCATAATTTAGAAATTATCTAGTAACTTATGGGCTATCCGGTATTGTGTGCAGGTCCGAAACTAGCTTTTTTCCCCCTGGGGCAAATATGGATGATTTTGGCATTCACCCCCCCCCCCCCCCTACTGTGGGTAATTGTCATTACACATTTCATATCATATGAAAATTTTAAATAAAGTTTCCTGGCAAATATACTGCATATTTAAGACTATTTCAGTGTTGTTATTTTTCGTTATTTCAAGACTTTGTACCTCTTTAACTCCCTGGAATATTAAAATGATTTTAACTTTTTTTTTTAATGATCATTAACAGAGATTTTTAATCCTGACATTTTAATTTTTTTTTCACTTGAACCACATAAAATTTTGGTAGTCAGAAAATCATTTTTGAAATATTGCAAAGGTTTTTTTTTTCCCCTTGGGTGAAAGACTACTAATAAGAGCATTATTTTTATTATGTACAACGTACTTGTATATAAGTGTTACACGGAGAAAAAAATTGTCTTATGTAAGAATTAAGTCCTTCATAGACTTTTTTTAAACTCTTGAATTGGCAGAAACAACGGCAATTCATGAACGCAAGTTTGAGCTCCAAAAACCTCTCTTTAGGCACATAATAAATCTAATATAGTCTATACAAGTTAAAATCCATAGTTTAACTTTTCAAATAATTTATTGTTCTGTTTATTGTTCTTATTGTTCTGCTAATGCATATAAAAAAATCTACAGCATTTTAAAAAAAGACCAGAAATGATGTTTTTTGTTCGTCCACTTTGTAAACGAAGGGCATTTTATATAATCTCAGGTACTTTTTTTTTTTTTTTTTTGTAATGATACAAAAAGTAGATGAAACAGCACCGAAAAACTGGCGATAATCACAATTAAATGACCTTAAACGTTTCGGGTTGAAATGGTCCTGTGTGTTATTTTGTTTTGATGTTGATTCATACAAAGTTGAATAGTACATTTTATATAAAGTATAGTACATTTAATTGACACCAAAAGTAGTTTTAGCGTTCACAAGATTGATGCATATCAGCAAATGGATGCATATGCAAAAAGGTCAGAAATGATGTTTTTTGTTCGTCCACTTTGTAAACGAAGGGCATATAAAGTATAGTACATTTAATTGACACCAAAAGTAGTTTTAGCGTTCACAAGATTGATGCATATCAGCAAATGGATGCATATGCAAAAAGGTCAGAAATGATGTTTTTTGTTCGTCCACTTTGTAAACGAAGGGCATATATAAAGTATAGTACATTTAATTGACACCAAAAGTAGTTTTAGCGTTCACAAGATTGATGCATATCAGCAAATGGATGCATATGCAAAAAGGTCAGAAATGATGTTTTTTGTTCGTCCACTTTGTAAACGAAGGGCATATATAAAGTATAGTACATTTAATTGACACCAAAAGTAGTTTTAGCGTTCACAAGATTGATGCATATCAGCTACTTAATATCATCAAAATCAAAAATGGTGCAGAACCCGGCTGATCTGTTTATTTTACATAGAATGACCATGACCTTATGGTTCTGTTCCGTTTATCGCTGAGAAGTGTGGAAATATTGAGTCGAAGTTGGAGTGTTTCAGTGGCGGTACCAAAATTGTGTGGCCTTAAGATAACATTCTTTGATAGTGTAGATTGTGATGTTATATTTTCTATGAAAAGAAGCGTGTTAATTTTATTCGTATAATCCAGAAATGCTGTTTTATTTATCTTTTCATTTTTTGAATGAGGATTTTATATGGGAAAAAAATGTTTTTGAGATTAGATTTTAATCTAAACCGTAGATAGGATTTATTTATTTTATTTATTTGTTTATTTATTTATTTTTTAAGGCATGGAGAAGAAGTGAGGTCGAGATATTTAGTTACATTGTTTTTTTTTTTCCTTAAGATTTTAAGGTAGCACAAGTCAGATCCCTTAAAAAAAAAAAAAAAAAAAAAAAAAAAAAGCCCCACTAGTGGCTGAGAGGTTATACTCTCAAAGCTGGTAGACGGAAGTTGCTGGGTTCAAACCCCTGTCACGCCCGTTGACCTAACTGTTTGGTGTTTTCCATGGTTTTCTTCGAATCTTGCCGTAAATACGGGTTGGGATTTCTTAGGAAGAACCCCACGGAGGGCACTCCCCCCTAGGGCCTATAGTCCTCGTATAGATAATCGGCCGACATAAAACCAACCAACCAATCCTTTTATTTATTTATTTATTTGGGAGGGGGGGATATAGAAGGGCTAGGGTTCTTCTGTCCATTTTAATAAATACGGATTTGGTTCCAGTTTATTCCTATCTGTTCTGTGATAGAATGCTTTATTTATGCGACATAAGTAAACTGTTACTTTCCTTTTTATGTTTTCCTCGAAAGATTTTGTGTCTGAAATTCATCCTTGACGAAGAAATTTCCTTCTCATTCAAATTCTTTATGTTCTTGTCATATCGTTTTCTTATTTTCGAAAATACACCGTACACCATAAAAATGAAAACAACGACAATTGAACGTATTTACGAATGTTTGAATGGTGTAAAATTATGTAAAGTGTTATTATTATTCTGCTAATTAATTACTCAGAGCAATTTGGCACTATAGCTCTGGTCCTGAGAGGGGTATTAACATCAGGTACTAGTGAATACAGAGAATAGGCAAGAGAGGACGATGAATTCCTTTTCTTTATAATTTTTTTGCAATTACTTATTATTAATTATTTTTTACTGCACAAATTAATCTCACCGTATTGAAATTCTAAAACAAACAATTTTTTTTTTTAATTTTATGTATTTTACTCGTATAGTCAGTTTGCATAATTTCCTTTGCCCATTTCATTTCATTTATTTATTTATTAAGAAAAAAATTTTAATTCGAAAAGCATGCGTAATGAAATACCTATTTTATCAAGATAAGTTATTTTCTTATTATCATTTGATTCACCGCGAACATCTAGTACACTAATACGGAAATATATATATAAATAATAAATAAAAATAAAATAAGGAAAATAGGCGAAGGAGATAATGATGATAAAAATCTCTCGACATATTAAAATTCAAATCACAGCGTTTTAAAGCAAGGGAAAAAAATCCTTCCGGCCTGTACCGGGAGGAAAAGGTATCTTCCATATTCCATAGAATTTCAAACAGCTATATCTCAGCCGTTTTTTAAGATTCAGCCAAAACAAAATATGCTCCGAAATCCCTGTATCATGGTCTAACATGGAAACAACTTTTTCAATTTATAATTTTATTATACATCTTTTTGAATTTAAAAATAAATAATTTTTTTAACTGACCGCCATTTTGAAACAAGATGGCGCATGAAGCTGGCTAACGAACTCGGTTGAGACCTTGGTATGTCCTGTACACATGATCAGTTACATTCATATCGGTTCATAAATACGAGAGTTACAGCATAACAAAAATCAGATTGTTTCAAAATGTCAGCCTCCCTAGAATTCCAAACTACCATATCTCAGCCATTTTTTAAGATAAAGCCAAAACAAAATATGCTCCGGAATCCTTGTATTACAATCTAACACTTATCGGAAAAAAAATTTCAATTTATAATTTTTTGTTCATCTTTTTAAAATTTAAAATTGTTAAAAATATTTAACTGGCCGCCATTTTAAAACAAGATGGCAGATGAAGCTGACCAACGAACTCGGTCGTGACCTTGGTATGTACTATATATATACTCAGTCACATCTAAATCGGTCCATAAATAAAAAAGTTACAGCATAACAAATGTCAGATATATATATATATATAAATCAACATTTGAACGGAAGGTGGTTTTGGGATCTGAGGGTCATGATTGGTCAAAATATACCAAAATTTTCTGGAATTGCTTTCTTCCAAACGGCTGCAATAGGTAGCTTTTTGTATTGAAAGCTACCTAAATGTATTTAACTCATTAAAATTATGGCTCGTTAACATTAAAATGGAAGTTCAGTTTTATCTTAAATGACTTCGCAGTTTTATTTTAAACTACTACGCTGGTCGGTTTCTCCAAACGAACCTTGAATCAAATCGAAATGTATCAGTGAATTTGACCTTGTGTTTTAATGAACATCGACCTTTACTGTCAATGTCCTTCCGCATTGCTGAAAACAATGTGAACGCAATTGCGCTATCATATTTTCTAATGTGTAAGATAAAATTTGGGCTGTTAAAGACCAACTCTTTTTTACTGTATAATTTGGTAAAGAACCATTGAACGATATGCAATATACTAATATACTAAACCCCATTCCCCCCTCCTGAAAAATTATCTAACTAGCAATGCAAGTCTCGTCAAAATCCGCCTTTTTAAAAAGGCTAACCTTTCATAATTATGTTCACCTGTTTATAGAACCCCCCCCCCCATAATTTTATAACTAAGCGGCGTAAAAATATGTTTTACATACTAAATCTTCCATGAAAAATTATCTAACTAACAGTGCAAGTTTCATCACAATTCATTGAGCAGAACTTTTTAAAAAGGCTATTCTTTCATAATCCTGCTCTTCTGATTATAGATTATTTTTGCATAATTCTATAACTAAGTAACATAGAACGATGTGATAAAATCATCCGTAAAAGCTTGTCTAACCTAGCAATTCAAACCTCATTAAAATTCGCCCAGTAAAACTTTTGAAAAGACTTATCTTTCATAATCGGGTTCACCTGATTACAGAGCTTACCCCCATAATTCTATAACTAAGCATCGTAGAACGATATGCAATATACTAAAACTATTCCTGAAAAAGTATCTATAACTAACAATGCAAATTTCATTAAATCCCGTCGAGTGAAACTATTTAAAAAGGCCAACATTTCATAATATGATTCACCTTTTATTATAGAACTTTCCCCCACAATTCTATAACTAAGCAACGTAGATTAATATGCAATATACTAAAACATGTCCTGAAAAATTATCTAACTAACAGTAACTAGCTCCCATCAAAATCCATTCAGCAGAACTTAAGTTATAAGCCCGGGACGTTAATCCCATTGCATTTTATATGTAGAATTGTTCTGTCTGATTTATGTATTTATTTTTCCGGGAGAAAGGACTGTTAGTTAACCCTTTCGGTCACAAATTTCGTGAAAAATCAAAGGATAAAAAACCTTTTCTGAATTGGTATAGTTAAAATGCTATTCTTGATTATTTTTTTTTAGGTGCGCTCGTAATTATATAAATACGTAGCACCTTTTGTCGTCGTCTGGTCCGTCTGTCTGTCCGTCCGTCCGCATATAACAACGCAAAAACTACCCAACCGAATGGTTTGGAATTTAAGATATATTATCTTTGCACAATTTTGTCGAGTTATTTCAAATTTTATGAAAACTGAGTCAAAACTTTAGCAGATATTAATAAAAACATTTATTAAGAAGTCTGAATTTTTTTTTTTTAAATCTGTGCTTTCTTGTTAGAGGAGCTTCCGAGGTTTAATCGTCAAGCGACCGAGATACTTATTTTATTACAGAAATGAATATGCAGGCGATATAATTCATTTTACAGAATTAAAAATCAGCAATATCTGAATATTTGTATAACTAGCTATAGTACGAACGCACCTCATTTGTCACGTTTGACGTACAATTTCCAGCTTGTTTTTCTTTTAATGGTTTATTCCATAAACCAAACTTTGGTGTATAATCCCTTAAGACCGAACACACATGTACGTGCTGGTTAATGAATTTAATGAATTCTGTGACTTAAATAAGACGAAAGTTACTGATCGTAAAATGTGGTGTCCTAGAAATCCAAGAAAGACTTAGAAATCCAAGGAATGAGCGCATTCTGCTTATAGGTTTAAAAATTTATCATTTAGGAAGTAAGGCTTTCATTTTCACTCAGCGTCGTTGCATAATCAGGCAGGACGAGAAGGAGAGGAGGTTGCTGAGATTCTAGGATTCCAGGACCCATTATCAAAAATTTTAAAACATACTTTAAATATTTTAACAGATAACACAAAGGAAAAAAAAATTCTGCGACATTACATTTCTTTAGTGATTTTGATACATACAAAAGTTTGTAATTCTGGAATATAAATTAGTTCGTCGGATTGGCTCTGGTTCTTGCAAAATTTTGAAAAATTAGTAGCTAATATACGAGCATTAACGTGCATTTTATACACAGTCATTTAGACAGATTTCCTGAAAACTTGGATGATTATTTTGAAGAGCAGGGTGAATGGTCCCACCAATGTATCAGAATAATGGAACAAAGGTACCAAGGACGTTGGGATCGCGACGGCTTTATTACAAAAAACGAGAGCCAATCCAGAAAAATTGCTATTATTTTCGTATTCAGCAGGCCAAAATTACTCGAAATCCGTTGTTGTGCCGCAAAATCACTGTTCTCCGGTGTAATAATGCACTTTACCCATGTCACGTCATCTGCGGGTATATAGAAGAAAAACACCAATAGACATGAAGAACATTTTAACGCAGCTTTCCCTTCGTCAAACAAAGTCTTTTTCGGTGGGCATATACACGCAGAGGCGTGGCTGCTATCCGGTGTAATAATTCACTTTACCCATGACACGTCATCTGCGGGTATATAGAAGAAAAACATTAATAGACATGAAGAACATTTTAACACAGCTTCCCCTTCGTCTATTAAAGTCTTTTTAGGAGGGTATATATCCGCAGAGGCGTGATTGTTGCCACTCGTGAGTAAGTCCATTGGGAGGCCATTAATGTAGCCTGTGATTTTTCTCCACGGCAATGTGCACAATGTAAGATTTTACTATAGAAAAATCTTTCCACAGACTATAAAATATATAGTCTATGTATAAAATGCCAGATATATTACTAGAAACAGCAATGCTGAGTTATTCGCCCTCCGAAGGGAAGTAAATTTTGTTTGCCTTTCAATATTACATTTCTACAATGCCATTTCTAATGCCTTAATATAGTCTTGCATTTGCAACTTTTCTGTAAAATGATAAACGAGTGGCTCTGAAAGCATATTTAAAACGAAATAATTATAAAATCAAAGATCAAAAACGGTTGCAAATTTTTCATGCATTGTATTTATCGGAGTTCTTAACATAGAAATTAGTGGTGTGGAACATTGAGAATATATCTCATTCAGTGGCGTAGTCAAGGGAAGGGTCCGTGAAGGTTCAGACTTCCTCCAAAAAATAAATAAATAAAATCGTTTTTTATCGGAAATTTTAAATTATTTAAAACTATGTTGTCAGGTTTTGCCTACTTTGTTTTCAATGATGGATATTTAAAAAACTTCTAAAATTATTTTATCAATTGATTGAAAAAGTATAATCACGAGCATAGTATAATACACTGTAAAAAATGGGTACTCAAAATTGAGTAAAAAGTACTCAATTTTGAATACGTCACATACTCAAAATAGCTCCGATCCAAATGTACTCAAAATTGAGGAACACGTGTACTCATTTTTGATCCCATGGATGTATTCAAATATGAACTGCTATGTACTCATTTTTGATCCCATGGATGTATTCAAATTTAAAAATTTTTATGTCGTTAAAATAAAATTTATAGGATAAAAAAAAAAAAGAGTTGCTTCGCGAGGATAACCTTATAAGGGATACATACATTTCTGCTCATTTTTTCATTCCAGCGTGAGTTTATAGTAATTTACCAACCCTTGCCCATGAGAGGAATCGAACCCGTGATGTCCTGTGTACTAACCTGACGACTCAGACCAACGCGCCATGAGTGGTGTGTTAAATCCTCCTACTCAAATATTGTTAGTTATTTTGCAAAACTTGCAAAAACTTGAGGTTTCATCTGTATATGGATTTTTTCAGTTCCAATGTTTTTAATATTTTCTTTTCATAATTTTCAATATTTTGCTGTATGATTTGGTGCCTTATAACAGATAAATTTCAGTTTATTATGTATTATATGTGTAAAATATTGCATTAAGAATACTGATTGCTTCTTTTTACAACAGTACCAACAATTTCTTTATTCGAACATATACTTTTTTTAAATTATTTGCCTGATTATCTATTTATCAATTCTAATAAATACAACAATTATCTTAATCAGACGTGTTTATTACATGCTATTAAAATATTTTTTTAATGTCTTATTTTAAAAAAATTATGTAAATAATTTTTTTTATAATAAATTAAATTATTATATTTCAGCTATGCTGAGAGCTTTTGCGTACGGTTCGGTTAAACTAAATAGCTTAAAAAATGATTTTTAGAGACAAATTTGAAATTAATGACCTTGGGATAAGTAGGTTTAAATCTGGGCTTATTGATTTTATTTAAATTAAATTGTTTAATTTATAAAAATATAAGCTAAAGAAATAAATTAAAAACGCTATAAAGTTAAAAACTTTATTTTTATAAAAGTAAAGAAAACATATTAACTAATTTTATAAATTTAAGGAAAAAATTATAAATTTTGTAAAATTATAATTTATAAAATAATAAATTTTAGCGTAATTCATAAATTTGTAAGCCAAATCAGCTTAGTTTAATACCAATTTGCATAGCTATAATTTGCAAAGATATTATATTATGAAACTTTTAAATAACACAATATTGTCTCACGTTAAAAAAGTTAAAATAAATTTTTAAAAAATTAGTGGGGAAAAAAAATCATAATTTTGAAGTACTATCAAGAAGAAAAAAAAAAGTAGATGTGTAAAATGTGAGGGAAAAAAAAGAAAAGAGTAAATGTGTTGTAGTGGATCCACTTTGATGAAAATCCCGAACAACCAGATCCACTTTTCATTTCTCTTATTCTTCGTTTTTCCTTCAAATAATAGCTTTTTAGGCTCTGAAATTTCGTCATTACACATTCTGAAATATACAAGTATGTTGGGTTTGATCATATGTTCATTTTTGATCCAAAAATACTCATTTCGAAATGAGTACATGAACTTACTCATTTTTGAGAATACATATGTTCATTTTTTATCCAAAAATACTCATTTCGATATGAGTACATGAACTTACTCATTTTTGAGAATGCACATGTTCATTTTTGATCCAAAAATACTCATTTCGATATGAGTACATGGACTTACTCATTTTTGAGAATGCACATGTTCATTTTTGATCCAAAAATACTCATTTCGAAATGAGTACATGGACTTATTCATTTTTGAGTACTTCATTTTTTACAGTGTAATATATCCTGAATTGCCTTAAATCTTCAACTGAATTAATAATTTAAAAAGTTAATATAAATTAAGTTGCTCGACGAAACATAAAAATTACCATTCTAATAATAATAATAATAATAATAATAATAATAATAATAATGAAATATAAGTACATTATAAAGTGTGATTGAATAAAGTATGCAACATTATAAGAAAAACAATTGTTTTTTACTAAATCATTTTTTTTTCTAATAAGAAAATTAGTTTGGAAGAAATTTCTTAGGCAAACCACTGGCCAATATCCAAAGTATTAGCTTTAGATAAACCGCACAAGTGAATATTCATTATATCATTCAATTGATGCTTCATTGATGTTTCCAGTCGCCAGTTAAAATATTTTGGTCGCCAATGGCGACTTGGCGACCCCATTTGTTTCACTCTGCTTTCAGCTGGATATACATATTGTGCTGCGACAAATCAGCTAAAGACGAATCAAAGCCTATCAAGCTATTAGAAATGTCATGTGACACAACTTTCTTTCTAGTTACTGGCTATTTCATCGAAATTTTTTAGAAGTTTGTTCTTGTTTAAATGTGCAAAAACTTATGAAAGTTATTTTCAATCATATGAAATGTTTCGGACCCTCCCCGAAATGGCATTCTGGCTACGCCACTGATCACTTTATGCTATATTTTCTTTTTGCCAATATTACATTAAACTGGATTGACTCTATGTAAAAGGCTCATTTTCTACCATTCACTATAATTTGTTTTGAAATTCTTGAAGTTTTATTGTGAAATGTGAAATTTTATAAGATTAACATATATTTTTTCTTCTTTCAGGTAAGTTTATTCTTATTTTTCCTTGATAACTTTAAATTGCTCCTGACAATATGACGACAGGTATGCACCATTTTATGTTACTCTTTAACTAAAATCAATGTCGATGAAGCTGCGATCACACGTACTATCCTATCATAGGCAATATTTCTTGATATACAGGGTTTAACGGTCGGAAACACACCATGTAACAGTTTTACTTCTCGTAACATCGTCAATGATGAACTTATCGCTGTTTGTATTTCCTGTTATCACAACTGTTTGTATCAGCTCTAATTCCACCAGCGCTCTAAAAATAGTTGTTCCCAGTTCTCTTGCTGTGCACTACTATTTACAACACTTAGCAGCGATTACATGTAAATGATTTGCATGTAGATTACATTTGCGGATTCCGTTCAGTCTTGAAATAACGCTACATGCAGCCCGAAAAAAAAAACTCTCGAATAGCATTTATTTTAGAAAGTACGATAGTACGTGTGATAAAAACTTAACAATGTATCTAAATATTGTACAAATTATCCATATAACTATTCAAAATGATCCTTAATTAAATTTAGAAATATGTCTTCATTAAATAAAAAAAGTAGTTTGCCGATTGATATAATTTCTTTGTACTTTAATGTCTACATTTTATTAATTCTTTTAAGTGCATAGGAGAAAAAATTGCCGCAACATGTTTACCTCGCTGATTAAATTTGCACTCTTTTTAATCCAAAGGTTTAATGTCATGTAAGTGATTGATTATATCGTGAAAAAGTGCCTGATTAAAGACTAATCAAATCGTACCAATTACAAATCTTCTATTTACCCACTATTAAATTACGCTCAATTTTTAATTTATGCATAATGTTTAGAACTTTTATCAATTAAAACGATTTCATTTGATTTTAATTTTAGTAATTTGCAGCAAAAGATATACTTGTCCTCTACTTTGTTTTCAGTTTTCCATTTTTCACCCTCTAATTCCACGGTTATTTTTATTTATTTATTTATTTTATTTTTGTTCCACGGATTCCTTTGACTATCAAAACAAAAAAGGAAAATCATGTGTCAAGTATAGATTATGAAACTCTTTCCAACACACTTAGAATACTGTAACAAAACTTCACAGTTTAATAAGATTAAAGATGATGGCTGAGTGAGTATGGTAGTTCGGAAAACGCACAACCGCATTCGAAAACCCAAATTCAACAATTACCATATATAGTCTGAAAAATATCCGAAGTCTTTGTGCAGTCCTGTATATAATCTATAGAATATATACACACCAAGTAATATGCAAAAAAAAAAAAAAAATAGTTAAATTAAAAAAAGCATGCCATAATTGAAAACGCACTTCCAGCAATTTTTGCTCATAGACAGTAGTATAACCGAATTCTTTAGTGTGTCCACTGTAAATGAACGATAAATGCTATGCATACTCTATTCTGTACTAAATATCTTGTAATTGCACCTCAGTGTCAATATGTTTGAAATAGTGTAACATTATTAAAACCTTCTCAGCGCCGTTCACTAAGCTGCAGCTTTCACTGCAATATAAGCATTATCTTTATCTACACTCTTAAAATCCGTGCGCGTATCTATTTAACCTCAAAAACTCGGAAACCACAGGGTACAGGGCTACGAAATTTGGCGCACGGGTTGCTAGTAGGGGGCCCATGAACGATTGAGGCAAAAAATTCGAAAATTTTACATAGATTTTTTTTTTTTTTTTTTTTTATGTTTTTGACGAATCTTTGCCTTTTTTTATGTTCAACCCGTAATCGCGCGTGTTCTAACCAGTTCTAAATGTTTGCTGCAATGTGAGATATACATATTACGGACGCCACGCTGAAATACTAAGAAGCTGTAGCGGGTATTACGATAATTATTTTACTTCGCATTCAAATAATTAGAGTATTTAATTGCGCTTAATTATTACCCTTTTTAAAAAATAAAGAAATACATTTTATCACAAACATCAACAAAACTTTTTATTCTATTTATTCCCTTATTCCAAAGATATCGTTTTATCGTTTGCTTCCATAGCAACATGATAAATTAAGTTTCATTAAAAAAAATGCACAGTAGTAGAAAATTATTTTTCTAAATCGCATAATTACACTAGTTTACAAAAAAAAAATTTTTTTTTTTTTTGTTCATGAAATGAAACATATATTATTTATGCAGGCTATGGGCGGTAGTTAAGAAAATACTTTTTTATTTTTTGTAGCACGTCACAATTCTGAGATATGAAGGTCTTTGTTTTTTATCTACCCGCAATTGTTTAAATACATTTATCGTTTTATTTTGTAAACAACTGTGTGATTTAAAAATCTTATTTTTATATAAAAATGTCATCTAGAGTGTGTAAACTACATCCAAACCGATTTTGTTATGTTTGTGGTAAAATTGTTCAGTTAAATCGTGGTTTTCCTATAACAAAACCACTGCTAGAAGCCTATTTACATTATTTTGGATTTTCGGTGTCAAATCAAGATAAAAATTGGGTACCTCATGTGATTTGCACTAATTGTAGATTGATCCTCAGCTCCTGGTATTCAGGTAAAAATAGATCACTGAAATTTGGTAAACCAATGATATGGAGAGAGCCAACTAACCACGTAACCGATTGTTACTTTTGTTTAACAAAAACTTTCGGTTTTAACTCAAAAAATAAAAATAGCATAAAATATGCAGACGTTCCACCAGTGTCTAAGGCGGTCCTACAATCAGAGGATTTACCAGTTTCCACACCACGTGGCAGAAGTGACCAAACTCACACAGATACATCAAGTAGTATTACAATGCACGAGCATAGTGACAGTGAACAATCAAGCTCAGATAACTTTGTCGATGACGAGGACAGTCTACATTTAATAACTCAGTCTGAACTCAACGATCTTATAAGAGATTTGCAGTTGTCTAAGTCAAAAGCGGAATTACTTGGCTTCAGGCTGCAACAGTGGAATTTGCTTGCTCCTAGTACAAAAGTTAGTATTTATAAAGAGTGTTGAAAATTTATTGCAAAATTACGAGCGTATGGGTGTAAATATGTCAATAAAAATTCATTTTTTATATTCCCATTTAGATTTTTTCCCAGAAAATCTTGGTGGTATGAGTGATGAACATGGTGAACGATTTCACTAAGATTTAAAATCATTTGAGCAAAATTATCAAGGTTTTTGTGACCAAAATATGCTAGGTGACTATTGTTGGTCTGTTGTGAGAGATACAGATGAAAATATTTATAAAAAAAGAGCAAAAATTACCCATTTTTAACTGTCTATTGTTTATTTAGATGTAGTTTTTGGTAAAAATCTTCTTAATAAATATTTCAAAAAACTGACGTGCTGGATTGTTTTCAATATTTTTTCCTGGATGTAGATACCAAAAGTAACGTAACCATACATATTTCATTTCATGAACAAAAGTCATGTAAACTAGTGTTATTGAACAATTCAACACTTTAACAGGGGAACTAAATTAATTTTATTCACATTTTAGAATTAAATTCATGAACTCCCATGCGTAGAACGGGTTAAACAGCTAGTTTAAATTAATAAAATTCTATGGGTAAAATGCAGTTTTAAAACACTGAGTAATGATTAATACTCTCAAGGATTATATTCACATACGTAATTGCGTTTTTTATATCATATTGGAAAAAATCACCGTTTTTAAGTATTTTAAAAAAAATTATAGAGAAAACAACACTACAGTTTTGCCCTTTTGCTGGGCGATCAGAGGGTTTTAAAATACATAGCAAACAAATTTTCCCCATAGACCATAATGTAACGGAAGTCTTTTGAGTGTCAATATAAACAAACTATAAACGCTACACACTTCCTTTTCAAGACCGAACATGGCATTTAAACCTCATAATTACACGACATTTCTAGTATATTTACGCAAATTAGAGCACAAGTAGACAGACAGACGGACATAGAGACGGCCATGCAAATCGAATTCAAGTTTTTTTTTTTTTTTAAACCTCATTCCACGAACATGTTTTGATGTTTTTAGATACAACGTGTATGTACTCAACAAATAACATATCTAAAAAGTCCGGTTGGACAATCCAGTGGACGCCATTTTTAAATATTTAGGAACAATAATGCATTAAAATACTATGTGACGCTTCTGTTATTAATAACAAATACAATTAATACTGCTCTCATTTATAGTACATATTACAAAATGAGAAACTGTACAATTTTACTAAACCTCACTTCAAATAGGCATAATGAGCAAATTTCTCTCATTCAAATTCTCAGATATAACGTGAAATGATGATTCCGTAAAAACCCTCTACGGAGCCTAAAAAGTTCTTGGACTACAGTTTAAACCTTTATGTACAAAATTATAAATTAAATAAAATACCACCGTAATAACTTATCCCTGTAATATATGCAGGTAGATTAGAACATTTATGTATAATAATTTGAAATTTTCAGAAAGGATTAGTTCATTAACATTAAACATACTGGAAATTTTACTCAAGTTTTATAAAAATATTTCACAGCAGATTTTTTATTTAAAACTATTTAACTTTTATATTTAAGTTATTTCTGTGTGATTAATATTTTATTTATTTTTATGAAGCAATTTCTGGTTTGAGTTGAAATATTTTCATTTGATACCGGATGACTTGTTGTTACACTGCAAAAAAAAAAAAAAAAAAAAAAAAAAAATTAATTTTACAGTATAATATTGGCACCCCAGCTGCCAGTATTATACCGTAAAATTAACAGTAATAAACAGTAAAATAAGCAGTAATACGCTACCGCGCATGCGCAGAATTAACAATAAATATAATAGTAAATATAATAAATAGTAAATAAATATAATAGTAGCATTAATAATAGTAAATAATAAGAATTACAATAATAATAATAATTACTGTACTTGCAAGACATCATCTCATCAATCAATTTTATTTAAATTTATTCAAATTCAAAATTAAATGTCACGTAAATTTATTTAAAATTACAAAGACAAAAGGTGTTGTCAAACGATTTTTTACTCGTATTTATAAATCCAAGTTTAAAATGTGTAAATGTTTCATTAAATCTTTGATTTCTTCTTAAGGGGGGTGGGGGGGAGGTTCTACTTCTTTGGACTAAAATGTACGTGGTTTTTACGATTTTTTTTTCTTTTTTCAGTTACAAAGAGAAGAGATATCAACTTCGGACTTTTTGCACTATATTTATTGACATTTCACCTATAGATTAATTTATTTGTGTCGTGTGTGTGTATGTAAAAAAGAAAATTAATAAATGCCTTGTGCTACTGTAGGTGCGCCATGAACTTCCAATCGGGCGACCGTTTTCCCCCGCTCACAAGCATCTCAAACAAATTTGGTCTCCATATTATGAAAGGGGATTAAATTCTCTGGAGCTTATACCAACATTTAGTTTTAAAAGTTGATTTTTTGTTAAAATGGCGGCCATTTGAACAAAAAAGATAACTTTTTTGCCTTTTTTTCTTTTCTTTTCTTTTTTTTTTAATCTTTTACGAGCTTTAAAAGTATTTAATAAATGAAAATTATATTTTTCGGTGGTATAAGTTCTAGCAAAAACTATTAGCTTTCTTTTAAACAAAAAATGGAGAAAATCGGTCCTATAGTTCTCGAGAAAAATGGTTGAAAAACAGGGTTTCGAGAAAAACAAGTTTGAAATTATTTTACAATAGTGTTACGTTCAACAAGTGGCGTTACATTCAATGATAAAAGGAAATACTGTGGGAATTGAAATTTCACGAAACCCCTCTTTAGAGCAACAATCTACACACTTGAAGGATACAAAAAATGCAAAAGAAAAAAAAATAAAGAAGATTTTGACCCAAAAAAGTAAACATTCCCTTAATAAATAATTTGATTATAGACTAAATGAATAATATCAACTAAAAATTAATTATATAAAATAGTATTAGCTTTTACACAAAATTACAGTTTCATTTTAATTGTCGCACAATGTTTTTATGAACCGGTATTATTTAAATAAGATAATTTAAATAAATTTTGATTCAATATAGTTTGCAACAAAATAAAGACCCTTGTCACGTCGCTTTCTTTAGAATTTCATTTTTTTTTCCTCCTTCAAACGAACGTTTCTTTTTGTTACTTTCACCTCTCTTGTTAAAAAATCCTTTCCTTGTATTTGCTAAGGCGCCGTGAATCGATTTTTACTTACATTTATTCTTACCAGAGGGCAGCATATAAAGGTGAATCGATGAAAGAAGCGCTAAATATTTAAAATGCTCAAAAACGAATTTTGTGTATTATGTTTTCCTGTTGTTTTTCTTCTTTCAGTGATGAATTCAGGGGTGGGCCCGACTCCATGATGTCCCCCTCCCCTCCTCAAAGCAACAAAATTCCCTCCCGTAGAAAAATATCTAAATTCAAAGCTGGTTTATTTTATTTCAATCTAATTTTCTTTTTAAGAATTTGCATCAATGATGAATTTTATTCCAACATAACACTTTTTGTCTCTTGTATCATTTTATATAGTCTCATTTTTCTCCTTTTATGGACATTTAGATTAAAATTTTCGAATACTGCTTGCAAATCGTAAAAAAAAAATTAATTAATTAAAATAAGAAAAAATTGTGTAGGTTGGGCAAAGACTGTATCATAGACTTATATATGTACTCTAAGTTCGTGACTATCACAGTTTCCAATATTGCGCTCATTTCTCATTTAATGTAATAATTTATAATTCTGGTACCTCAGTAATAATGAAATAATGTTAATGAAAATGTTTGCTGCCTCAGTAATATATTTCTTCTAACAGTCCGAATTGAACATATACGAAAATTAATTTGTAAAATAGAGGTAAATTGATTAGATTTCAGGGAGCAAACACCGGGACGCAAAGTAAAAATGTTGACTGTCCTTTCCCATGACTGCCAACATGGATAGAAATTAGAAATCAGGGTAGATTTCGAATGATGAAACAAATATGAAATTTACATTTAGGCATGTCCCGGAACTTTTCGTTTAAAGTGGCCTCCTATTCATTCTTTGGGGAAGTCCTCCCGATACGGCTTAATTTTAAGGAGATTTGGATTATTATTATTTTTTTTTAAATAATGTATATAGAAGAAAAAAAAAGTTTTTGGCATTGAATTTATTGCACTTTCGTCTGCGTGTGTAAATACTTTTACATAAAAATTTTGATATTTTAATATAGATCTAAACTCCTCTAAATTTCACTATGCACGGCATGCACAGTAAATCGCTGTACACGGTTAAGCTCTTAATAATTACCAAACAAAAAAATATTAACACTGATTTTTAAAATATATTAAATTAGTTGGAGGCCAAACTTAAAGTATATAAAATAAATACAAATTTCATAAAATGGCGAATGCTTTAAGTTTGAAGAGAATTTTTAGCACTAGTTTTTCATTTTCAAAACTGTTTAAAAAAATCAAAATTATTACAAAATTTTATTTTATTTTTTTAATTTGTCCTTCAATTAAACAAGTCTAGTTTAATTCAATAAATGTCGATAGCTTGAACGGTTCAAACATGAGAGCCTTACACCAATTATATATATATATACTAGCTACCCGCCCGGCGTTGCACGGGCCCGAGATAATAACAATCTCAGTGCAAGGCGTTAACCCACTCCCTCCCCATACCCGCAAATATAATGAATAATTTGTTCAAGAGAAGCACCATCAAATACATTAACGCGATCATTAAAAAAAGAATTACATTTTTCTAATAATTAGAACATAACGAAGACACTACGCTAAAATAGCCGGCAGATGACAACCCTTCCCGACCTCAATTTCAAATCTATATCTTAATTCGTTACCTAAATTTTTTTTCATTAGTAAAAATTGGCAATTATTTCCTTTCATTTTCGCAAACTAAATGGAGGGATCGGCCCGAGAAACAGATCTCTTTGTAGTTCAGTTTTTAATTAAAGTAGATCCCTGTCTGAAACTTTCTCGGATCGTTTTCACTGGCGCCGGCAGATTTTTGGCAGTTTTTTGCATAAATTAAAAAAAAAAATACCAACCGAATTTTTCAAAAATTACATAGTCAGATACAGAATATTTTTTTTACATATGCTCAGAAATTTTCAAATTGATATCTCAATTAGTTTTCTTAAAATTCGCTAATTAGACAAATAATTTCGAATTTGTTCATTTCCGCTCGCAAATCCAACGCGCCAGTTCGTTTCTTTCGCCATTTTGATTTAAAAGATGACATTTTAGAAGCGATGCTTAATGAGAATCTAATTAATAGCTAGGCTAATTACCAAAATATTAAAATTCTGAGGCTCAGGTGCACATGGCCAGACCTTGGACTATCCACACCTAAATTTCCAGACTTCTAGGTGAGCTAGATTTTGCTAGCCATCGTCAACAGACACACACACACAGACAGACACACACTCAGAGCGAAACTTTCTTTTATTAGTATAGATATATAATTTCCAAGTTAATGTAAAATTATTATAAATATGTAATCTTATCCAATTTGTATTACTTGATATTGTTATACTTAAATATCTTTTTTAATAATCCTATATAATTAAGTATTAATTCAGTATTTATAATGTAATTATATTATAAAAAAAATTAAAAATTAAGAAAATAATATATCTAAAAGTTAAAAAAAATTCTATCGTGGAACGTTAGAATGATATTGTGTAAGATGTATTCGATGCAAAAAATAATGACAATGTACAAGAATTATATTTTCTTAGTTAGGGATTTAAAGTAGTATTTGTGAATAAGTTGACGATTAATGTTATTGTAAGTCTTTACTTTTTGCTTTTTCCTATGGGAAAGAGCTGCTGTAGAATAGCTTATAATTTTGTGCATACTTTGTTTTCATTCAAATTAATTTGTTTTTAAACATATAATATGTGTCTACTCACTATAACTCTTTGTAAATATTTAAATATCATCTGTTTCCTACAATACATTTAACAATTTCTCTAAGAAATTTAAATTAACATGCATTGTATATATATTAAATTATTTATTTATTTAATATTTCTTCGTAATTTATAAATAATTTTTCAGTGAAATTTAACATTGCAGTTATGTATAAAGAAAATTTGTGTATCTTGAAATATTCATGTATTATTATGTAATGTTTATGTTATTATACCTTGTAATATTTATTAATTTATAACTTAAAAGATTTTTAAAGAAAATGAAAATTCAGTCTTCTCTCTATTGAGATTTCTGGGCTCACGAGAGACTCGGAAATTTCCTGAAGTGTAGAAGTTTGTTTAGCACAGATTAAATATAGTCTGAGTCTGTGGTGTTTAGTACCTATGCTTCTGGCGGGCTACCCACGAGTGAAGGATTTCTGCCCTTTTTCATAGCTTTGAATAAGCGCACTATATTCTTTTAATGTTGATTTGAAATTTGCTATCGAATTTAAAATTCTTTTCAATGAATCAACTGCAGACGATTGCTTCGGAGTGCCACTTGATCATCCGTTACTGAAACAACTTTATTTTGGTTCTCCTATTTAATCGTTACTTTCTATAATATGCCTCTAAAAATTCTTGTTAATTAATAAAATGTAGATTTTATTTAAGAAACGTTATTTGAAATCTGTATTTTTTAATAAGTAGCCTTTAGCTTAAAATCTAATCGAAATCTGAAGCTTTTAAACAACTCTTTCTTTATTTTTATTTGTAGTATTTGCACATTGAAATTATTATTTGATATTGGTATAGCTCAAGTGTTTCTGAAATGTTGTTAATTTACACAACCTAACCTTTTTCCTAACTTTTTCAAATTAGTAATTAAAATTACAATTTTGAAAATTAGCGTTAGGTTCAGGAAAGCATCTAGACATATCAGTCCATTAATAGAAAGAGCGATATAACTGATAGTCCAAAAGATAATCCAAAAGAAAATCTGAGACTGCCCAAGACACTATAAGCACTATAATTACTTTTTTTTACATCGAGATCCGACCTTAGAGGGGGCGAGTTGGGGCGACTACAGGGACACTAAAAGATGGAAAATTCACAAAATAAAAACTTAATAAACACTTAATAGTTTTTTTTTTAGGTTACTATAATTTTAAAAATTAGCGTTAGGTTCAGGAAAGCATCTAGACATATCAGTTGTTAAGCCAAAATAATACTCAATGAAAAGACATATTCTCTTAAAGCGATTCCCCAAAAAATATTTTTCCTCGCTCATCAACGCGAAATTTCCTGATGCATTTCTAAGCACAAAAGCACCATACTTGCATGCATGATCATTAAAGTGATTTACAATTAAATAGTTTTTTTTTTTTTTTTCATTTTCCGATAAATAAATTTGTTAATAACATCTTGAGTTATAAGCGATTGTTTTCTCAGGACGGCTGTTTTTGTTGATTTGTTTGTTTGTTTTTTCGTTTCCGCACTATCGCGTCTGGAAGCAAAACGACAATTTGGACAGCATTTTCTGAAAAAGCTGCCTTTTCCAAAAAAATTAAAAAAAAGGAAAACAGTTCGATTACACAATTTTTTAATAAGATCTCCTACCAGTTTGATACGTTTGTGAACAAAAATGATTTAAAACAAGTGTTAGAAAGTAGCCAGTTTGGATTTCAGAACAACAACCTTAACTTAAAAAAAAAAAAAAAAAAAAAAAAAAAAAAAATCATATTATTCTTTTTTATTTTATATTCTTTTAACACTAAAACAGGAAATGAGAATTAATCCAGAGAATGGAACAAAAACAAAAAAAAAAAAACCTCTTCTATTACATAGATTCTTAAGTTAAATAATCTGTTAATAAAGGCCCCTTCCAATTGATACATTTACGAACAAAAATAAATTAACACATTGAAATTGATAAATAACCTATTAATAAAGGCCCCTTCCAATTGATACATTTACGAACAAAAATAAATTAACACATTGAATTGATAAATTAACACATTGTAGGAACAAGTGAAGTTCGAAAATTGACACTATATGTTTTTGTAATTTTCAGAATATTAGAAGTATAGTTTTACTCTTTCTGCTTAAATAAACTTAATTTTGATTAATTCAGCACCTTTAATTAGGTTGCACTACTCCCTTCACAACCACGTCAGGGTGGCTAGTGGTCAGGGAAAAATACAGTCAAAAAAAGTGATTAACACCAGTATATTCTTATAGAAAAATTTATCTTGATTATTCGATCAAATAATCAATTTGAATTTTTCTATAAGAATATACAGGTATTTATCTTTTTTTTTTTTACTGTATTTTTCCCTGACCACTAGCCACCCTGCACGTGCACACTGAAGCTGCAACTCGTATAACAGGTGGAAAACGAACTTCAACCTAAAAAATTGTTTCCAAAACGTGAGACTGGGCTTCTACTTGTACGCCGGTAAATGCACATTTGTGCTGCTTATAGGCGTAGTGTCTAAAAACGACCGTTTCGTTTTGGGCGACTATAGCCATCATGCCACATTGTGAACTTCGCTTCGGTGGCTATAGCCGCAAGTGTCCGTCAAGGTGTTAAAATATGTGTCAGAAAGTAGCCAGTTATATTTTAGAACAGCCTTAGGAAACCAGGCCCTCCTAAAATACTCCTATGGCCGAAACTATTGCTTTCCCGCATTCCTACGCTTTCCTACTAGCTAGGGAAGCTTATTTTGCCTGTAAAACCAGTTTCCGTACATGAAACATAACAGCGCCGGGAAGAAACTTTCGATATCTCGACACGACGCGACATCTGGACGGTGAGAGATAAGCAAATTTAACATTATGTATATAATTATGTAATTTATTTATACAGAAATATAGAAGAAAAAATTTATCGCTTAAGTAGATGTATTTTAGCTTATATATAACACAAAGAGTACTTGCTATATACATCATTTTATTTTGTGTGACTATTTAATGATTATTTACCTCTATCTAAATGTTAGTGTTTATAATAGATTAATTAGGCCTAATTAATAGATTAATTAAACACAATAGATTAAAATATTGATAAAATGCTTAAGTGATACAAAAAGAAACACATAAAGACTTATAAGAACCTTTTAATATAAAGATCGACATACATTTCAACGCTTTAACAAGATATACAAATCATATTTAAGCATCATATGCATTATCAAGGTATACAAACCATAAACAAAATATAGAAGAAAAAGAAGAATTGAAAATAAACTTATTAAGTTTATTTTCAAATTTTGCGAGAATATTTTGTTTAGCGTTGAAACGTATGTCGATCTTTATATTAAAAGGCTCTTATAGCCTTTTTGTGTTTATTTTTGTATCACTTAAGCATTTTATCTATATTTTAATTATAATTAGTGATCTTATTATGTGATTATGTAACAATAGATAAATTTATAGATTAATTAGGCATATTTTCCTAAAAAGGTGTTGAGATAACTTCTTCCAATCATGCATGACTGTTAAAAATTACATCATTTAATAATAGTAAGAAGAAACATTTTTTTTTTCTTAAAAAGAAATGTATTTTAAAGAAATTACTGAAACATTTTCAAAATGATACACTATATTTCCAATGATGACCGGTCACTTGCGATTTTAGACGTTTTGTTAAATATCTGGAAAGATACATGAGGAATTATCCTGGAACTTCAGGAGTGTAAACAACATGATAAACGTCATATATTTCCGCGAAGATTTTTTCCCGAAACCCCATAAGGGGCCGTCAACAAATTGAAGAAAAACGAATATATTTTGGATAACCCTGTAAAAACTAATATTGCAAAAGCATTCAAACTGTAGATTATGATTAAGTGGATTATTTTAATAATTTGGGTTCATTTGTATGAAGGTAGCATGTATACTCGAAGAGAAATTCAGGTTTTTATAAAAACAGTCCCAAATTTTACCAAGTTTTTTGCTTACACAGTTTGGCAGAGTTTTTAATATAAAAACAAGTTTTTGTCAGAAAATATTACAAACAAAATTATACACAATACCCTGTAATCAGAATTAAAAAATAATAAAAATTGTATGAAAAATGAGCAGGTTTACTAAATATTGTTTCACTGCGCATGCGCGAATTCAATGTGAAACATGTTTAACACTATTTTGTACTTAATTTTAAATATATATATATATATATATATATAAGGATAAAAATGTAACAGTTGTCAATTTTCTTTTAGGATGTGCACAATAAGATCAAAATAAATCTTTGCTCACTCACTGCCCCCCTTCCCCCCCAAAAAAACACTCCCTGTCACCCTAAGTGTGACGCTTCTTTGTTAGTTAGTGTATATCTTTATATGTCTTATAATTATTTATTGAAGATTCGTTTCTATAACACACATTATTTATTAACTACATTACACAGAAACAAACACTTAACAATAAACATAAATCTATCCAAACAACATTTGATCCCAGTTCCAAAGTTTCTGCCGTTGCCAAAACACAGCAGATAAAAGTTGGCTATCATGCGTTGCCATTTTAGTGTAATAGTTTTATTTTAATACACGACAGTTTCCTCCCCTTTCAAATTAACAGCACAATCTTTTTGGAGGTTTCCGGATCCTTTTAGATCGTCTTAGTTGCACTGGATTTTGGACAACTTGGGGTGTGCTAACTGGAGGAGCACTTGGAGGTGTGACTGTTGGCAGTGATGGAGGCATATCTTTGGCGATATCCTCGGAGGTCGTAGGTGGCTCAGTCGATGCTGCATCTGTTTCCGTTGATGTCATTGTTGGATCAGATGGCACGTTCATATTTGTTACTCTTGGTCTATACTGAACATCATTATCCACTTCTTCACCTGCTGATCGAATTTGATCAACATGTCGTCTAACCAAATTGCCTTGAACATTTATGGTATAATGTAATTCACCATCTCGGCTGATGATACGACCGAATTTCCATTTTGAATTAGCTGCAGTGTAATCTCGTACAGCTACTTTTTCACCCACTTCAAAATACCGATCATTGAAATACATATCCTTCCTAATTTTATTCTGAATTCTTTCTTTAGTATTAGGAATTAAGAGGTCAATTCTCGTACGAATTTCTCTTTTTAAGAACATACTTCTTAAAACTACTGCATTGTAGACTGCATTGTAGTCATACAATGCAGTCATGCATACAATCAGTTGAGACTGCATTGTAGTCATATTCGGTGATTTCCGATATTGTAACAGAAAGCAGTTGATTTTTTGATTGATACTACCAGGGTAGTTTTGCATTGCTCGAAGGGATTGTTTCAAAGTGTGTACATACCTTTCTGCTTGACCATTGCTGGAGGGCTTGAAAGGTGCACTCGTTTTATGAAAAACTCCATTATTTTGCATAAATTCTTGGAACTCATATGAGGAAAACTGTGGTCCGTTGTCACTGACTAACATGACTGGTAATCCAAAACGAGCAAAACAATCTCTTAGACATTCTACTGTTTTCAAGGCAGTTGTCAATTTCATAGGATAGACTTCGAGCCATTTAGAGTGTGCATCTACAATTAATAAAAACATATGCTCAAAAATTGGCCCTGCAAAATCAACATGGATTCTTTCCCATGGAAAACTTGGATACTCCCAATGGTGTGTTTTAGATTTTGGAGGATAATCTTTAATCCTGGAACAATCTGTACAATTTTTAACAACATCTTCGATGTCTTTATCTATGTTTTTCCAATTGACATAGGATCTGGCTATTGCCTTCATTTTAACAACTCCTAAATGTCCTTGATGAAGTTCTTCCAAAACTTTTTTATGGTATTTTATAGTTACACAGACTCTTTGGCCGTACATAATGCAACCATCCTGGAGAGTATATTCGACTTCCTTCCCTTTTAGAGAAGTTCCCTTTTTTAAAGCATTTAGCAAGGGTGCCAAATCTTCGTCATTTGCAGTTGTTTTGGCTAAATCTCTTGCTGTTATTGGAAGTGTTTCAATTTGGGAAAGTTGGAAAACTGAAACGTCATCCTTTAATTCTAAATCTTCAGACCTTAAGGGTAATCGTGAAAGACAATCTGCATTACCATGATCCTTAGTATTCCGATAAATTATGTCGAACTGATAAGACTGTAGTACTAGAGCATAATGCAAGAGTCTTGTAGCAGACAAAACTGGAAGACCCTTTTTGCAAGCAAAAATTGCCACGAGTGTTTTGTGATCTGTAATGAGAGTGAATCGATTTCCTTTTAGGTAAAGATAAAACTTTTTCACAGCCCAGACTAGAGCTAGAGCTTCTTTATCAATCTGTGAATAGCGTTGTTCAGTTAGTGAAAGTGTTCTTGAAGCAAATGCAATAGGCCTCTCGGAACCATCTGGAAATTTGTGGGAGAGCACTGCCCCCAAACCGACTGGAGATGCATCAGCTGCAAGGAAAATAGGAAGTTTTGGATCATAGTGTGCTAATACTCTATCTGAACAGATTTCATCTTTTATGTTTTGAATTGCTTCTTGACACTTTTTATCCCAAATCCATGGAACACCTTTTTTTGTCAAGTTGTGTAATGGATATGCTAAAGTAGCAAGTTTGTTTGAGAATCTCGAATAAAAGTTAACTAATCCCATAAAAGACTGAATTTCTTGAACGTTCTTAGGAATTTTAGCATTCTTAATTGCAGCAATCTTTTCATCCGTTTTAGATAATCCTTGTGCATTTATCTTATATCCCAAAAATTCAATTTCATTCTGGAAAAATTTGCATTTATCTTTATTTATTCTCAATCCATGTTGACGACATCTATCGAAAAATTTCCGTAATCTTGACAAATGTGTCTGGAAATCTGGTGCTGCGATCCGTGCATCATCATAAAATACTTCTACTCCTTCTAAATCATGCAATACACTTTCTATATATTTCTGCCATTTAGCAGGTGCTGAGTTAATTCCAAACATTAGTCTTGTGCATTCATAAAGTCCTTTATGAGTATTAATCGTTAATAATTTTTGACTGTCAGGGTGAACCTTCATTTGTAAATAAGCTTGACTAAAGTCAATCTTTGAAAATATCTTACCATCATTCAGTGAAGCAAAAATTTCTTCTGTTTTTGGAAGAGGATGTCTTTGAATTTTTAGATTTTTGTTAAGAGTGACAGAATAATCAGCACATAGTCGAATTTTCCCATTTGCTTTAACTACTGGTACAATTGGAGTCGCCCAATCTGAAATATTCGACTTTTTGATAACTCCGTCTTTCTCAAGTCGTTCTAATTCCTCTTCAACACGCTTTTTCATTGCAAACGGTAATGGTCTCGGTCTGCAAAAAACTGGAACGGCATCCGATTTTAACTCAAGACTGCATTCATAATTTTTTATTTCGCCCAATTTTTCATCAAATATGTCTGCGTATTCTTCTAACAGTTTTGTAAGATTTCCCTGATTTACAACTGTGAGAGCTTTAATCCTTACCCAATCTAAATTGATTTTATACAGCCATTCTCGACCCAAGATAGTGTCTAAGTCTTCTTTGACAATATATAAATTTAAGTACTCTGTTTGATTCTTATATTTTACTTTAACTGTTGAGTAACCCAGGGGTTTAAGAGTTTCACCATTATAGGTCTTAAATTTCAAGTCTGTAGGACATATTTTTTTCTTCGAAATATCTTTAAATCTCTTTAAACTCATTACTGATACTGTACCGCCTGTATCGACTTCCATTTCAACCGATTTACCTTGAATTTCAACAGTTACTATTATGGGAGGTCTTTTAGGAAATTCTTCTTTCATGCAAACGTTCTCTACTTCTAAACTATGAAGTGGAATTGAATTTTGAACTTCTGAATCATGTACATGAAACTGTTTTTGCTTCACCATTTTGTTTGGTTTAGCCTCCTTAGAATAATAACAAGCTCGTTCAATGTGGCCAATACGCTGGCAAACTCTACATTTACTTGCTTTAAACTTACAGTTAAATTTATTATGATTTGATCCGTTACATCTAGAACAATGTACTATGTTATTTTTCTTTTGTGTGTTCTTAGGTTGTGGTGTTATATTTTTTCCCTTATATACACCAACGGCTTTAATCCCTTGTGGCTTACCAATTATATCATTAACTCCTTTATTAGCTCGTTCCATTGCTAAAGCGATCTTAACTGTTTTATCAAGATCGATATCGTCTTCTTCAAATAGCCGATCTAGGATTGCCCTATCTCGTAAACCACTAACGAAAACATCTCTCAACATAGTATTCAACATAAGTTGAGTGTATTTGCAAGGAATTGCTAAAGAGCGAAGTTCAGCAAGATAAGAACTAACGCTTTCCCCTTCATGTTGTTTCCTGTTTAAAAACGTTTGTCTACTAGGTATTATTAATGGTTTCGGATTCAAATGTTCTTGCAAAATTTGTTTAAGCGCTTCATATTCCTGATCACTGGGATTTTGTGGAGCAAGAAGATTTTTTAACAAGTTATATAGCTTTGCAGATAAACTTGATATTAGTGTTTTTGCGCGTTTTTCTTTAGGAACATTTTGTATATCTAGAAAGGCTTCAAACCTATTCATGAAGGTATCGAAACTTTCTAATGATTCATCATATTTCTCAAATTGTACTCCAGAAACCTTATTATTCTTTAGGGTGCTATCCCCCTTTAGCGCATCCATTAACGCTTTATTTTGTTTAATTAATTCTTCAACTAATTGTTCCATTTTAATAGAATAATAAGATTTTCTTACCTTGTTCCAATCTTCCGAAATTGAAGTAGTAATCTAAAGTAGCAAGATTACAAAACTAGAAGCATCAACGTTTAACTCGTCGCCAGTGTGACGCTTCTTTGTTAGTTAGTGTATATCTTTATATGTCTTATAATTATTTATTGAAGATTCGTTTCTATAACACACATTATTTATTAACTACATTACACAGAAACAAACACTTAACAATAAACATAAATCTATCCAAACAACATTTGATCCCAGTTCCAAAGTTTCTGCCGTTGCCAAAACACAGCAGATAAAAGTTGGCTATCATGCGTTGCCATTTTAGTGTAATAGTTTTATTTTAATACACGACACTAAGAAAGTATTAAAATGGCACCCTTGTTGGAAAATTTTATCTCCGGTGCCAAGTTGACTCTCTGTGCCTCTATCCAAAACTATTTTTTGTTCATATAAAATAAAACGTAATTAATTTATCAATAAGACAGAAATAGTTTCCAATTATATGAATTTCATCCAATAAAAAAATATTTTAAGTATACATACCTCGATATATCTTTTGTAATAAATTTCGTAAATCTTCATATGTTTTAACAACACCTTTCTCATAAAGCATTCGAAACAATCTGGAGTTTTAAAGTAAAAATTTTCTATTACTGTTAAGTTTTCTGCTTTTAAAGATCCCGTGATAAGCGTATTTTAAGTTTAGTCCTATATGCATTGCTTGCTTTATAATTTACACTCGCCTCATGGATCAGTCATGACCCGGAGTTCACAGCAATAACCAGTGTCTCATTTGAGCCGATACAACTCATATCAATGAGTACAGTTGAAAATTTCCGAAAGAAGGTTTTGAAATACAGATAGTTTCGGTCGAGTTTCGGTCAGGCCGAAATTTTAGCAGCAGTTTCGCCGAAAACGAATATTCGGCGGAACTCCGACTTTGCACCGAAACCGAAACCGAAATTTCGGTCGATCTCTAATATTAATCACAAGCGTACACAAGCTCTAATATTTATCACAAAGTTTCAACTAACTAGCTGTAACACATTTTAAAAAAATACATAAGTTGTCAAAAGATGCATTCTGAGAAAAACTAAAAAAGAAGATTTATACATGCATGTGTGGCATTGTTTGTTTAGAACTATATAAGAGGTTCTTGTTTAAGACTACATAAAGTTGAAATTAGACAAATTAGCTGTAAGAAATAATTTCGGACTATTAATTAAATGCCCTCAAAAAAAAAAAAAAAAAAAAAAAAAAAAAAAAACGTAAAAAGTTTGGGCAACACAGATTCTGGAACAACTTGATTTGAAGAAACTTTTTTGTATAATTTGGCGAAATTTCTTTTGACTGGATGATTTCAGGAAAATTTTGAGGTTAAATTTTCGAAATTTCTGTGATTAGAGGGAGGGAAAGACATACATTAAAATTCCACATCTGAAACTGGAGTAAAGAAAAATAAATTAAAATTAATGTATTCTTTTCACCGAAAAATATTATAACGGCATGATGTTAAGAGGAAATGAAATATATTTATTAGAATTGAGTATGTGTTTGTTGGCATGAGCATAAAATCTCATTTAATTTCTATTAAATATTGTCATTTTTTTAAAAAAAAGGTAAAATATGAGTAAAATGTAGATGTTTTATTAAATATCTTTGAGAGAGATGGATAACAACAGCTAGAATTTTTTACTATTTAAATTACTTAAAAAAAAAAACACATTCCAACTTAGTTAAAAGGTGCGTGACACATTTGTAGTATTTTTACAGGTCCACACAAAAGAATTCAGATACATTACAACCTGTGGGCAGTAATTGCTGAGAATATGTTTTGGGATTGCCTTGTGTGTTTGTTTATCAGAACTAAATTTTGAGATATTATGTGGCGTATAAAATTATTTCGCATACAGGGCTGCATTCAAAAACATTGCCGTCAATTCGCTTTTATTCCTTGTGCGTTTTCCAGGTGAAATAAATTTTACAATGTTATGTGGTGCATATGATCACTAATTCCTAAATATGGACGAAAAAAATATTCGAATATATTATCATCTATAGACAGTTGCAACAGCACTGCTTAAAATGCTTTGCATTGCTAATATAAGATTTCAAATTTTAAGAAATATTATTTGTCGTATAAAACACAAATTTGTCAAATAAAACTAAATTGGCTTCCGCACATGCACATTATTGTTGCCGTAAAAGTAATTTTACTGTGTAATGAATTGGCTTGTCGAAAATGGCGACAATATTGGGTGACTTTGTTGGAGACTTTGTGATTTAGTGACAAAATTTGGTGTCAAACACTTATTTATTGTTTCACAATCTATGCGGGGTGCATGGTTTTTCGATCTTGTTTCTTTTGTCATGGGATATCCAGGGGAAAAAATGTATGAACAATGTATGAAAATAATAATGCAATAGCAATATCGCAAACTGCATACTTTAATTAGAAAATTATATTTGCATTTCATAAAAAATAATGAACATACATATTTTAGGATATAAAATTTATAATAGTTAATCGATAATTGTTAATATTTATTAGAATAGAGTATGCAGTTGTTGGCATAAGTATCAAATATTACCCAAATTCGGTTAAATAATGTTTTTTTTTTTTTTCTCTTTTCTTTTCTTTTTTTTTCCCTCAAATTCGTGTTAAATATGAAGAATTTTTTTTTCATAGATTTACTTAATAATTCAACTATAAATAGATTTATTTACTCAATTTATTACATTGAATAATATAATAATGTTTCCCGAATGTAGAAAGACCTTCTAATAGATTTAGTCCTTATAAGGACTTTTTTTTTTTTGCATAAAAGTTGATTTATAGCGTTCCAAAATGAAAACCAAACATGACTTAAATGAAGTTAAAAAAAAAAAATAATAAAAAAAATAAAGTAAAATAAAATGTTCAAATGTTGCCCATTTTGAGTATTAAACTCAAATCCCGAAAAATTTGCACCTTGAAAACGGGAAAATATCAAAACGGAAGTTTTGTGAGAAACGGATTACAGACAGCAACTTTGCTGCCAGTACATTTTCCGTTTTTTCGCTAAGAGTTTTTTAATGTTTATACGAATACATAAATTTTTACTTTGAAAAATATGTCTTTTGTTTTTAACCTCATCCTACTCTAAATGTACAAAATATTGATTATAATTAGTGCAGAGTCAAAAAGATGCTTAAAAAATCGGCTTTAAAGTATTGTGTAAAGAAGTTTGAGGACCTGCAAAATCAGGATGCTCACAAACCAAATATCTATATCGCTCGACTGGACTTGTTAGATAACCGCTTTTGGTAGTAAAATAATGGAGTTCATAGACTTGATTAATTATTTTAAGATATATAACTGATCCCAACTAGAAACTTTAATTATCTAAATGATTTTAATGACTTTTTTTTTTTTTTTTTCTTGCAACGGATATCTGGAGAAAATTTATTTATGACCAACATGTGAAAATAACAATCGACAATATTACAAACTCTTTCAAATTTCTTTATTAAATTTAACATTACATTTGCATTTCACAGAAAATACTTAACATATATTTTAGGATATAAAATTTGTAATATTTAATTGATAATAGTTATTTATGGAAATGTCTTTGAGTGAAAAAATTCTGCATTTCATTTTAAACCTAATGCCTGTTTTATTGGACCCCATCCAAAGGTCAAAAGGTTGTTACATTCTTGTCTTTGCCAAGAAAGTGTTTCTTGGATTGTGTTTGTAGGATCACTCACATTATTTGTATAAAAAAATACTTAAAGAAAAAAAGAGAAGAGCTGAGGAGAAAATGTCCTTCTTCTGGACTTTCAGATTTTCTTTCCTTTTTATATAATCGTGAATTTATGAGTACTATTAAGTAGTTATTTAAAGGACGCGAAATCATTAACATCTTATGATAAATGTTAAAACAGAGGTATAATGGAAATTATTTTTTAGTAAAATGTTTAAACTAATGTTCTTTTTTTTTTTTTTTTTTTTTTTTAGAAGATTATTTTTTACTATTTTCTATACAATGTAAAATATGAGAATTGTTTCTTTATCTAGCAAAAAGGTTTATGAAAATATGATATAGTTTCTTCCAAGTAGCTTTACCAAGAAAGAAATATAAAGAAAAATATTTCTTTAACTTTAAAAACCAATAGATTTCCGAGATTAAAACACATATTTCTGAAACAAAAGTTTCTTATGCTGCCTGTAATTTTCTAAAACGTTTCTGTGTAGTTTTTACACTGCATTTAGTTTTCTCAACCCGGAATATCGGTTTTTCGGATGCTATCAATTCTCATGTAACTATTTGCATGTTCAACAAACATGCTCAGCAGACAAACCTTCTAAATTAACAGCATGAACATTGGCATTAAAGTTAACATTATTTTGTTTCCCTTGGTGTAATGGATATTCGTCTACGCTGTGTAGTTAAATCGTGATTCTGTCTAAAAGCGAAAATTGAAGTTTCGCTAGTAGTTGACTACCCATTTCTTTTAGTTAATTAACTATGATACAGAAGTGTTGATAATATAACTGAAAATGAAAAGTATACAGATGTGGATTTTTTTCTTCTTCCTTCAAATGGTGAGTATTACCACACGACTATAAGTTTTGAAAGCATTTAATTAGCAGCTCTCATCCTCAGGTGAGCAATAGCAGAGAGTAAGTTAACCCAACAAGGGTAAATCACGTTCTACTCAGAAAAAAATGTTTTACCCTTCTGGGTATTTACACATTCAGAAGGTGTTTTACCCTTGTTGTGTTTGTTAACTACTCTCTGTTATTACTCACCTGAGTATGAGACCTGTTAACTAACTCAACAAGGGTAAAACACTTTCTACCCAGAAGAAGGTGTTTTACTCTTGTTAGATTAACTCCCTGTTAAAAGTCTACAGAAAACTGTCCAGTTATTCCACCGTTTTTATAGAAAACAGTTACATAACCGAATTTTTTTTCTCTATTCTGACCAATGAAAACGCTTCATAATATAACAATTAACCGTTATCTATAAACACGGTTGAATGGCTAGACAGTTTTCTGCAGATTTTTAACAATGTACTCTCTGTTATTGCTCACCTGATGATGAGAGCTACTTATTAATCCAACCAGAGTAAAACGTCTTCTGCCAAAAAGAAAGTGTTTTTGGGTGTTTACCTAGGTTTAACACCTTTCTGGGTGTTTAATGTTTTACCCTTTTGTTATATTGCTCACCTGATGATGAGAGCTACTAATTAACCCAACAAGGGTAAACCATATTTTATCCAGAAGAAAATGTTTTACCCTTCTGGATGTTTACCCAGGCAGAAGGTGTTGGTGTTTATCCTTGTTGGGTTAACTACTTTCTGCTATTGCTCATCTGATCATGAGAGTTGCTAATTAATATCTCTCGAAATTAACTGTAGTACTACTCACCATCTGGAGGAAAAAGATCTACATCTATATATCTTTACATAATATAGAAGTTTATAATGTGTCTTAAGTAAAGTATAACTAATACGAAGTAAGCAGTAAAAACCATAGGTACAAGTGTTTATTGGATACGGTATAATATTTACTGATCAACGACTAGTTCAACGGGATTGTTCAACGACTAGTGCGGTCATCCTAAACAAGAAGGTATCAGTTACATAAATTATTGTTCCGGTTATGTCTAAATAACGGATATTTGTATTTAACATTGATTAATTCATATTTAGGGTTCCGTACTTAAAAAGTTAAAAACGGAACCATTATAAGATCACTCCTGTGTATGTCCGTTCGTCTGTCACAGCCCTTTTTCTCGTAAACTATGGGACGCGGAAAGTTCAAATTTGGGAAAGTTTTAAAACCTTTTTACCCACATATTTTCAGATTATTAGCCATTCACAAATATGTTTAGGAAAAATTTAGGAGGCTATTTACTTGGGGGGGGAAAGAAAAAGTTTTCTTTTTGTATATTGTGTGAAAGATCTCGTAATACTGAACTCAAAAAAAATATTTATTTTAATTTTAGGTATAATATTTTCAGAGATATCGTCGAAAATGCTGTAAAAATACGCCCCTATCCCCCCCCCCCCTCTATTTCCTAATCTACTAAAACTAAATTTATGAAAAAAAACTATAGCGATTTTCCTAGGTAACATTGTTTTTCTTTACACACAAACTTTACTTTTCGGGCGGTCAGCTGGGGTGTTGACGGGGGCGCTCGAGGTATGTATCGACGCAGAATCATCCAAGGATATTGTATAATGATTTTTGAAAAAAAAATGTCGGTACTTAGCCGAGATATTAATTAAGTTACTTGAAAAATATTTCTTTTTATATAGAGTGTAGAGTATTGTTCGAAAGATCTCGTAACATCGAACTCAAAAATATATTTGTTTTAATTTTAGGTATTATATTTTCAGAGATATCGTCGAAAGTATACTGGAAAAATATATCATCCCCCCCCCCTCTCCTATTTCCGAATCTATTGAAACTAAAATTAAGAAAAAAATTTGGGGTAGTAGGAGTTTATTAATTAATAAATTTAATGTAGGGAACCTTTTGAGTGCGAGTTATACTCGCACTCAAAGGCACTCAAGTTTAAAGATTAGCACTGAAGTTTAAAGACCGATTTATTTTTCAGTAATTTATACTTCTCTACTTAATCATTCCAAATTGATGAATATTTGTATTTTCACGTTTTCTGGTATGCGAAACTTAACCCAGGAGAAGTCGCGCATACCCAACCCAGGGTATAAATGGTTTTTACGTTGTCACCAATAAATGCGAATAATAACCGCACCTTATTTAGTCGAAGACAATTATTACAAATTCTGCAATAAAGTAAGTTGAAGATTACTTTTCCGAAAATAGTGGTGACACTTGTAAAAACCTTACGCAATCTGGGCATGTCATACACAACGCGACTGCTTTCGAGTGAAATATGGAGAAAAAAAATATGGCATTGCTATTGAACTTTTAAAACTTTGGTGTGTAGATGATTCCTTAGGACAAAATAAACCATATACAACATTCCAATTTTTAATAATCAATATACTTTTTTTTTATTATTCAGTGTCTTGTTTAAACAATTAAATTTTAAAGTTTCGTATTACAAATAAAATGGAAATTCAAATAATGAAGCATAAAAAGATTTGAATTAGCTACTTACTTTATCGGTTGATATTCAAACAAAAAATGGCATTTGTCTCTAAATGCCTAGGCAGCTGTTTTCTATTCTTTAGTTATCAAAATGGCCAATGGAACATAGAACATGAAGCACGCATGCGCAGAATGTAGTTTACAGAAAATTTGAAACCTCTCAAAAATATTACACGAATTATTGTCACAATTGACGTGAGGCATAAAGAAATTCGAAATTCCGGTAAAATATGCGAGAGGTTTCAGGATAATTTCCTGAAACGTTCCGAAAATTTTTTACAATGAATTATAAAGAACTTTGCACGAATTAAAACGGTTTTTTCTTTCTTTTTTCTCTTGCATGAATTAGAATTGAAGTAAAGTTTTGCACAGGTTGGGTTGTACCCTACCTGAACCCGAAAATTCAATTTAAAGTCAATCCGAAACCGACAAAATAATTGTCGTTGACCCGAAACTCGAAATAAAAGAAAAATTATTTTATAATTTAATACAATTATGAGGAAATAGTCTATAATCATATTTCTAATATCGCTTTTATCTTTTATGGAGAGAAATAAATAAATAAAGACTCCTTCATATTCAAATATTTAGCTTTTCATTTTAAACAATATTCTAGAATTTCGTTTGGAAAATCAGGTTAACCCAAACCCCACACGTAAGAATCAAAACTCAACCCGAACCCGACTAGCAACGAATAAAATTAGTTCCAACTCGAATCGTAAGTCGGGTCGGGTCCGATAAATACGGGTTTCTGGACTTGATGCAGGATTCAAAACGGAAGTTATAGTCATCAGATTTTTCCCTATTGCAACATGTTTTATATAAAATAATGGAAGTATCTCACCACCTTATCTTCAATTTTGCCTACAAAGTTCTCATCTATGTAACAGAATTTTTATTGAAGCATTAAAATCAATTTTATTCATGCTCTCGAAACTTGGAAAATAACATTATTTTGAATCTTGAAACTTAATATAAAATTTATGTTTTGGGGGTCCGATACTTAAAATTAAAGTTATCATACTTTTAATTCAACTGTTTTAAAAGTATGTTATTTTTTTTCTTTTATGCATACGTCTGTCTGTCCAGTTCACACCTATGTTAAAAAAGAACCTTTAAGGAAGATTTAAAAACCGATTTTATAATATGCTTTCTCAATTTAAATTTATTTTCCTCTTGTAGTTTAAAACCCTGTAATTTTTTTCCTAAATTCTACCTTTTCAACTTTCACGCATCTATAAATACTTTTCGAAGAAACATTGAAAATAACATAATTTTATCTTTTCTGAACTTATATATAATTTTTTTTCTAGTACTGATAATTTGTTTAGTTTATTTATGTATCTAATTATTATTACTACTATAAAAAATCTCGTTCGATTTAATTTATTTTTGCAGCATTTACTATATACTTTAATAAATATGTAGATAAATTTTAATTCAAAAATATGCAAAATTCCGAAAGTTCTGGAGCCTTGCCAGACACGCCGAACCACGTTTGGAAAGTCGAATGCTTTACCAGATTTCGTCCACTCTGTATGAAAAAGTGTGTGAGAGAGAGAATTTCTGTTTCCCTTTCATCGACAAGTGTTTGTGTAATGCTGAATTTAAACCAGAATTTTCGAAAGATTTTATTTGAAATTACTGAAATGCAGTTTTATAGTGTCTTTTCACCGAAGTTATAAAAGTAAATTTATTAAAAAAATTCTGGTATGAATTTTGATTAAAAGTAAGTAGTACAAAATATATATCTCACTGCCTTTCAGGGGGTTAAAGTATAGTTGACTGTGGCATATAATGTGAACATCAAAATAGTGTAACTTAGTTGGAATTTTTTTTCTGTTGTTATTTTATATTTTAAAGTTAAAATTTTTATAATTATTAAATATATATATATATATATATATATGATGATATAAAATTGTATTGAAACGTCAAAACTTGTACATCAATCATTAAAATATTTCAAGTGAATTTACTGTAAAGTGCTCAACATTGTATGCACGCTGTTTAAGAGGCTGCTTCACTCAGGCGAAAACTCGCTAATGTTAATCCTATGGGGGAAAAATTTACGAAATCTCGTTCCTATTTCAATATTTTTAAATGATTTTTTTTTCATTGGATAGCTGAGGTCAATCTCTATGCACGCTCCTTTGTACTTTTATGGCTTTTTTGCAGTTACTTTTCTGTAACAATCTGAGTAACTCAATCTGAGTAAACACAATCTGAGTTTACTCAGATTGAGTAAATTTGACAATCTGAGTTAAATTTACTCAGATTTGAAAGTGTCATTTTTCTCAGTGTATCGCTTTTAATGAATTTCAAAACTTTATTTGAATACACAATTGATATTTTTCATATATTTTTGTGTTAGTGGGCAATCTAACAACAACAACAAAAAAAAATATTAACTCTAAGTTAAAAAAAAATCGTTTTTATCTATATTCTGTAACCCGGGATTCCCTAGTAATAATAAATTGTTTTATTATTTTTTTTAATTTCGCAGTGATGAAGCATTTTTTTTTATGAATAAATGATGAATAAATTAAAAATGTACAGAGGGTGTTCGCACATTTTTTAGACGATTTCGGCGTTGTTTTTTTAAGTTTAAAATATGAATATTGCTTTCTGAAATAATCTATATCATAATCTTGTTTCTTGATTCTAATTCTGCGTAATGCTTTCGATGGTAGAAGGTTTTTTGTAAAATTTACAGGGTTATTGCTTCTCATGCCTCTTTAAAAACTTTCCAGATTCGATCCATCGTGGTGGTTTTTGCGCTTTGAAAGAGCTCTTTTCAGCAGACCAAATGCACAATAAACCATTAATAGAAACGTCAGGTGACGTCTTAGGAATATGTTGAAAGGTATAAATGCAATACCTGTGTGAGTTTTTAATGTTTTCAACGAATACAGCGGTAGTTTTTGAAGTATGAGTGGTAGCTTTGCTTTGATGCAGTTTCACCCTTTAAAAGTCGTTGAAATAAAGAAAATAGCATTTTTTTCTGTAAATATCGGATGTAACACATTCTCTTAATAATATAATGAATTGATTGTAACATTTATTCCAATATTCTTATTTTTATTTTCCCATTGTAAGATAAATTTGCAACAGTCATAAATCCTTACCTGAAACTTCGTTTTCAGCCTTGAAATGGGCTCTTTTTTTTTCCTGTTTTTTTTTCCATATGGTATCGTTTCACTATGTATGCGTACTGATTTTTGGGATAGAACTTTCCAATCAGTAGTTATGTTTATTTTGCACTAAAAAGTTTTTATATTATGCGCTTTGCAATCATTTTAGACTGTCGAATTAGCATACTTCTGTTCGGAAAAAAAAAAGAAAAAAAAAACGCATCTTCTCATTCACAGCTTTTTTGCATGCACAATCTTGAAATAAGAATAAATTTGAAAGTATCAGACGATAATATAAATTACATATAATAAGTTGTTGCCAGAATTTTTCCCTCTAAAATAATTCCATTTTTTAAAATCATTTATCAAATTTGTCTAAAAATGAGCGAACAACCTCTGTATACACCTTACACATAATTTACCAGCATAATTTCAGTGTGCTGCGGAAGTTTGACTCTCACGCGGGCCATATAATTTCAATCGTATCTCAACTCTGTCATCACATAAAAAAAGATTGAGAACCCTTGTATACGCTATTTCAAAAAAGATGATTAAAAATAACAGCGAAGCTTTTGTGAAAATTTATACCATATCTTAGCTTCGCTAATTTGTAATTCATAACTTCAGATATTCGCTGCCCAAAGATTTTCAGCAATGCACAACATTAGCCATGCAACATTTTTTTTGAAGAACCGGAAAGGGATGGGGAAGCTACTTCTTTTAATCTTCGATTTGTATGACACGTTTAAAGTGAACTTTTAAAAAGTTGCATTTTTAAAATTTGTAACATTGTTCTTTTCTTTCTATTTCTAATATTCTTTCCTATATTTTTTTCTTCTGGATGTGCAATTCTTATATCTTGACGAAGGAAGGTTCACTTTATTGAAACGTGTCGCTTATTTCCTACCATCTATACCAGGGATTGCGAATCTATGACACAAGTGCCCAAGGTGGCAGGTACGAAAATATCTGCGGTACGTTGAAAAATTAAATTTGATAATGTTTATATAAATAAAATTCATTTTTCGTTCTTTTATAATAAGTAAAATTTTGTTTAATATGTACAGACTAACGCAAATAGCACAATTATTTTTGCATGGATAAATACATCAGAAATTTTTCAATTTCCGTTTGTAAATTTTCTTTATGGGGTGAGTTTATAACTAACTATTTTGTCGTTCTATATGAATTTAAAAAGCTTTATGTCTTCAAATGAATTTTATAAGGCGGTTGCTGCAATAAACTAGGCTAGTTTATACAATTTTGCTGTGTATATTACTAAAATAACAAACTGGTATAAAGCATTCGCTATCAAATGTTTAAAAAAAAAAAATCTTTTTAATAAATTCTTAATATATTTTTGATGCAACTTGGATTATTATAAGTTGGATGTTGCATTAATGATAAGTTAAAAATTACTAAAATATAAATCGAACTTTTTTATTATTATTACAGGTTACAGTACGTGCCACTTAAATGAATACTTCCTAAAAAAATTTTTAATAAATTAATAGCTGATTACATTATAAAGAAAAATCACAGTTTCATTTTTGTCTTTCGTTATTTAATGCATGAAAAAGACTGTTTTTATTAAACACTGTTTCGTATAAGAAGCATATGTTGCATTTTTTTTAATGTAAAAGCTTGTCACGCTACAGTGTTATGTTGACAGATATTGTTTGTCAATTTTCGGCACGTGCACGTAAAAAAGTTTGTCATCCCTGTTCTAATAGTTTTTAAAATGTTCAAAATTTATAAAATAAGTTTTACACTAATGCTTTATAATTTATTTTTCTTTCATATACAAAGTAGTGAAAATAATGCTGTCGAAAAAGTATTCGAAAATTCAAGCGGAACATACTGGTCTGGATTAGAGTCCTGCATCGGATCGGGTAACCTTATTTTACTCGAACTCGAAGCGACTCGTGATTCGAGTGCCAGCCCAGACATCAAAGGCGATTTCCCGATTTTCTTTCTTCTCCACGTTACTACGCTTGTTGTGGAAAAACGTGTTTTACAGGCAGATGAAGTTTTCTTGTAATAGGCGTAATGACTCTGTACTATAAACTAGAATGTTGCATCGGGTCGAGTAACCCCGGTATTACCCTAACGCGACCCAAACCGTGGCACGGGTCGTGTCTACTTAAAGGTAATTTACTTCGTTGCAGGTCGGATTTCAATCGGGTTGACTTCCATTTTTTGTTGCGAGTCGGATTCGGATGAGGTTGACTTTAAATGTTTCGGGTTGGGTTTTAACTATTTTGAGTCGGGTTCGAGTTGACAAGATTTTTTAAAAGAAAGTTCTATATATTTTTCAAAAAAAAAAAAAAAAAAAAATATATATATATATATATATATATATTTATTTATTTGAATATTAATGAGTGTGTGTATATGTGTTCATTTTAATATAAAAAGGATAAAATCCATATTAGAGATATAATTGTAGGCTACTTTACCATAATTGTATTGAAATATAGATTAATTTTCTATCACTTCGGGTTCGGATTTAAATATTTCGGGTTCGTGTTGAAGTGTGTTGGTTTAGACTCGGGTTTCGGGTTGAAGTGTGTCGGTTTAGAGTCGGGTTTCGGGCTGGCTTTAAGCAGATTGCAAAATGTTTTAGAAAAGACAACACAATGAACAGCTGGTAATTTTCTTATTAGACTATTAATTTTTATTTATTATTTAATTATATGCTGGTAATTTTTTATTAGTAATACCATACTAAAAGCAAAGCACTAAATTTATGTTAAGTATTCACTACAATATAAGGTACTTTTATGTTAGCTGGGCGCCAGTGATAACTCGTCAAATCTTGTTTCAATTAGCATCATTTAAACTGCAACCCTTATATAACGTAATTCCCTTATATAACGCAAGTTTCTATTTTTGTGTATATGAAATTAGATATGATGCTTTCATTATTAAATATTTTAGTTATTTTTAAGCAAGTTTTTTTATGATATTTATTATATTGCAATGTTAAAATATTTGCTATTTGTTATTAGCTAATATTAAAAGATTACCGAGAAAAAAATGGATGGCGAGATTAAAAAAAAATTGACAATCACTGGCGCCCAGCTAACAAAAAAGTACCCAATATAATATAAATATTCCTTATCTCCGCCCCCTCTCCCCTCCCCTCAACCGCCTTAATAAAAAAGCGTGAGCTGTGATGCTAATTTCGACATATTCAGTATCAGTATCGGTTATCATTTGAACTCGTTGACTACCAAATGTACACATGTATACCACTTATCGTTGCCAAAGGAGCTTATTCTATTATTATTTTTCCCTAGAATTATTTTACAAATAATAATTTTTATCGTAAGTTTCTACTATAAATGTATCAAGAAAAGTATTGTATGGAAATAGTGGCAGACAGCATAGTAAAACAAAAAAAAAAGTTACCTGAGGCATTCCTGTACGAACCGGTAAAAATAAAAATAAATAAAATAAAAATGGTATTTTAAGAAGTAATCCAAACATTTAAAATCATTATTAAAATAATTAAAGAAGTTGGCTGTTTACTATTGCACGTATAATTAATTAAGCGAATTTTTGTAATTATGAATCTTATTTGAAAAAACTTATCAACATTTTCAAAAATCTTTTATACGTGTTCTGAATGCGAATTCAAATAATCTCTATAATATTAAAAAAAATGCTTTTCAACTCCAAAATATTTTATCGCTTCTTAAAATGGTTATTAAGGTGGTGTAAAAAACAAGCGAAAACACATATTTCACTTGTTTATTTATTTCTAACACGTATAAATGGGATAACTTTTACTTAATCTTTAAATCATCTTAAAAGAAATGAAAAAAAAATTTCCCACTC
This sequence comes from Maratus michaelseni, assembly GCA_963931845.1. Lineage (NCBI taxonomy): Eukaryota > Metazoa > Arthropoda > Arachnida > Araneae > Salticidae > Maratus > Maratus michaelseni. Next base: position 183,992,838 of record OZ007594.1, on the reverse strand, counting down.
TTTCCGTAATTTCCTCTCAGTTTGTTTTCTACCGCTGAGATATCCGATAGAGGGCGCTGATATTATGGCCGCCAAACGATCCGCGTTCTCAGCGTTGGTCGTCGTCTGCTTCCAAAACATCGAATTCAAAGACTGTGATTAGTCCCTTATCTTGTTTTCCCGCCCTTTTTTGGATTTCGAATACTTTCGGATTTGTTTTATTAAATAATAGAAAAAGGAAACACTCGTGTTTCATGGTCGGTTGCCGTGGGATTTTGAGAGATCTTGTGCTCGATTTTGGAATTTTTGGATTACTTGCATCTTGTGAGTGATAAAACCCAGGATGTAGTGCACAGAGCAGAATGTGAAGGATTAAGATTCTCCAAAGAGAAATATCTGTATGTATTGTTTTAGTTTGTTTTGATCGATTGTTTGTTTTAATTGTTGATAGTAACAATGCTTTTGAAGTTTTTAGTTTGTTATGAAAATATTGCCAGTCATTTTTTTTTTTTTTCCAAATTATTATTTTGATAAAATCTGTGAAAATCATTTATCGAAGATATGCATTCTTGAATTAATTCGCTTCGTTCCAAAATCAATTAAATAAAGTGATCAAATTTTTACTCTGTTAATTTCTCATATATTTCTTACTTTATAATTTTCACAATATTGAGATAAGACATTTAATTTATTAAAAAACATAAATAAAATAGTTCAGTAAATTTCCGCGCACTTATCCGGATGTTGTAAGTGGTTGTAAAAGTTTTTTTTTTAATATGTAAAAAAATAATTTGCGTTATATTTACGAAGGGCTAAATAAATAATTCTCTTATTTTCCTCTCTTTTACATGAAAAATGAACATAAAAGACATTTACTTTTTCATGGCTATACTTGTTATTATGATTTAATGTATTAAGAAATTTTAAATCAGTTATATTGTCAAATTATTTTTATTTCAATTTTATTACAAATCCAACAGCCTTTTCTATCATTACTAGGATTATTAACTTTTACTGATAATAATAATAATAATTATTATTACTATTATACTATTTGAATTGTACGAGTTATTATTCGAAATATATCTTTTGTTACATAAACAGCGTTAATTAGTTTGTTTTTCAGATTATAATCGCAACGAGATTACAGGTAGAGTCCTGCATCAGGTCCGGTAATCCAATTTTATCAAAACCCGTCCTGACCTGCGGTTCTGGTCGGATCGGGTTGTCTTTCATTGTTTCGAGTTCGGGTTGGGATTGGACTCGAGTCACTGATTGGACTGATTTTTCAAAAAAAAGTCTAGACTGTTTTTTCAGAGGAAAAAAACTATGCACTTGAAAGCATAATATTATGTTCATTTTTCAACTTGATAAACATAAAATATAAAATGGATATTGGAAATACGTATAATTGTAGACTAATTTTCCCTATTTGTATTAAAATGCGGATTTGTATATATTTTTTCTTTTCGGATTCGATGATTACCCTTTGTACTACCCTGTTGCATATCTGCAACATACTAATAAGTGAAAGTTACTTATACAGAGGGCTTAAAAATGCGGCTTTATTTATTGCTGCAATCTTCCAACACAGCAGTTAATATGAATTGTTCATAGAATTCTCAACATACGGCGATACTGAGTTACTTTTTGATAACAAAGTTTTATATATCATTCGAGCAGTTTCACATCGTTATTGCTAAAATGAACTTTGCAAATTTTCTAAAATTAAAAAGGTTGGAGATGTCCAAATTAAGATTTTTTTACAAAGGTAAGTTCGTATACATTACAATTTTGTATTAAAAAATTAATAATATTTATGATAAGTGTGTAATTTCCTGTTTATTGCAAATATTTAAAAAAAAAGTATCTTTTATTCAATATTATATTATTTTTATGTTTAATTTTTTTTTTTAATTATTTTTAACATGCTTACAATGATGTATTCTAACATCTGAGTAAATGTTTTTCATATCAGAGCTGTTGAATCACATAGGGTTAAGTATTTCGGGTTCGGGTTGAAGTGTATCGGGTTCCGGTCGACGATTTATTTATTTATTTATTTATTTTGTCGGGTTATGGGTTGCATTTAATTAATTTTCGATTTCGGGCCGGGTATAACCCAACCGCTGCAGGACTCTAATTAACACCGTATTACGGAAGCTATCATGAGACAAACTGCTGACTTTTCAAACTCATATTGCTCAGTTTGAACGTCCAAATAAAAGTCATATTTTATGAATTTCTTGTGAATTTCAGTTAGAATGTAAACTGTTGGGGAGGGGTGATAGTTCAATATATTAAGTTATGTTTGGAGAATATTTCCTATTTTATTTATTTATATATATATTTTTTTTCATTAAATTTTTTTTTCACATTTCATCATTTTTATCCATGCAAACGAGGATGTCCTTTGAAATGTAGTGTCAGCTGGTCGCTTGCACCGAACATTCCTGAAACATTTTTAAAAACATAATAATAATAAATCTTAATTAAACTTTAGCGCATTACCCATAGCGTAGCGTAATTTTTTATTCAGAAATTAAATACTGTAAAAATGGCGGCTTTAAAAGAATCAATTTCCCTTCATAAAAATGGCCTTAAAATGCTTGTAAAAAAAATAAAAATAAATAATAAATAAATAAAAATCCGCTGTGTACCCTATAGAGATTTCAATGCTGAACGGAATATCCAAGCGGTCAAAAAAAAAAAAAAAAAAAAAACTAAGGGTGGTTAATGTGTAAAGCCATATATTTATCGTTGTAACTATTGCAATAATTTGAAATTCAAATAATCGCACTTGTATTATATTCAAGGCACCATCAAATAATAATTTAAAACAAGCTGGAAATTGTACGTCAAACGTGACAAATGAGGTGCGTTCGTACTGTAGCTAACTATATAAATATTTAGATCTTGATGATTTTTAATTCTGTGAAATGAATGATATCGTCTGCAGATTAATTTCTGTAATAGAATAAGTATCTCGGTCGCTTGACGATTAAACTTCGGAAGCTCCTATAACAAGAAAGCACCGACTTAAAAAAAAAAAAAATTCAAATTTCTTAATAAATATTTTTATTAATATCTCCTAAAGTTTTGATTCGATTTTCATAAAATCTGAAATGTCTCGACAAAATTCTGCAAAGATAATATATCTTAAATTTCAAACCATTCGGTTGGGTAGTTTTTGCGTTGTTATATGCGGAGGGCCGGACAGACAGACGGGTTGGGTTGATTATTGACGGCCAATTATCTACACTAGGGATATAGGGCCTGAGGGGGAGTGCCCTTCGTGGGGGTCTTTCTAAGGGAACCTAATCCGTATTTACGCATGGATAAATCCACGGCTCGAAGAAAATTGCGAACGATTAGGCCGACGGGCGCGATTGGGATGACAGACAGACGGACGGACCAAGCGACGACAATAGGTGCTACGTATTTATATAATTACGAACGCACCTAAAAAACATATTTTTTCTTTAAAGTTTTAAACCAGTGTCCCCTTGCCCCCTAAAGGATTTAAGCTATTGGTGTACGTAATAGTTTGCTGCAGTACCTTATGGGTCTTAAATTTTCTGGCAAGTAACAAATATTACTTTGAGTTTAATGGGATCATACATATATAGAAAAGAATTCTGTAATTCTCAGTTTAAAGTTATCTTTACGGCTGAAATATAAGATTAATTCTTTTAAAAATTCTGAATCGACCATATGTTACCAGTAATTTGCAATTTGTCACCAAACAACTTGGAAATGATTACTTTGAAAATACTTTATTTGGACCACACTGTTTTAAATAAAAGAAACAAGGTAATCTTTAACTTACACAGAGAAATTTTTGGTAGTTCACTTTTTTATAAAACGGATAGCTGCATAAGTACGATTAGGAAAATATAATCGAAAGGCCGAAACACTAATAAGATGAATTCCGCTAGAAAATGGAGATTAATAAAGAATTCAATAAAAATGCAGAAAATTTAAAGAAAGAAAAAAAATGAAAATTGGCGAATTGAACCACAAAGTAATAAAACATTAAATGTTGTATTTAAAGAAATACTTTAAAATATAGAAATTTTAACATATTATATGTACAGTTCCATATATGACTAAGCTATGATGCATCAATATTTATCTTAATTAAAATAAATATCTACATTCAGTTTGCATATTATAACATTTTTATTAACGTTATAAGTACAGCGCGGCAGCATATTACTGCTTATTTTACTGTTTATTACTGCTAATTTTACGGTATATTACTGGCAGCTGGGATGCCAGTATTATACTGTAAAATCAACACTTTTTTTTTTCAGTGTACTTATTGTTGTATGTATTTTTTACTCTTCAAATGTTACTCTATTATTGCAACAGTATTTTTGTTTGGTTTTTCTAAATTTTGCTTTTTGCCTGTAATGTAGTTTGAAAAAATTTGACGAAAATTCAAAAAGTTCCCAACAAATCTATACATGTAATTTTTGATGTACTATGTAATAAAAATCTAATGTTTAATCATAACATCGAAATCGACACTGAAATGTCTGAGTATATGTATTTGGTATATATATATATATATATATATATATATATTTCACTGTTTTGCTGATTTTGGAAATATGCCTCATGGCTCAGTAGCGTTTAACTAAGCAAGAAAAATCTGTGAAAATTCTGAGACACAAAGACTTGATTTTTAATAGTAAAAAACTTTTTTTTTTTGGGGGGCACATATTTATGTACAGTGAAAATAATTGTTATAGCATAAGCCTAAAAATAGTTTATTTTATGTTTTCTAAGAAAAATAAATGTTAAAAAAATCTTTTATTTGTAAGAAATCGCCTTATTTTCAAAATTTCCAATTATTACAGCAAGAAAAAAAAAATTCTTCCCACCACTTAAAAATTTCAGGAAATTTTACATTTTTCTAATAATTTGTGATAATACTACGTCAGTTAAAAATAATCACTTTTATATATATATCAATAGAAAAATTTGATTTTCAATACTGTTTGTAAGATGAAGTTTTTTTTTTTTTTTGGAAAATCACGTTTGTCTAAAACTTTTCAATATTATACTCGCTGAATGGTTAATAAAGGATTAAACGGTGTAAGCACTCCACCTCACCTCTTGGGTGTACCGCAAGTGATAGTAATTTTTATTTTCATACTTTATGAATTAGATTTTTTACATGTAGCTGCAGAAATCCTGCACTGAGAAAATTTTTTGAAATAACAACTGATTTTATACATACCTAAGGTTTTTGTCATAAGCCCGAGCAATGCCGGGCTGGTAAAATATTCATTTAAAAAATTATAATTCATATAAAGTTGTTTGCCGTCAAGTTTTGATGGGTTCCATCTAGTTTTTATAAAATTCCGAACTTGCTAATTTCTGACATATTTACGAAATCCCGTTGATTTATGAATAAATAAAATTTTCAGGCATCTATTTTAAATTTAAAGGCGAATAACCTATTTAAAGATGCTGAAAATGCCATTTTAGTCAATTTTCAGTAATACGACAGTCTGTTCTCAAAACCAAACTGGCTACTTCCTGACACTATTTCGAATCCATTTTTGTCCATAAACACACGAGATTGGCAGGTGCTTTTATTCAGGAGCTATGAAATCGAATAGTTTTTTTCCTTTTTTGGTAAAGGCAGAAGATTTTTCAGAAAACGCTGTCACAGTTATTGTTTTGAATCGAATTTCAAGGCGCGACAGTCCGATTAAGGTCGTTATAAAACAAAAATTGCTTGTAACTCAAGATGTAGTGTATTTATCGAAAAATGAAAAACTATTCAATTCAAAATCACTTAAATAGTCATGCTTGCTAGTGTTATGCTTTTACGTTTCAAAATGAGTCCATAAATGTGACGTTTTACGGGGTTCACGTTTTTAAAAAGTTTTACGGAGAAAGTAATTTTTTGAGGAAAAGCCTAAAGCCGCTCCTTTTTTACTTTTTCGATTTTGTCTGCAGGTTTTTCTTATGTGGATATTTTTACTTTCAAAACCTGTTCCAAAAGTGAAAGTATCCTCAGAAAAAAAAATCGCAAACAAAATCAAAAAAGTAAAATGGAGGCGCTGTAGAGATCGATCTCAATTATTCAATGCAAAAAAATAGGAGAGCAATTGATTCAAAATATACTAAATTAGGAGAAGGAAAACGGTTCATTCGAAAAAATTCGCCGTTTGGGTCTGTGTCACTTATATAATAATGTCAGAGATATTCACGTTGTTGAGCGGGAAGGAAAAAAAAAGATCAATTTTAAGTGCACGTTTTGGTTGTAGTGAAAGTTTTACTACACAATATCGTGCAAATAACTACTGATTTTCTTGTTCGTATTGTTCTTAACATAAAAATAAAACAATAAAACACAATAAAAAGGAAATGACTATTTACAGTGCGTGTAAAAACTTTAAGGAAAACAAAAAAAAAATTCTTGATAAATTTATAATAAGATGAATTATTTTTTTACTATAATGTGTATGATAAAATTGGAAAGCTAATAAAAAATTCGACAAAATTTATCTGTAATTATTTTATTACTAAAATAAAATATTTATTAAAAAAAAAAAAAAAAAAAAAAAAAAAAAAAAACACTATTTCCGCCTATGAAAAAACTTTTAAGAACAGCAATATAAAAAAAAATGACAGTAATGAAGAAACATATACTTAATGTGTTGTGCACTCTCTATTGCTTTTAATAACCGTAAATATTCTATCTTTCATGCATATTATTAATTTTTGGCACAGTTCGAGATTAGTTTTGTACCATCCATCTTCAATCGTAGATTTATGTTCTGAAGCTGGCGAAATATGCCTTCCATTTTTGTAAACGTGTCTTGCTAGATTTCCCCACAAGTTCTCGATAGGGTTTAGATCAGGACTTCTGGGTGGCCATTGCAAAACTTCAATATTTTTCTTCTGTAATATCAGAATTTTTTCTACTGCTTATGTGGATAAACACATTATTTTGATGAAAAATCCATTTTTCCCTTGCCGGAAGTATTGCAACAGGTGAAAGAGGATTTTAGATATACCTTTGAACTAACTTTTCCTGAAAAAAATTCAAGTGATCCCACGCCATTAAACGAAAAGCATTCCCGTGTCATAATGGATCCAGAAATCATACCAATAATAATTTCAGCCATCAGGACCATCTAAATTCCATTTTTATTTCATCGGAGAGAATAACCTGAAGCTATTTGCCGTCCCAAGTCATCAATTGTCTTCCAAACTATAAACGCTGGGTTTTGTGTCTAGTCAGTAAAGATGTTTTACACAATTGTGCTGTGCATTGGAAAATTCCAGATCAAATATTTCTATTGCAGATTATTTTCTTGCATACATCAAGTCAGTCTTCCGTAAAATTTCTTTATTTGAGTGTTTTCCAGTTGTACTAACTTTAAAACTATTCTTTCATAGCAGGGTGAGAAAGCTTTTGGTCTGCTACCAGCGTTTTTTTTTTTTTTTTTTTTTTTTTTTTTTTTTTTTTTCCCATACTCGTATTTAACCTTAAAAAATTGTTAATGGTGATTTTAGATCTTCCTTAAAAAAAAAAAAAAAAAAAAAAAAAAAAAAATAGACCAACAACTCATTCTTAACAATGCAAAAAATTCAACAGCACATATTTCATATTCAGTCAGTTTACTTGCTTTTGACATTAATATAAAATTAATAAAAATTTAATAGAAAACGTCAAAAAAAAAAAATAAATAACTAATAACTATACACAAAAGTATTTAATGTGCAAATCAATAATAGTTATACGTAACATTTCTATAACAACAACAACAAAAATATAGTCCTTAAAATTTTTACGTAGGCGAAAATAGCGTTTCTTTGCATAATTTTTTTTTTCGCAATGGAAAGCTCAAAGATACGTTACGTTAGCTTTTATATTAGTATTTCAACGTTATGATCAATATTAAGTTTCCATTTTAATTATCTCATTTTAAATTTATCAAGATTTTTACAATTTTTTGCTGTCTTTACACATATTGTTCAGTAGTCGTTCAAAAGTTTAAGTGTGTTCATTCTTTTGATCATTTTTGGTAATAAGCGCTAATTAAAAGGCTTATCTTGTAAATTAGTGCATTATTCCTATTTTAAAAACGCTCCTTAACCACTTTACCACAAGCGCGCTTTGCACTTCTTTAAATATTTTTTTTTTTTTTTGGAATAGAATTTTTTCCATATTTAATCACTGAAAATCTATAATTAGATACGGTGAAAAATTCTGTTCAGAAATACTGATGTTCACTATCAAGGATTTCAAGCACTCTATACGGCATGTATACGTGCCGCTTGTCATGGAAGGTGTTAAATTTTGCACTATCATTTTCGAAATACCCTGTACATACGATATGAAAAGTGTAAAAACTATACCGTGCTTACACTTTTTGTTTGTTATAAAATAATCGCTCTATTTACAAATGTTTCAATTTTGTTCGTTTGCCAGCCCATAAACACCAGAGGCAATTTCCCGATTTTCTTTCTTCTCCGCGCCACTACGTTTGTTGTGGAAAAACACGTTTTACAGGCAGATGAAGGCTCATGTCGACTTTTCTCGAGTCTGTCAATTGTCTCATGTCGCGTTTTGAAAATCGGCTTAAAACTCCTACCATCATTTTCTCAAAGATCCTTTGCTTTATTCAAACAAGAACTAAAAATCATGCATCATGGCATAGATTATGAAACATTTTCCAACACTATCGGAATATTGTTAAGAAATTTAATTTTCGTCCATACAATAAAATAAGATGTCTAAATAAATTTAAAAAAAAACATACAACGCAGTATAAATTCATTTTTACCAATTGCTGTCCATAGCAGTTAATGTGTGCGAATCCTTTCGTTCAACCCTGTATATGATAATACATACCTCGTAATACACTAAAAATTAGTTAAGTTTTAAAATGCACATCCAGCAGCTCTTATAACTCATAGTCAATCCTGTAACCGAATTCTTATGAGTGTCTCTGTAAAAAAATAACGACAAAGTCTGCGTATTCAATAATCTATAGAAAACATGCTGTAATGCATTTCAGTAATGTACTTCAATTTCATCATCATCATTAAAATACATCAACATTCTTAAAATATAATGCAAACGATTTTTTCCCATAAATCATAATGTAATGGAATATTTTGAGTGTCCCTGTAAACGAACTATAATTGCTACTTATTCTATACTCTATACGTCTATACAAAACATGTGGTCGTCTACCTCAGTGATGAATATGAATTTCATTATGCTTTAAATAATGTAACATCATTAAAATGTACTGGGAACGATTCTTCCGTATTGATCGTAATGTAACGGAATACTTTTAGTGTCCCTGTAAACTAACCATAAATGGTTCACATTTCCTTTTCAATACCGAGCATGCCATGGTAAATTTCAATAACATGTATCAATTACTCAGCAATCCGAGTATATTTACGCAAGTTAGAGCACGGACAAACTGCCATCCAGACAAACCGAATCCATAAACACGTTACAACTGTTTTGGAAAGTGTTAAAAAGGGATTACGCTATTCAATTTCTTAGTTTCCGAATAAGAACGCTTGCCAATTTTGTTCATTTAAGAATACAAACGATTTCGTGAGTGTGTTAGAAATTAGCCAGTTTGGATTTGAGAACAGCCTTAAGATGATCAGGCGCGTAGAATGATATTGATGACAACTGCATAGGAGAAAATTTAACCCCTTATCAGTGTCACCCGACACTGATACTGTATGCTACTCGAGCAAGCAATATTTGTAATTATTCAGATGCAATTTGATATGCGCATTATTTGATTCTTTTATGTGAAGGTCGAGTTGAGTTCCTTTAACATTCCAGTAGATATTTAAATATATAATACACTATTTTTATACTTGTAAATCTACAGATCAGTGGCCTCAGCGTCATCCCTACAAATCATTGTTTATAAATCTCACTCATTTTTTATATGATCTGCATACTATTTAATGCCTTACAATCTGATTTTCTTGTATGTTATGTGTACATTTATAAGCATACAAGATTTATCGAAACTTCAGGAAATTTTAGAAGTATCACATTAAACACAATTTTATGCAATGATATTATAAATTACTTATTCTTGTATTTTTTCACAATAAGAATGCAATCCTTCAGGGTTGCTCTGCCCCTCTGAATACCGTTTTCACTTTTAATTTTATGTTCTCAATTTCCAGTAATTGTGCTATTTCATTATATTGACATTTCTACGCTGACATATTGACTTTCTATTGACATTCTATACGCTGTCATATTGACATATTGCTTCTATATTGACATTCATACGCTGCCGCGCATGCGCGGCAGTGTATTACTGCTTATTTTACTGATTATTACTGTTATTTCTACGGTATAATACTGGCAGCTGGGATAACAGTATTAAACTGTTTTTTTTTTTTTTTTTTTTTTAGTGTGATAAGTTTTGATATTCTCTAACAATATTATAAATTAAGAAGATGAGATTCGTTTAGCTAGGCAGAAAAAAAAAATATCTTAAGTGTTTCTGCTTCATATTTTAACACTTTAATAGCTGTATAAATTCAAAGTATAGAAAAACTTTTTTTTTCTCTTCAAAATGCCTAAGCACTGTTGAAATGAATTTGGACAGAATACCGAAGAAGTTTAATGAAAATTGTACCAACGAAGAGAAAATAGAAGATGGCGAATTTGGGATAAAAAAACATTAAAGCAAACATTGTACCAAAGAAAATGTTCCATCTATGCAGCATAAAATCACGAAAGAATTAGATTCATAAAACTGGAATTAGTGAAATAAGTATTTAAAAACCTTTGCATCTATTTAATTTATATATAGACTATCTCCGTAAACGCACAGTTTCAATTTTTTTTTTCATTTGAATAAAGGTAATTTTTTCTATTAATAATTTACGTGCATTAGCTTCTCTAATAAGCTTTAACTGGACTGTTTTGACAGTTTCAATAAAACCATTTGTAAGAACGTGTGTTTTAGAGCTAACGGAACAAACATTAAATGCCTGTAAAACTTACCGTATTACTTCTTGCATTCACCGTGCCATATTTAGTTCAAAAGGTTTCCATGAGTTCTATTATTCAAAAAATTAAAACTAATTTACTTTTGAAACCACCCGATATATTTTATTGTTTTTAACTCAATCATAGTGATATATGTAAAGATATCATAAGAATTGATATTTTTACAATTGAGTGAAAAACTGTCCAGCCCGAGAGTCGAATCCAAGATCTTTGGCTTAAATTGCAAAAGGTCTTGGGTTCATATAAGCATATAAACATTTAATGAGACACATAGATACATTTGGAAATTTAAGCCAAAGGTCTTCGGTTCGGTTCCCGGTGTGGACAGTTTTTCACTCAGTTGGTGAAATGTCAATCCGTATGAAACTTGATACATATTACATATGACTCATTTAAAAAGTATGTTATCCGTGTACTCCTGTTTGTTATTAAACAAAAAATCTATTTACAAATGTTTCATTTGTATTTATTTGTTGTACCGAAGACTTCGTGCCCAGCGGAAGCCTTTTTTTCCCTGATTTAGGTAGCTTTTAAGTATCAATTTCTATCGCGGAGCTCCATAGGCCTACCGTACGCCGTCTTACAAGTTAATGCTGTTAAAAAAAGATTGTTATGGAGCGGGGGAAGAAGCGGTAAATCGCAAGGGAATGTAAAGTAATATATATTTAAAACCATAATGCAATATCCATGCCCCATGCTATAAAATTTTATTTTAAAAACTTTTAAATTTTCCATAACTATTTTCCATTCATGTTGTTCTCAATTACCACCAATGCACATGATATTGTGAAAACGGAAGTTGAAACATTTCAGCCCAAAACCGACTCGAACCCGAATTCAAACATGAACCCGAAGTGAAAAGAAGTTAATCCATATTTTTATAGATAAATAATCTACAATTATATCTGGACATTTTTTTGAAAAATTGGGTCAACCCGAACCTGACCAGAATGAGCCAAAATCGAACCCGAAACAGTTAACCGGCTCAAAAAAAAAAAAAAAAAAAAAAAAAAAAAAAAAAAAAAAAATGCATAACCCGATCCGATGCAGGACTCTAACTTGGCATACAAAATGGTTTTCTAATTTTCGATAAATTAGATAATTCTTCGTTAGAATAGGCTTTTACATTGTTGGCGAGAGCAACAATAAGATCCATAAAATAACACATAATGCATAAATAACAATTGCATATTTAATGAGACATCTCGGGTAACATTTTTTTGATTTGCGTTCTTACACTGTTAAAAATTTTCAACAAACTGTCCAGTCACTTGACCGTTTTTACAGAAAACGTTGACGGTTGACGGTTGACGCTAATTTGTTTCGTTGTGGGTTCGGGTTGACTTTAAATATTTCGGGTTCAGGTCGGTATCGGGTTATGGTTTGCCTCTTTCGGGTCGGTGTCGGGTTGACCCGATTTTTCGAAAAATAGTTCTGAATATTAAAAATAATAATAATAATAATGAAATACAAAGGATGTTAATAATCACTTTACTAAACAGGGTACAGCCGATGGAAGTAAAAAAATGTCCAGACCGGGGATCGATACCGGATCCCTTGGTATAGCGGACCAAGTGCTTTACCGTTTAAGCCATTCGGACGATATCCAGTCTAGCATTCTCTCATTCTTATATGGCAAAGCTACAACCTCGTAGCACGAGATGGAACGTCAACCATGAGCACAACACCGTTGACATACATGAGCCTTGCCATATAAGAGTGAGAGAACGCTAAACTGGATATCGTCCGGATGGCTTAAACGGTAAAGCACTTGGTGCGCTTTAACAAGGTATCCGGGATCGATCCCCGGTTTGGACATTTTTTCACTCCATTGGCTGTACGCTGTTTAGTAAAGTGATTATTTACATCCATTGTATTTCATTAATTTACAGCGTAATTTCAGCTCTACTGAAAAGTTAATTAGTGATATAAAAAAATATTTATTTGAATATTAATGAGTATATATGTGTTTATTTTTATACATAAAACACATATTAGAGATATAATTCTAGACTATTTTTCCATAATTGTATTAAAATATGGATTGATTTTTTTTCTATTTCGGGTTCGGGTTTGAATATTTCAGGTTCGGGTTGAAATGTATCGGGCTCGACTCGGGTGTCGGGTTTCGAGTTGACTTTATGCAGGAATTTTGAATTCGGGTCGGGTTGTACCGGATCGGGTCAGGTTGTATACAGACTCTACTTACGATTGAACTTTAATTTAGCGAATATGTTATAGACCACTTTCACAAGAACTGTATATTTTTGTGCAAATCGGCCGACGAATTAACTATGGAAACCATTTATAACCATTTTCAAAACATTTTGAAACCGATTCTATAGGTAAAATCACCAAGAAAATGTGACATACTATAAGTGATAAGTATTGCGAAGATGTAGTTAAGCATTAGTTGCTCAGTGTTAACGTTTCCAGTTTCGAAACGGGAGGTCTAGTATTTGAATCCAGCTGATTCCATTGTGTCAAATATTTATTTGAATACACGGAATTTTATAAAATGTTCGGAAAATAGAGTACAGTCACTTCAGAATTTTTTACTTAACCCCTTCGCGACGAGCGTCATTTACAGAATTTTTAATATTTTGCCACCGGTTTTTCAAAACAGAAATTTTTGCCTAATTGAATCTCAGAAATGCTGTCATTAAATAAGGCAAAGTTTACAATAAAAAGTTACTGGTGGGAATAATCGAGGATTCTGAGCACCTTATGCGTCACGTATACGTGTCGCTCGTCCCCAAGAGGTTAAGCAATTTATTTCCGAAATATGACGAAACGTCAACACATGTTAGCCTTCTTATACATGCGGTTCATACAAATATTTTCATAATAATTGGGATAATATTTGCTAATTAATATTTTTCCTTTTTTTTTAATTTAATTTTTTTTTTAATGGGGATACGGAATTAACGGGTAGCATCAAAATATTATAATTTGTGAGATTTTCATTACTGTTGCGGGACTATACCAGGCAGAATGTGGGATGGTTAGTTGTTTTAGACAGCTTTTCTAATTGAAAACCAGAAAAACGATTATTTCTCATGGAACCGAAACTGAGCCACAATTGTTTATTTCATTTTCAAAACTGTTTTTTCAGTTCCGGAGCTGAACAGAAGTTTATTTATTTTTTCCTGCTTCGGATCTGAACTGTAAAAATATTTTTAAAATTTCAACTAAAAATTTAATTAAAATACAAGCCACTAGCATTATTTAATTTGGTCTTTTATTTTGATGTAAGGAATGTCAAAAGTAAATAACAAATAAGACTTTTTTAGGGTTTCGTTCATCTTACGAAACCCTATTACTCTCGCTCCGTTGTCTGTCCGTCATAGAGCCATTCTCAAAAACTATATAACTTACAGAGTTGAAACTTCGTATATATAGATGAATACCCGCTGTGAAGAGCTCAAAATATTAAAATTTGAAAAATTCGTATTATTTTTAAATAGAGATAAAAAACCAAAATTCTAACAGCCTTTTCCTATTAAATTTAAACATTTTTCGTTATAGCAGATGCCAAAGATTTAAAATTCAGAATGAAATTCTTTCTACAATAATTAATTTTCTATCAGACGATTTCCACGTGAAAAATGAAAATGAAAATGAAATAAAAAGTTTCACCAATTGAAAAAAAGATAAATATGAAATAAAATTGATTGACGTCATAGTCGTAATAAAACGGAACATGTCTAAGATTTCTCAATAATACAAGGAGTATGAGTATGTGTAAGTACACAAAGCAGATTAATATCACGTCATTAGAGAATTAAATAAGAAATTCTGACGTCCTATGGGAAGTTTAACGAATTTTTCAAATGTTTGAGAATAATACGAAGCGAGTATCAATATGAGTAATAGAAAATAGTAAATATATGAGTTTGAGAAACATATTGAATCGTGATAAAAATCCGATTATGGAAATATTCGCATATTTTAGCATTTTGAAGGTGTACAATTTGTTTAATTTTGAAATTATTTTTTTTAATATTGCATTTAGTCCGGATGATGGATATTATTATGACAGAATATAATAGCGGGCTTGGCCCGCTATCCGGCTGGTTTAGATACTCGAAAAAAACGGAAAAATAGACCGGTAAATTTTTACTTTATAAAAAACACATGATTTTTTTTGTTGTTGTTGTTGTTGCTAAATGAAATTTGTTTGAATTTATTAAAGAAAGGATAAAGTGTTTTGAAAGGAGTATTAAACGAAACCCTTTGAGCGATCTTCGATCACACTTGCCCACTGGTTTATTATTATTATGGAAAGCCTAACACGAAAGGAAAATAAGGAAAGGATTTAATATTTTGCTATGATGATATGCTGCATTAATTTAAGTATACAATAATCTCCCCCCGAACGATGGTTATTACTCCAATTCTAAATGTCCCAATTAAAACGAAAATAAACATTCAACTAGAAACTATGTCTTCTTTCAATTTATGTTTTTTAGAAAATAATAAATAAGTAAAAAATAAGCTTAGGACTCTTAGGGGATCGTCTTCATGGAGAAAATCGCATGAAATTTTGAAATTTTAAACACGAACACCCAAATTTTGAATCTAGAATATTTGAATTTATTGCTAAATTTTATCTTTGGATATCAACGGGATTCTATTAAATACTATAAGAATTACGAGGATTTAAGTTTGGAACTCATACTGTCAAATTCATTTTTAATCTTTGCGAAATAAATTTCAATGCGGGTAGTTTTTTACGCATATAACTACTAGGCGGAATGAACTGTAATTTTGGATTCGACATATTTAAAGCTTCTAGTAATCAATTTTTTCTATAAAAAATCCACCGGTTACAATCCATAATAATTTTTTTTTTTTCGAAAATTGATTTCAAAATATATAATGATTAGCTATGATGATATTTTGTATTAAATTTAGTGACAGCTGTTGACGTTTTCAGTGATCGATATTCTGAACGTTTATCCTGATGTTTAACTTCGAACCGGCAGTTGAAAACCATAAAATACCATTATTTTCTGATCGAACGAAAACCGACGTTGAACCAAAAACCGCCATTATTAAAAAAAAAAAAAAAAAAAAAAAAAAAAGCTGTTTTAATTTAACGTAATAGAGGCAGAAATTATTACAGTTCGGGGCTCTGTTATTAGACCCTAATGTATCATGTACGCGTGATACTATAACGTAGAAATCATGTTTAGTTTTGTTAACATTATTTACATTCTTCGAGGGGGAAAAATTTAATATATAATTTGCTTTGTTACTAGAACTCTAAATGTTGTTGGTAAAAAAAAAAAAAAAAAAAAGCGCACATACCATAACCTATGCAACCTACACAATTAAGAATTATTTGTTTAAAACAAAAAAAAGGGAAAAAAATCGGCAAAATGTTACCGAATCTCGAAACCCAAATAGCGTGTAACGGTTTTTTATTTATTGGTGTTTTTAATGTTATTTTTTAAATACTACAAAAATTCTACTTCGATCCACACTTTATTGATTCTCCATTTCTTTCTAACTTTTCCCCCTTTTTCACATGACATAAAAATCGATACCGTTCATTTATGAAGGGTAGAAAAAAATGGGGAAAGAAAAAATGGGAAAAAAACTGAGCAGTAGTCAGGGAAAGGATATTTCGGGATTTTCTCTTTTCAATTCCAGAATGTCTATAGTATGAAATCGCAGAATAAGTCTCCTAAATCTGAATATGCTATAAGTGTTATTGAACTTACACTTTTTATAGTAGCGCAGGTTTTTTGCTTGTTATTGAAGTAACAGTCGTGAAGGGAAAAAAACGAACCATCCCATGCTATTTTATCACCAAATTGTCGCAGAGAGATGCGACAGGTACTATTCGGCAAGGAATTGTAATAGTTTATGATTTACTTTTTTCTCAAATCTTCACATAGTTTTTTTTTAATTGTTAGAGATTTGTCTGTAGATTAGGAAAATTAAAATCTTTCAATGAAAAGTACCGGAAATATTTAATTAGTAACCAGGAAAATTGTACAGAAATTCTGAATATAAGATAAACTAAGAGAATTCTGTAAAATTTTTCTGGTTATTGTCTAAGATTTTCTTTTCTGCAGATGCCAATAATAACAGAAAACATTCTCTTTAGACCGTCGAAAAGTAAAATTTCTCTATATCCCGAAAATTGATGATAGGAATGAGCTGTAAAAGCACCTATCCATGTTTTGGACGGCACCCATTCTTTTTATGTAAAAAATAATGCGCGTCTCAATCCATACATTTTTTGAGTGTGAATTTATTAATAATTTTCAGAATTGAAACATGTATTTAAGTCAAAAGAAAAAAAAAAAAAAGTCTGCAATATGTTTGGGTCTGTTCATTGTACCCCATTAAAGAAAAAAAAAATTCAATCGGATCATTTTTTAGAAGATATAAATTAACATTTCTTACGTGGATTTAAGATTAGCGCCTTCAAACTTTGATTTTAACAAAATTATATAAGCTATTCTGTTTTCCAAGATGCTTTGATTCGAGGATCTCAAATATGGTCTGAAGTCGGTGTTACCATTTGAAAAAGTAAAGTTGGTACCAATTTTGATATTTAAACAACCCTGTTTCAAAAACTAACTGCATTAATATTAATGAAGAAAATACATTTCCTGCCGAATGGTACACTGCAAAAAAAAGTGTTGATTTTACAGTATAATTCTAGTATCCCAGCTGCCAGTATTATACCGTAAAATTAACAGTAATAAACAGTAAAATAAGAAGTTATACGCTGCCGCGCATTGGCATCTGGGGTACTAGTATTATACTGTAAAATGAATAATTTTTTTTTTTTTTTTTTTTTTTTTTTTTTTTTTTTTTTTGTGTACCTGTTGCAACTATCTGCAAGAATTTGGCGGTAATAGAGCATATTCTCTCTCCATATATATATATAATCAATCAACATAGACAGGATATTATAAAAAATAATTCTATAAATGTTGAGCATATGCACTTTAGACAACATGACTTTAAAGATATTACTATTAAAATCCTGAGTATGCACAAAAATTTCAGTGATAGACTACTTTATGAATCCATTTATATCAAATCCCGTAACTCTTTATATCCTTATGGTCTAAATTCTAAGTTATTTAATCGCACAAACATTGTTTATACAAATACTAATAAACATGAACATTATACTAGCACTTATGCTAATTTAAATCATAAAGTAAATACAAAAACTACACGTACAAAAAGGGGTAAATATGGTACTAATACACAGTATATTTCTAGTAATGATATTATACAGCAATTATCTAATATGGAAAATGAATTCACTAATACTTTCAATTGGTTTGATATAAGGAAACATATTTTTTCGATCAAAAAGAAAAATCTTAATAATTATTATAAAGTATTTTTAACATTAAATTTATCACCACATTTTAGTGATGTATATTTTGATCTTCTATTATATAGAATTAATCAACTTAATGTAAAAATTTCAAAAAATACTTATAAAAAAACTAACAATACTCAACTTATAATCACTTTTTCCAATATTGTACTTAATAAAATTAATATACACAATGTAATTAATAACAATAACAAATTCCCCATAAAAAATTTTACAATACATAAATCATACAAATACAATGTTACACTTGGACGTAGAATTTTCAATTACAATAATTTTGCAAAATTTCTTACATCAAATGATAAACCTCCGTGCTTATGTAATAATCCTAGTTTTAGTAATTATGTAGATAAGGTACATGGTCACATTATTACAGGGGATATTAATATTGTCGAGAATGATTATCTGCGCAGTTTTATGACTAATGGGACTAAATTTCGAACACCATCATGTTATAATATTTTTTCTATATTAAAACAATTTAATCTGGATCTTGACCTTTTTATATATAAAATTTCAATAGATTATAATAAACCCATTGAATTTTTTAAAGAATGGAAATTAAATGTATTAAGTAATTTAAATGTTGAACTTTTCAGAAATATGGAAAATTTTAATTTTAATGTTAAACAACTAAATAGTGAAATAAAGAATTTACAAAACAAATTTATTATTACTTATGTTGATAAATCACCATACAACTATGCTTTCATCTGCAAAAAATATTATTCACAACTAATATCTAATGCAATAAATACAAGTTTAAATTTAAAAAAAACTAATCTTAATACAATTATTAATAATCGACATATATTTCAATATTATAAATTGCTAAAAATTAAAAATTACAACTTTAATTATCCATACATTGTTGTTATACCTAAATTTCATAAAACTCCTATAAAATTCAGAACTGTAACTATAGGCTGTAATACGTATAATAATAATGCAAGTAAATTTCTATTAACTATTCTCACTAAATTGTTTGAACTTACAAAACTAAAAGATAATTTGTTTAGCATAAAAAATAGTTTTCAACTTGTCAATAAATATAAAAAATTTAAATAACATAACTTACATGAAGACGTTTGACTTTAATGACTTATTTAATAATATTGATATCAAGGATATGTTCAGGATTGTCAATTTATTATACAAAGAATACAAGGATTCCATAAAATTAAAAAATAACATTTCTTTAAATTACTTTAAAACTTTAACTAGATTTATTCTACATCATAATTATATTGTTTTTAATGAGAATAGATATATTCAATGCTGTGGATTACCACAGGGTGGCATTGTTTCTTCAATTCTTGCAGAATTATATTTATATTATTATGAACGTAATTCACATATTGCTAATTGTAAAATGTACCGTTATATAGATGATATAATTGTCTTCTATTTTAATAATAATTCAAATTATTTACTACCAATAAAATATCATAAAAATTTAAATTATAGTTTCAACCTTATGGTAAATAATGAAATTAATTTTCTTGATCTTAAGATAATTCTTAAAGATAATAAAATTTTGTTTGACATTTATGACAAAAGAAATGATTTTACATTTAAAGTTAACTTATTTACTAATTATAAGTCTTGTATACATAAATCAGTATTTGTAAATATTTTACTAAATTTTGCACATAGAATAAACAATCTTTGTTCTAATAATTTTAAAACTCAAAATTTAAAACTTATTCTTCAACATGCAGTAGAATATGGCTATCCCTTTTATTTAGTTAAGTCAATTTTACGAATATAAATTTTGCTTTCATTGGGGTTTATATGTTTGCACATTCTATCTGTTAAAACACTTACATTTTGATTACTGATATATTTGGCTAAAGAATGAATTCCTTCATGTGAGAGCTGTGTGGGAATATTTTGGTTAAATATCTTTTATTAATTAAAATATTTAAATAGTAAATTCTAATTTTTTTTTTCTTTTTCTTTTCTAGGGAGAGAACTTTAAATATAATATTGTTCCAATAAGTGCGTTGCCATATTGGAGATTTACTGTTTTTTTTTTTTTTTTTTTTTTTTTTTTTTTTTTTTTTTTTTTTTCCTTGCCAGGTAGAGAACTTTTAACAATATAGTTAAATGCGTTTTTATTTTTTATTTTTTTATTTTTTATTTTTTGCAAGATATTAGATTCAATACGTGAGTTTAACATATTGGAAATGTTTGGTTATTTTTAGCTATCAGTGTGTGAAATCTAATTTTATTTTTCAGAATAAATAATATTTAGCAAGATGTTAGTTCCATTAAGTGCGTGTAGCCATTTTGGTATTTCTTTTAAACTTGCATTGTTATTTATAAAATGAAAATCTAATTTTATTTTTCAGGGTTAATAATATTTTGCAAGATGTTAGTTCCAATAAGTGCATGTAGTCATATTGGTAAATCTTTTAAGCTTGCATATAATTATTTATAAAATGAAAATTTAATTTGACTTCTACAATAATATTTTAGATTTTATGGGTTTATTTATGTTTTGAAATTATTTAAATGTTGACATATGTAAAAATAAATAGATAAAATAATTTTATACTGGAAAATTTACTTAATCAAAATAATTAATAGTTATTTAGATATTGTTTTAATCTTTAACTAGATGGCAGCACCATATAATGATTTTAAAAAAACTATTACTATTATTCTTTAGTATTATTTTTTAGTTATTGTTTATTATAAAACCAGATGGCAGCACCATATAAATTTTCACAATTTTTTTTTTTCTCTTTTACCTGAAAACTTGGAATACTTGGAATTTGACATAGCTATTTGGGGTAATAATTTCATTGCATTTGGTCAGTTATTTCTGTTTCAATGGTTAATTTTTGCAATAAGTTTATATATATATATATATATATATATATATATATTGATCAGGAAAAAACAGCCGCGGAAATCCAAATACACCTTACAAGGAAGCTCTCCTTAAAGCGCATACTCAGAAAATTTTGAAAAAAAAAAAAAATAATAATAATAATAAATTGCTAATGAAACTACTCATGTACATTACAAAGGATCAGTCAAATTTAGCTGCGGAATCCCAGTAGAAAATCTGTAAAAAAAAATAAAATACTTTCGAGTATTTGGCGCGAAAAGACGCGATTTGGCTAGCAACTTTTTCCTCGCCAAATGCAAGCGATTTTAATGCATTTGAAAATTCCTGGTTAAATGAATGAATGTTTAAAAGCGCAGAGTACTTTATAAATTTAAACTTAAACGATGAAATAGTTTATTATTTTTTCTATAAGCTTAGGTAATGTATACAAGTTGCGTGTTGCTGAAGTTATTTAATTTTACATGGTTTTACTAGCGGGTAAGTTTTAAGTGTATTTTAACAGTAACTGCGCGATTAAGAACGCTTTCATGTCTCATTATACATTTCGATATTGAATAAGTTGCTGTTTCCATTAAACAATACTTTTAGCTTCTTATACTTTAATTTTAAGTTTGAAGCATTTTGAATCAATTTAAGTTTTGTTCTAAATCGTAGAGTTCGATCGTTAATTTTCTTTACATATACATACACATGCATACGGTAAAACGTAGTTGTAAAATTGTATTTATTTAAGTTAAGCGTACTTAAACTATTTCAGTCTGAAGAATAGAATTTTTCCTGAAACAATATTTATCATAAAAACGTCTTTTTTTTTTTTTTTTTTCTGTTTCATTGTGTCACCAACTAGCTATAAATCGCCAAAAACACGAAATTTTCATATTTTTTTACGGATGTTATATCGAGGTTCTGCAGAAATTTTTTTATAAACATATATATCCTCATGAGAAGAATATTCTGTAATTTTTATTTTATTTTTCTGAGTATGTGCTTATCGAGACCTTCCTTGTTAGAAATGAGTAAAATGCTGGGGAAAAAGCAAAGTGAAAAGCGAGAATAAAAGCACGAACGGGATTAAGGCTGTTGGTAATGCATTTGTATTTTTAAAATATCTCCCCGGGAAAATAACATTTTGTGTGTGTGTGTGTGTGTGTGTGTGTGTGTGTGTGTGTGTGTGTGTCTGTGTGTGTGTTACTGTACTTAAAGGATGCCGCTTTCTTTTTTAATTTCACAAAATAATTCTAAAATATATGCTTAATTTAATATTTTATGTGCTAAAATCTTAGAGAAATTTAGTTAGATTTTAACACTTTATATAAAATTAAGTATATATTTTAAAAATATTTTTATAACCAACAAAAAAAAAAGAGACATCTTTTAAGAACAAATACATAGAAAAAAGAATTAAAAATATTTATCTACTGAGGAGATATTTTATAAGTACGAATGCATTATACCCCATAGCTTTAATATTAGCGAGGGGCATTTGAGTTTTCACTGACCAACAACCTTAACAGACAAAATTAAACGCTGGAAAATCCCAATTGCCTAAGAGTAATTTTACATTCATAATCAAGGACCAATTTACAAATTTGAGGACCCTGGGCACAGATGCTTATGGACACTCCCTTGCACCGATGCTTACAGGATAAGATAAAATTACTGCATAATTGTTGAATTCATTATTTAGTCTTGTATTTATTACTATTTAGTTAAAAGCATTTACTGAATAAAATTAAATTTCATATCAACTCTAAAAATGAATTAGTTTTGACACTACAGACACACCTTAAATTATCAAATACAGAAAAAAGAAAAGGAAATTCAATTCTTTAATTAAACCTAATTTTTCAGGACATAGCATAGTTGGGAAATATTTAGCACTAATAATTAAAGTAAAATGGTTATAAAGAATTAAATTTGCCTTTGGGGCATAATTATCTGAAAAGAACAGGGTTTAGAATTAAAAATGCAATATATTTTACAAATCATAAAGATAAAAGAAAATACTTCACCATAATAGTGTAATTAAAAATACATGTTTTAGACAAAATATACGATTTTATAAAAAAATATCATACAATACAAACAAAACAAAATGTAGAATGAAATGTAAAATTCCTGTTAAAATACCTAACAAATAACAAGTGTAATAGCAATTTTCAATTTAAGAATCCCGATTCTTTCTAAATACAACATCCTATGATTAAATACAAGAAACTAGTTTAAAATTTCCTTACTGCAAACATTTATGACATCATAGATTAACAAGTTGGAAATTGTACGTCAAACGTGACAAATGAGGTGCGTTCGTATTTTGGTATTTATATAAATATTCAAATCTTGACCATTTTTTATTCTGTGAAAAGAATTATATCGTCTGCAGATTCATTTCTGTCATAAAATAAGTATCTCGGTCGCTTGACGATTAAACCTTGGAAGCTCCTATAACAAAAAAGCACCGATTTTTTTTTTTTAAATCAAATTTCTTAATAAATGTTTTTATTAATATCTTCTAAAGTTTTGATTCGATTTTGATAAAATTTGAAATGTCTCGACAAAATTCTGCAAAGATAATATATCTTAAATTTCAAACCATTCGGTTGGGTAGTTTTTGCGTTGTTATATGCGGACGGACGGACAGACAGACGGACGGACCAGACGACGACAATAGGTGCTACGTATTTATATAAATTACGAACGCACCTAAAAAGACACAGAAGAAAGATCTTTATACATATTTAATGATTTTTTGTAAATTTTCTTCTCAATTTTTTAGCAGCAAAAGTTTTTATAACATTCTCATAATATATCTTTAGTGTTATATCTCGTCGATGATATTTCGATCTTTCGAAACCGGTTCCGAAAATAAAAGTATCCTTAAAAAAAAAAAAAAAAGAAAGAAAAGAAAGAAAGAAAGAATTTGTAAACAAAATTGAAAAAGTAAAAAGCGACCTTTGTAGCGATGAACTTCAACTATCCAATGGAAAAAAGTCATTTTAAAATATTGGAATGCAAGCGTGATATTTTTTAAAAATTCTCCTGTAGAATTAACATTAGCCAGCGGGTGTTTTTGCGTGAGTGAAGTAGCTTCTTAAAAATTTATTTTTTAATAAAAAAAAATAATAATAAACATATTTTTCCAGAAAATATAAAAACATTTATGAAAATGATTCATTAACCCCTTGGGGACGAGCGACACGTATACGTGACGCATAAGATGCTCAGAATACTCGATTATTCCCACCAGTTATTTTTTAGTGTAAGCTTTGCCTTATTTAATGGCAGCATTTCTGCGATTCAACTAGGCGAAAATTTCTGTTTTAAAAAACTGGTGGTAAAAAATTAAAAATTCCGTAAAGGACGCTTGTCGCGAAGGGGTTAAAATGTACTAAAATAGGTGTTTGATGAAAATATATTCAAAAAAGGTTTTAAAAACTTTAAAATCCTAGATGTTAACAGTACAAAAACTCTCTCCGAGAGCTTTCGGCTAAAATCCAAGCCATTATCAAGGAGGAAAAAATCAGTGGAGAATAAAGTTCGATGTTGACCAAGACTAGACGCTAGACGACAGGAAACTTTTGCAGGTGGACGAAACCACTATTAGTGAGGGGGAGAGGCGATTTTTTCGTATTAATTTTGTTTTAAATAGTTAAAATTTCATTAGATTTTGCCTAATAATTCAAAATTCTTCAGTTGTATTTGGGGGCCCCTGAAAATCGGGATCCCTGGGCCCATGTCCCTAATGTCTTGCCGTAAGTCAGGCACTGTTCATAATGTGAAAGTTTTGGAATAATTGAGGATTCTACTAATCTACGGATGCATTTCACGCTATGATTTTATTTGCACATGCATTTTATTGAACACGAAAGTATAGTGCAGCACATGCATCTGCTAATAAAACCACAGTGTAAACGCTCTCTACCCTATATAAATCGAATTCACTTTTCTAAATATCAGTTATTTCCTAAGTATTTACAATTGTGCTTACAAGTTTCGTAGTCATTTTATAACTATTTAGAAGAAAGTTAAAATGTAAATAAATAAGAGCAACAAGCATAATAAATTTCTACAGATAGAAGAAAGATTTTCTTATTCCCCCCCCTTCCCCTCCCCCTCCCATTTTACTCATTTTACTCTTAGAGATAAACATATAACAACAGATTGGTGCTAAAGAAGAATTAAAGAATGATAGCATCTCCTCAACAGCTGCTATTATGAAAGGATAAAAATGTAACAAAATGTGTTAGAAAATAGCTAGTTTGGATTTGAGAACAATTTTAACTAATAATTTAAAATAGCTTATTTCAATTTGTGAGTGAAATTCACGTTTAAGCAATTCAAGAACAGGATACAAAACTACAGAACTAAAAGTTCTTGAAACACATAAATTATTCTGATACCTAAACGATAATAGTCAAGGCTTCTATTTTATTAATAGTTTCGTTTATTGTTCAGCAAGTTTGTATTTCTTTAAAATTAAAATCTTCAAAATTCAAAACTGACGAAACTTTGTGCTTTGACTTTTTTTTTAGATACTAAATTGTGATACGTTATAAAAGTGTGGTTTTGCCCGACTTTCACTTTTTGGGACCCTGAGCAAAGCAGACATTGGAGGCTCCCACAATTAGAAGCAAAAATACTCTGTTGGCCGGTGACTGTATATTATTTTTGGAGATATCAATATACAATACAAATATTAATACAAATGCTTTTAGAAAGATGTGAATAAATGTATAAATATCAATATTTTCCGAAAATTTGAAAAAAAAAAAAAAAAAAAAAAAAAAAAAGGGAGAGTCACTATCATAGAGATTCTAGCAATAATGCATGCGAATGCAATATATAATAACATATATTTTTATTTATTTATTTATTTTGCACTACCATTTAGTAATATGATACATTACATCATTAAATACCTTCTTTTACTTCAAACAGACATCAATATGATTAAAATACCATTAATAATACCATATGACAAATATGATTAAAGCAACATTGATAACAGAAATTACTTTTAGAAATTGCTCTTTTATTTATTTATTTTTTATTTTTTCAAAAATTAAAAAAGATTGGTTAGTTACTCTCTCGGAGATTCTGAGAGTAAAAGACGATACCCAAATTATGGAGGCTCTATGAAAATACCCCACTAGTCTGTGTAAAAAATCAAGGCTAGTTGATGGAATTAAACTGTTGAATGATGGGATTAGTTTAATTATGTAGGTGATATTTCATGTCAATAATACACAATTGTATTTTAACTTGTATGTGTTAAAATGGTACTTTTTTAACACTTTCCAACAAGTGTTTATGAATTCGGTTTGTCTGTCTGTCCGTCCGTGCTCTAACTCGCGTAAATGTATTCGGATTGTCATGCAATTGATATATGTTATTGAGGTTTACAATGGCATGTTCGGTATTGAAAATGAAGTGTGTAGCACTTATACTTTTTGTACAGGGACAATCAAAGAAATTCCATTACATTACGATCTACGGGAAAAAATTATTTGCGGTTTATTTTAATGCTGTTACACAATTTCAAACGTATTGAAATTGATATATATTACACTGAGGTGCACTACAAGAGGCTTACTATAGAATATTGTGTTTGTGTGCATAGCACTTATAGTTCCTTTACAGGGACACTCAAAAGAATTCCGTTACATTACGGTCTATGGAGAAAAATCGTTTGCGGTTTATTTTAATAATGTTTTACTATTTCAAACAATTTGAAATTTATGTAAGGTGCATTACAAGAGTCTTACTATAGAATATTGTGTGTATAACATTCATCGTTCATGTACAGGGACACACAAAATAATTCTGTACTGTCTGTTAACAAAAATTGCTGGAAGTGCTTTTTCAGTTACTGAACGCGTTTTGAAATTTAACTCATTTTTTTGCCTATTATTTGGTGTGTATAACATAATAAAATGATACATATATATTTACGCGAGTTAGAGCACGGACAGACACAGACAAACCGAATTCTTAAACACTTTTCAACTATAACACTATAGATCATATACAGGGCAGCACAAAAGTTCTCGAGTACACTTCCGTTTATTGACGGAAATTCAAGAAGGGGAATTTTAAACCGTTCTACGCTTTTCCTAACTGAACTAAAATTTAGCATTCTATGTAGTATATATACAAATCTATATATCATATACAGGGCTGCACGAAAGAGTTCGTATATTTAAACGAATATTGTTGGTAATTCCTGAAGTTGTGTTTTTAAATATGTTATGCGTTTCCAAATTATTTACTTAGATATCAATTTTCACCTTATTAAACTGTAAAGATTTGTAAAAATATTTTGGGAAGTGTTACATAATCTATGCTTGACGCATGATTTTTCGTTCTTGTTTTTCTTGCAATCTTAAAATTGAAATTATAGACAACATTCTTTTTTGTTTCTTTCAATATTGTAAATATAATATTGTAGGATCTTTGTTAAAATCTCATTGATGTCATTCTTCTAGTACTTAAAATGACTTGAAGAAATGTGGAAAATCCCCTGTTAGAAGATAGCATTCTATATGTTTTGCATATACACCAGAAAATGCATAACTCACTCACTCAGTGTAAAATGGAATGTAGATCAAGTGATGATTACATGCTTGACCAGTTGGCTAACATCCAATTTCAAGCACAAAAATCATAGGACATTTGGCAACGCCGCTGCCAAATGTGTTACACTTGTGTTCTAAACATGATTGTTATTTAGAATTCTCTCCTTTTTCAATCTTTTGCTCTTTTATCTTTTATTTTACTCGTTCTTCTTGATTTTCTGTAATAATCGATGTTTCTTATTTTCATGAACAAAAACTGGCAGAAAGGTATAGAGATATGGTCATATACAACATAAAAAAAAAAAAAAAATCTTAAGTGTCCTCCAGATTTGACGTTTTGATTTACGGCCAAAACTCCCGCCGGGGAAAACGTTTCGTAACCATAGTTACGAATCCTTTCTCCCGTTTTGATACGGCTGACGAAACAAACAATTATAAATCTTAAACGAACATTTATGCGCTAAATTTCTGAGTACATAATGTGTGGGAAAATTTATTTAAAAAAAATTTTTAATGAAAAAAAAATGTATCTGCTTTGATTATTTTTAATTTTTTAAATGCCTTGAAACATTTTTTTTTAGTTTCATGTTCTTTATTTGATTTTATGTTACTTTTATAACATTTATATTGAAATTGTTTCCGTGATCAGATATTGTTAAATACATAAAGGGGAAAAAATATAATGTGTTTCAAAGTGATGTGGGCGATTTCAACTCATTATATATTTTTTAATTCACAAATTGTTAAAATAACCTATAATTTTACATATATGTACTGTGAAAAAACCCAGTAGTAAGTCAATATTGGGGGTGTTGACATTTTGCCGATATTGCCAAGAAATATTTAGCCAATAAAATCAATATTAGCACAATATTGGCGTTCATTGACACATGTCCTCCATATACTTCCGATGTAAAGTGCATATTGCGTCAATTTTGGATTTTATTTACTCCATATTACTCCATAAATATTTGTTATCAATGATGGCAAAATGTTAACATCCCCTATATTAGGTTTACTAGGGCATTCAGTATTAATTGGCGGTTGCTATCGTAAATACTCAATGCCAAATACTCAATACTCAATGTGAACTCGCTTCGTTATTCTTCACACATCAACGCAATCTAATTCATTTCCACATATTCCACGGTATAAAGTCACACTACTTTTTTTTTTTTTTTTTTTTTTTTTTAATGGTAATATATTTTTTACAAACAAACAAACTCATCCGCAAAGTGTGCGTGAATTGCAAGATCTTATGAGCGCTGCGGACAGTGCAAACCAGTGACGTGCCCAGGATTTATTTTAGTTTTATTTATTTATTTTTGTGGTGCGTGACTTAAATTTCGATAATGTTCTCAGCCTTGTGAAAAGCATTGGATTGAGTTGTAAATAAAGTTTGTTATTATGTTTGACAATGAAGCCGTATGCCAGGGAAAGGGATGGGGCACTGGCCGAGTCCCCACGCCGAAATAAGTTGAAAAGTATTAACGGGTCCTTTGATATACTTTCATTTGAAAGAAAGACACTGTAGCTTAAAATCTATAAAGTTGCCCTCCACCCCCTCCTAAAATAAATTCTGTCTGCGATCTTGTTTGAATATAAATTGAAATTGTTCGGGATAATCTGAAATATTTTTTTTTCACCAGAATTTTTCTATTTCAGAATCAATTTCCTATTATTGGAAAGGCACACGGAGCTTTTTCCCAGCGTCCATCAATTTAAGGGCCCCGAAAATTATTGTGTTCCAAATGAATTTTAATATAAAATAACTGAATGTTCTAAGAAATTAAAACATCTTACTCTAGATTCATAACAGAAGTTATGTAAGTTAAAATTGTCAATGACATTATTAGGTACTTATAATTTTACTGCACATTTAAAGTTTTAAGTTTTCATTAATGCGCCCAAAATATTTCTACTTCTTTGTTTTTATATTTGTTTTAAAAATTTGATTCAACTGTTCGGTATAAGAACTTTCTTTGTTGAATCCCTTTTAATAGCAACAAAAAGTTTATTCAAATTCCTAGGGAGAGCAAATATTCTTCCTTTAACCCCCCCCCCCCCCCCCCCCCGGCCTTCTTACATATACTCATGAGATTTTGACCAATTACATGGGCAATTACATACCTTCAAGAAATACATACTTAAAAAAACACGCTTCAAATTTGGGAAGAAAAGCACAAATCCATACTAATAAAAGAAAGATGCATCTCTCTCTCTGTGTCTGTTGGCGATGGTTAGGAAAATTTACCGGCACGTAGACGTCCAAATATTTGGATGAGGATAGTTCATAGAAGTTCCGAATGCACCTGATGCTCAAAGTTTTATTTTTTTTATAAATAGCCACAATAATTATTTAAAACCATAATGAACATCGCCAACTGGCGCACAGCCGCCCATCGTCGGGGTTTCTAAAACAATTCCAAGTTTCCAAAACAAAGAAAAAAAAAGTTCCTTTTTTGGGGGGGAGGGTTTTTTTTTTTTTTATTTATTTATTTGCATTTTTACAAATCTGCATCAGTTAAATCAAAATAGGGATAAACAAAAAAAATGCCCACTTAATCATCGTACTTTTTCAGTTCTAATATTTACCCTTTCAAAAAAAACATTTTCCGACCTTATGAGTCGGATTTCTTTTTTTCCTTCCGCATCTTTACAAGTCTGCATCGGCTCTCCTGATCGAAATACGAAACAACAACAACCAAAATAAAATGCACCGGGGCACCTTTTTAATTCCAACGGTATTACAATTTGTAAAAAAAAAGCATTAATATTAACTTTCAAAAAATATTGGTGTACGGCACTAAGAACAAACAGACGATTTTTTAGTGTCGGAAAGCTCCGAAATTTCTTAAAATTCAAAGTAACATAACTCGTTGAGTTTTGGTCGCAGAAGAATGAAACTTTTTCTGTTATATTTGTCAGAGCATGGAGAAAATTTGTCTAAATATATCTTACAGGATCCAGGAAACATATAAAAATTTAGAAAGTATAACTTTTTGAAATTTAATTCTAGGACAATTTCATCTACATAAACTTTTGCAATCATTTATTACGTATCTCCAAGAAACGAAAGTGCGTTTCAATCTTTTTGGGTCACCGTGTTGCTTCAGTACTCAGTGTTTTCAAAGTTTATATTTAAAGACATATTAAATTAATGCTCCGAAAATGAAATACTAGTACAAAACAAGTCAACGTCAGTTTGAGATTATTTTCTAAGTATATAATATATGATATTGAAATTCACTGCCCGTTTATCACAGTGGTTCCGGAAGCTCCATTCAAAATTACTCAGATACTCGGAAAAGATATAAAAAGTATGTTTCCTTTTACATAAAAAGTATGTTTCCTTTGACTTCATAAGGTGATATGAGTAAATTCCTTAACAGAATGATTTACATATCAGGAATTTATGCGCCAATGTATACACATGCCATTAAGTTAAAAATATGTCATGTTTTTAAGTAGCTCTGTTTACTTTATTAATTGTTAGATTCATGTTTGACAAGAAATTTAATTACATCTAAAGGAGGACTTTTCAAAAAATAATATTTCTCGCTTTATTTTGACATGATTAACGCGCAAATACAATAGTCATTTGTGAAATTCAGTCTAAAATTGTATGCAGATAAATAAGATAATTACAGACTTGACCAATTGGCAAACATCCAATCTTTAAGAGCAGCAATACTAAAGTATTGAAGCAGCTGTCGTTCTATTATATGAAAACAATGCAAAGATGTACTGTTTAAAAGACAATTGTTGCTTATAGGATTAATTTTTCTAGGCTCATCCTTTATTTTTTTTTTTTACCTCTCTATTTGTGTTCAAACACGATCGCTGATGTTTACTTCTTTTGTTACTTTCATTATTTTTTTAGGCAAAACATTGGCAGGGTTGATTAAATGAATATGACTACAAAAAATACTAAAAAAAGAGAAAATGAAAAGAATGTCCTCCATATGTGACATTTTGATTTTCGGCCAAAGCTCCCTGGGGGATGAACGTTCCGTAACCATGGTTACAGATTCTTTCTATAGTTTTTACATGACAGCTGAAATAAACAATTTGCAAATCTTAAAAATGAGTATTTCCCTATTGTTTCAAGTACTTGTTGGGTGCAAATACTGTAAAGTAGTCACACTTCTAATTGTAAATATACGCGGTTAGAAAAGTATTTATGATTTCAGTTTGGTCTGTCTGTCAGTCTATCACATTTTCAATTCTGACATTCATAAAAATTTTCCTTCGAGAACAGAATTTAAACGTTAATTGAATAAGACAACAGCTTATTAAATTACAATTACTCAAAAATTTTAATTGATATTTAGATTGACTCTTTCTATGATTGTACAGTCCTGGGGGAAGGAAGTGATTTCCCCCTACTAATTCTGTTGTAAATAATTGCATAAAATAGATATAGGGGCGAGTCGACTGGGAATTTCGTTACATACTATTTAATGCTAAATTATGATTCGGGTAACATCTACATATTAAAAATGTGCCATTTTTATTTTTCAAAAGCTAACACCCACTTTCTACATTTAATTTGAATTACATGGATCAAAGCAGCCCATAAAACATAAAGTTTATGTACTCTTTCTTACATCTTCATAGGGTTGTAAAACAAAAAAGTAATAGGGATTTCAAAATAAATTCAGAAATGTAAAATTAATATTTTACATAGAAAGTACCGAGAACATTCAATTTGTAAGCAGATTTTTTTTTTACAGAAGTTCTAAATGCAGTAAACTCTGTGTAAGGCGGAATCGATCGGGACCATAGACATCTGTTATAAATCTCTCCTCTATGAACCGGACTGGGAAAAGTTTCGATCGTAAACATTCGTCGTTTCGACATTACTGTATTTCGCTTTAGACAGAAGTTTACTGTATTGAAAATTGTTCTGCGGGATCTTTTCACGTTAGACAGATTTTCGTCTTGCACAATCCGCCTTTTAGACGGTTTACTGTATAAAATAAACTACGTATATATAAACACAATTTCTGTAATTTTTTACTGGTTATTGTTTAAGATTTTCTTTTCTGTGATGCAAACAATAACAATCTAAAATTGTATGCAGATAAATATGGTAATTACAGGCTTGACCAACTGGCAAACATGCATTCTTTAAGCAGCAATATTAAACTATTGTATCAACTGTCGTTATATTATATGAAAACAATTCAAAGATGAACTTTTTAAAAGACAATTGTTGCTTATAAAAAATTGTTTTTCTAGGATCATCTTTTAATTTTTTCCACCGCTGTATCTGTATTCAAACACGATCGCTGATGTTTACTTCTTTTGTTATTTTCATTTCTTTAGGCAAAACATTGGCAGGGTTGATTAAATGAAAATGGCCATAAAAACTACTTAAAAAAGAGAAAAAGAAAATAATGTCCTCCCCATGTGGCATGTTGATTTTCGGCCGTAGCAACCTGGGGGATAAACATTCCGTAACCATGATTATAGAATATAGATCATTTCTATAGTTTTTACATGGCAGCTGAAATAAACGATTTGCAAATCTTAAATGAGCATTTCCCTATTGTTTCAATTACTTGTGTGAAAATACTGTAAAACGATCACAGTTCTAATTCTAAATAAACATAGAGAAGTATTTGGTCTTTCTGGCAGTCTATCGCCTTCTGACCTCCATAAAAATGTTCGAACGATCACAAAATTGAAATGTTAATAAAATAGACAACATTTAATTAAATTACAATTACTACATTTAATAAACGTTCCGTAACCATGGTTACAGATTCTTCCTAAGTTTTTATATGGCAGCTGAAATAAACAATTTGCAATTATTAAATGAGTATTCCCCTATTGTTTCAAGCACAGTGAAACCTTCTTGAACAGTCACCTCTAAACAACGACAACCTCCGAATACAGGCCACATATTGATCGAACCAAACATATTCCATAGCATTAACATTAGTACGAACCTCTAAATAAGGAATTCTGAACAACGGCCGCTCAAAAGTCACCAGAAAAATAATTTAATAGCTCCTGATACAATTTCATATTTATTTGCAAACCGAAATACGAATCAGATCAAACAAAATTTACTTGATATGTCAACAAAAAGTCACTTACTCTCTTAAACACTTAATCCTTTTCCAAAAACTTTTAATCCTTTTAATAACCATTTCTGCCTCAAGATGTCGCAAATTCCCAAGCCTCAAGAAGGACAGAGTGCACAGAACGAATTTCGTTCCATTGAGTATAAGGAGATTTTGCATTAAATCATAATGATAATGAGTTGTATAGCAAAACAGCTCATATTGTTATTTCTTTTTATTTATTTGCAGAAAAAAAAGCAACTGTAAATCACTGATTTTTTTAATGTATTAAAACAATGATAATTAATTAAAATGAATGTGTATTTCTATTAAATTATTTTGATTTTTTTAAAAATGAAACCTCTGAATAACACCCACCTCTGAAGAGCAATCAATTTACACCGGTTTCACGGGTAACCGTCATTCAGAGGTTACACTATACTTGTTTTGTGCAAATAGTATAAACTGGTCACAGTTCTAATTCTAAATATACGTAAGTTAGAAAAGTGTTTGGTCTGTCAGTCTATCGCATTCTGACCTTCACAAAAACTATTCGAACGATCACAAAATTGAAATGTTAATAAAATAGATCACATTTGATTAAATTACAATCAGTCAACAGTTAGTTAAATTTCAATTATTCAAAAATTACAATTGATATTTCGGTTTGTCTCTTTCTATGTATGTACAGTCCTGGGGGGGGGGGGGGGATATGTGATCGCCCCTACTAATTCTGCTGTAAATACTCGCATAAAAAGGTACAAATCGCCTGGGAACATCGTTATATACTATATTTAATGCTATGCATAAATTATGATTCGGGAAAACTCCACATATTAAAAATTGCACCACTTTTCATTTTCATAAGATAACACCCTCTTTTGGCACTTTATTTCAATTCCTTGGATCAAAGCAGCCCAGAAAAACAAATCCTTAGATAGGTACTTTTTCCTAAATCTTCATAGAATTATAAAAGAAAATGCAATAGGGGCTTTGTCATAAATTTAGAAAAGAAAAATCTTGCATAGAAAGTACCGAGAACATTCAATTTGTAAGCAGGCAAATTTTACAGAAATTCTAAATACAGTAAACTCTGTCTAAGGTGGAATCGATTGGGACCAACAGAAGTTTCCGTCGTAAACAGTATTCCGCCTTAGACATAGTTTACTGTATTGAAAATCGTTCTGCGGGACTTTCCGGAACAGT
The DNA here is from genome assembly GCA_963931845.1 of Maratus michaelseni. Taxonomy (NCBI): domain Eukaryota; kingdom Metazoa; phylum Arthropoda; class Arachnida; order Araneae; family Salticidae; genus Maratus; species Maratus michaelseni. The sequence continues at coordinate 183,957,725 of OZ007594.1, read as the reverse complement.
CCGGAACAGTTGATGCCGGTTCAGGGGCTTCCTAGTTGCAGCAACTTAACGCCCAGTCGAGTGTGAGTTGAATGTCTTTTCAAAGTGAGCCGTTGGGAGAAGGTAAAGATTGCTTATAGCAATTAAAGATAAAATAAAGATTGCATATAGCAATTAAAAGTAAAATTTAAGATTACTTATAGCAATTAAAAAGATAAATTTAAAAATGGATGAAGAAATTTGGAATAAGAGAAGAAGCGATAGAGACTAAGGATAGAGTCGATTAAACATGAAGTAATTGGTTTAGCTGTAGTAAATACTACTGGGAAGGAAAAAGAGTAAAATAGGGTTCGGGACATGTTCCAAGATCAGTACAAAATGCCAGATGGAAAGGCGGGCAAAGCAACATAAAAAAAAGACACTTTTCAGTAGCCATACAGTTTTTTTTTTTTTTTTTTTTAAATTATTATTTAAATAATGGCATAGCTGGGGAATGTATGTAAATAGGCTATACAAAGTTTTTTTTTTTTTTTTATTATTATTTAAATAATGGTATAGCTGGGGAATGTATGTAAATAGGCTATACAAAGTTAGTTTTTTTTTTTTTTTTTTTTTTTTTTTAATTATTATTTAAATAATGGTATAGCTGGGGAATGTATGTAAATAGGCTATACAAAGTTAGTTTTTTTTTTTTTTTTTTTTTTTTTTTTTTTTTTTTTTTTTTATTATTATTATTATTTAAATAATGGTATAGCTGGGGAATGTATGTAAATAGGCTATACAAAGTTTTTTTTTTTTTTAATTATTTAAATAATGGTATAGCTGGGGAATGTATGTAAATAAGCTATACAAAGTTTTTTTTTTTTTTTTTTTTTTTTTTTAAAGAGTAATAATTCGAGAGAAGATAGCTGAGATTGGTGAGCACTAATGATTACCATCAGTTAAGCATGAGTATTTTGGCCGTTTACGGTGATGTGGCTCGGATGCGTCGTAATCCGGCAGCTCAGCAATTATTTCATTGGGGAGGTCGTAAAGATTGTCAAAATTTTTTTTGGAAAGATGGTTGATACGATTAACAAGAGAGGTAGTGTTGAGGTCTCTGTAGACTGTGCTGTTACGGAGGTAGCGCGAGAAACCCCTGACATTGCGCAGGTGTCTGTTGTGTAGTTGACTGAGATTTTTGATGGAGGATTTGCAAGTGAATTAAAATAAACTACCGATATATAAACAAAATTTCTGTAAAATATTTCTGGTTACTTTTTAGGGTTTTCTTTTCTATGTGATGTAAAAAATAACGGAAGACGGTCCCCTTAGATTTAGACCGTCGAAAATTAAAATTATTCTTATAATTCGAAAACAAATGATAGGAATGAGCTGTAACTGTTCTTTTTATGTAAAAATTTATGTAGGTTTTAATACCTTTTATAATTAAAAGAATATGTATTTGATTTTTTTTTTTAAGTGCACAGTCCATTCGCTCTGTTCCCTTAAGCATACAATATTTGTATAAATATTTAAAACATAACTCATACGGCTGAATAAATTGAAGTTTTATCCTGCGCGTAATCCATCAATTCTTAGAAAAATACCGGGGTCGCTTAAATCCGTTTACATTTCAAAAATTCATTAAAAAAATTAACGAATTGTCATATTGGAGTGTACTTTGCACCATAAGACTTGTCAAAGAGTTGGAACTTTTTCTTTTTCAAAAGAAAACTAGTCGTTGGGGGCCACCGTAATACTTACCCATCATGGATATGCATAATGTAAAATATTAAAACAAAAATGTGTAAACTACTTATAAAATGCATAGCAATTCAAATAAAATCGTGGCTTGATGACGTCATAACTTTATAGGCTCGATTACTGAATTGCTTGAAAGAGGTTTTTCCTTATAACTCCAAAAATAATAATCCTATTAACTAGCGGTTTATTGCATCTGATTAAGCGTCAAATTTCCAATTAAAATATATCTTTGAAGTGAAATTTGGATGAAATACAGGGTCATGAAAAATCGAAGAGTGTGGAAAATAGGATTACAAATATCTCAGCAACTAATTATCCGATCGACTTCATGCTTTATGCAAAATTTATGTTTTTTTATTGTCTTTTATATTCATTTCTTAAAATAAACAATTTCGAAAATTTTTATATACCTTTTATCAAAACGAATATTTCGAGAGTCCGAAAAAAATAGATCCGGTTAATCGAGGTTATTGAAATGAAATAGGCTTCTTCCCATTATTACATACTAAGTACATACCAAATTGCAAGTGTCTATCTCAATTTTTTCGGGAGATAGAGCGTTTACAGACACACAGACGGACGGCAAAATTTTTTTTCTAAAAATATGTTTTTTGGAATCTCCAGTGTCTGAAACGTGTAAATCCGTCAAAAAAAATTTTTCGATTTTCAAAACGATTACAAGACTTACCCTATACTACGTATGATGGGTAAGTAAAAAATGGTTCAAAATTTCATTGATAGGTGCGCTATTAAAGCCTAAGTTATTAAAATACATTTAAAAAAATGCTGAGATAATACAAATGATATTTACAGGTATTTATTTGAATTTGAGAATGTACTACGTTCTCAAATGCAAACAAACATCTGTTGCTTAATCTCAGAATTTTTCTGTATTTTAATAACTTAGATATTAATAGCGCTACCTATCAGTGAAGTTTTGAATTCTTTCTTTTTTCTTTTTTTTTTTTTTTTTTTAGCAAAAAAAGTCCGATTCATAAGCAAATCTTATGCCGCTACTCCACTCCGATACGACAGTTTGTTAACTTTCTATGAATCTTTGAATTCTAATCGGACTTATAGGGTATTTATTTACTTAGTATTTATTTATTTATGATTTAAAATTAATAGCAATTATAAATAATGAATTTCTTAAAAAGCAGCATTCAAAAGAATGATATTGTTTAAATATTCCTTTAAAAACGTTGTAATTGATTAATTGGGTCTAATGATTTATATAAGATAACAAATTTTAAAACTTCCGCTAACATTTCAAATGTACCTAATCGTGAATTAAAATTTATCTGAATTAAAATTATTTTATCATAATATAGTATAAGATTATTTTTTCTTTTCGGGGTGTTTTGTTTATAATGATTACCAAATATTTGCATACTATTGTTTCCTGATAAATAGAAACCTTCTTATGTATGATTTCTCTATTGCACAGTTGAAAATGTTTGATTATGATAATATCTATTGGGTTGAAGAATAAGTCGGGGAGATGGGGGATGAATGGGACATTTTCACAACAATTATTTTAAATATTTTATTTAAGTTATTATCAATATTATATATCACATGTCATACAGTAAGTGTTTGACTACATCTTATGCTCAATATTTGTTCAAGATTATTATTATACAGAAATATAAATGAAATTTAAAACAAGAACGAAAAATCATGCGTCAAGCATAGATTATGTAGCACTTTCCAACGCTTCTAAAATAATTTTACAAATCATTACCGTTTAATAAGCTGAAAGATGACATCTAAGTAAACAATTTGGAAAACGCATAACATATTTAAAAACGTAATTTCAGGAATTTTCAATATATACAATATTCGGAAAAATATCCGAATACTTTTATGTAGCCCTGTATATGATCTATAGATTTGTATATATACATAGGATGCTAAATTTTAGTTTAGTTAGGAAACGCTTAGCACCGTTTAAATTCTCCTTCTGGAGTTTCTGTCAATAAACGGAAATGTGTTCGCGAACTTTTGTGCTGCCCTGTATAGGATCTACAGAATTTATACACACCACGTAATAGACAAAAAGCTAGTTAAGATTAAAATCGCGTTTAGTAACTTAAAACGCACTTCCAGGAATTATTGTTAACAGACAGTAGAGAATTCTTTTGTGTGTCCCTGTAAATGAACGATGACTGCTATACACACACTATTCTGTAGTAAGCCTCTTGTAATACACCTTAGTAATATATATAAACTTCAATGCGTTTAAAATAGTGGAACATTATTTAAATAAGCCGCAGACGATTTTTCTCCATAGACGTAATGTAACGGAATTATTTTGACTGTCCCTGTAAAGTAACTCTAAGTGCTATACACCTACTATTCCATATTAAGCTTCTTCTAATGCATCTGAGTGATCTATATAAATTTCAATGCGTTTACAATAGTGAAACATTTTTAAAATAAACCGCAAATGATTTTTCCCCATAGACCGCAATGTAACTGAATTCTTTTGAGTGTCCCTGTAAGAAAACTATAAGTGCTACACACTTCAGTTGAAATAGGGAACGTGCCATAGATAACGACAATAACATATAAAAATTGCAGAGCAATCCGAGCATATTTACGGGAGTTAGAGCACGGCCAGACGGCCAGACAAACCGAAGTCATAAGCACTTTTCAACTAGGTTGGAAAGTGCTAAAAAAGTTCTTCTGTGTTCCAATCATCCCCACAGCAGGGATGAATGGGACACAAACATTTCCCTCCCCGTATTCAATGTTAAGGACTAAAAGCTGACAAAAATGCCTCCTTGGCAAAAGCTGAGAGATTATAAATTGCAATATGATCTCCAGGATTATTTGTTAGCCAACCATCTTGGACTCATCTCAGCTTTGCCTTAAAAGGCCCATAAACGGAAGCATTCAATGGCTGAAGTCGATGGCTACAATGAGGATGAAATGTTAAAAAAATAATTACCATAAAGTATTAATTTATCAACCTATATAATATTATTTAGTTAATAAATACAGTGAAACTTTCATATAACGAAGTCTCATCGTTACACTTAAAAACTTCGTTATCAAGAAAATTCGTTAAAAAGAAATCAACTGAAATTCATGAAATGTTTCCTTCAGATATGACAAACAGGCATTGGATTCAGAAGCATTTGATTCAGTTTCAATTATATAGCCGTCTTTTACAAAACAGTTGTGTACGGTCGATGAAATCACGCCACATTCCCAAGTTTTGGCTTAAGCTTTCATCAGCTCTGATACACAGGTTCTCAAACAGGTTTTTTGGTTAACTTTGCTCCCCCCCCCCTCAACTATTCAACAGTTACCTATTATTGTACATACTATAATTAATTAATTGCATAGTTTAATCAATATAAAAAATAAAAGCTCGTTTTTAAATTAATGATATTTATATGATATATATTATGATATTAATGATATATATTATATTTTTGTTTTAACCATAAATTGTATTATTCTGATTTTTAGAGTCTATTATAGATATTTAATTATCTAATAAATGAAACTTATATACTGCTTCATGCTTTACAAACTTTATAATGACACTTTTATCTCTAAAACGCACTAAAAGTAAGGTTATTAAGCAAAAACTAACGTCATTTGTGGATTTTTGCACTTTTGCAAATTTTACCCTATTTTCCCGGCTCCATATCTCACCCCCTATTTGGACAATTTACAAACATGAATACTGCATGTTGTAGAGAATTTTATGCTCTACAAAATGGTGAAAATGCTTTTTCTGTAAAATGCACTGAAACCGAGTTATTTAAGAAAAATCGAAAAAGGTGCCGAAAAATATTGTTTTATTTTTCAATATTGTGAAAAACGCACAAGGTGTAGAAGGTCGAAAACTTGTTTTTTTTTTATTAGAGGGTCAACCTATACAACATATCCAAAAATCAGAGTTACTCGAATTTTTGCAAGGCAAGGCCCTTTTTTGCGCTATTTCTACTGGACTATTAGAAGTGACGCCATCTAGGAAATGATTTTTAAATAACTTGTAAATAAGTAATTTTTTACTGAATATCAATCATTTAAAATTTTTTATAGAGTATTAGAAAATTAATACTTTAATGATCTGATCATAATATATATATATATATATATATATATATATATTGATTACAATAAACCAATCGAGTATTTTAGTGAATGGAGATTTTCTGTTATAGATAAAATGAAAAATGAAATTATAAAAAATTATCATCATATTACACATGCAGCTTTTAAAAATATAAATAAACATATATCAGAATTACAAAACAAATTTATAATTACTTATGTAGATAAATCTCCAAATAATTATGCTATCATTTGTAAAGAATACTATAAAGGGTTAATTCACAATGCAATCAACACTAGTAATATTTTTAATAAAACTAAATTAAATATTGAAATAAATAATAGAAAATTATTAAATTATCACAAATTACTAAAAATCAAATGTAATAATTTAAATTATCCTTATCTTGTTATAATTCCAAAATTTCATAAAAATCCTATTAAATTTCGCACTGTTACCATCGGGTGTAACACATATAATAATAATGCAAGTAATTTACTACTTAATATTTTAAAGCAGATATATGATATAACGTTAAAACATAATAACTAACATTGCCTAAAAAACAGTTTTCAACTCATTAATAAAATACATAATATCAATCCGGTAAAATTCATAAAAACATTGTATTTTAATGATTTATTTAATAACATAGATATAAAAGACTTACATAAAACAATGTGTATATTATTTAAAGAATTTAAATCTCAATTAAAATTAAAAGAACATATTTCAGTAATTTTTTTTTAAACTTTACTAAATTTTACATTGCATAATAATTACATCATATATGACAATATTATTTATAAACAATGCCAGGGAATTCCGCAGGGCGGAACATCATCTAGTATTCTCTCTGACCTTTACTTATATTATTATGAAAGAAATATTAGTACGAACAATGATTATGTATTTTATCGCTATATAGATGACATTATCATATTTTATTTCAATGATAAAAATTGCACATCACCACTCAATTTTTATCCTACTCAGCTTAAATTAAGCGAAAATGATTTAATTAATAATAATATAAACTTTCTTGACTTAAAAATCAATAGTAATAATAATTATAAATTAATTTTTGATATCTATGATAAGAGATTTGATTTTCCATTTAAAGTAAATATTTTTACCAATTTTGCTTCATGTTTACATAAATCTGTTTATAAAAATATAATTATCAATTATCTACATCGAATAAAATACTTATGCTCAGATATAAATAAAAACAAAAATATTAGATTTATTCGAGATCAAGCAAAAATATATGGTTATCCAATTTTTATGATAAATTCAATCATCAACTCTTTTAAATAACATTTATTATATCATTTAAATATAAACACGGTATGTAATAAATTTTTGTTTTAATGTGCGATAACATATAACAATAGATATATAATATTACAATTATAACATACATTAATACAATTATAACATATTAGGAAATTTAATATTTGATTGAACATTATATACACTTTGTATAGTATGTGATTGTGCGTTGCCGATCACACATGTTTAGGGTGTTATTAATGTGCAGTTTTCATACATTTATAATTTAACTTATACAATAACACATAAAATTATACATGGATAACATTGGTAATTATAACTCACAAACATATCTATTTGCAATATATACAAATATATATATAGTTTTTTTTTTTTTTTTAATCTATGAAATATCAAATTTAACATGTATTTTAATTACTGCATTGCATTAATTTGATTGTAACACAGTAGTAATACATATAATTATCAATTTTATAAATTTTGAGATAATTTGAATTGTTTATGAATTATTTAATTTGATATTAAAATTAATCTGTGAAATCTAAAATATAATTAAGTATTAGTATAAATAATACATTAATTATTTAATAACAAGTCTAAAATATATTTAAGTAGTAGTAACAATAACATTAATTATTTAATTATAAGTCTATAATATATATCAGTAGATTAAAACAGCTGGCAGCAAAACACTTTTTTTTTTTTTTTTTTTTTTTTAAATAATATCTATTTTACATAATATACTCTTATTAAGTATATCTGAAATGCTGTGCAGGATGAATAAATTCTGTGTATATTTATTCATATTGTAAGATTTTATTCGAATTTAATGTAAAACTATTAGGTAGTATTGTTTTTTTAAAAATTTATTTATATAATTAAATCTAATGAAATGTATATGTAACTAATAAAGTGGATATGCAAATAGATATTAATTATGTATAATTATAATACCAACAGATGGCGACACTTTACGTGTCAGGTAGATATGATAATATTATTAATATTATTTTTAATTTAACTATAGAGGGAGCTATTGCTTGTATATTAATTTTACTTTCAGGAATTAAAATTAGATGGAGTAATTATATATTCACGGATATAATTTTGTTATAAGTGTATTATCACCAGAATAATTTTGTGTGTTTTTGAATCATTTTGTGTTGGTGTGTCATCGATGGAGTTGCGTTTAAAAAATGTGCTCTCAACTTGTCTTTCAAATCATTTCTCTCAACTCGATTGTCAAAATTATGTGCGTGCCATGTGGACGTGGATATTATACAGTAGTTTCTATATTTTGTGCATTCAGGATAATTAATGTGAGTAAAAATATTTTATCTACAATTTAAAGGTTCTAATTTCCAATATTATTTCAAAAATGATATCTAGTGGTAATTTAGTGAGGTGATTTATAATGTTTTTGGATAATCGATGTAAGTGAATTATATTATATATTCTTAATGGTTTTTTATTTCCAATTTAAATATTTCCAATCTTATTTTTTCCAATTGTTATCTGGTAATAATTCAGTATACTTGGTTGATTCTACTGTTCTTAGCATCATGCCAGTAGAATTATGAAATACTGAATTATTTTTAAAACACATGTGGGTGCAACCAAGCTGACGAGTACATCTACATGTGTTTTTTCATATCCAATTCTTGTTTGTTCTCTTGTGGTCCAGTTTTCCATTGTATAATGTTCATATTTGATTTATTAATCCATTTGTGTTTACTTAATAGCAACTCCAATCTATAAACTTTTTTTTTTTTTCCTTTCTCTCTCTTTCTTTTTTAAATATTATTCAGGTATGAGTAAATTTGGCCAATTACCATTGAAGCACATGCTATGGTAAAATTATGATTGCACATGTTAATTATTAGATATGTGGTATTCTGTTTACACAATATCATTATTTATCTCTTTGTAGATTAAAGTAGAATGATATTAGAACTTGATATGTATTTTGAAATTCATAGATATTATAATTATATATATATATATATATATATATATATATATATATATATATATATATATATATATATATATATATATATATTTGGGTTAAATTAAGATATATTTTAAATGGGTTAGTTAAAATAGAAATTATATTATACTAGTAACTCTTATTCTCTCTATATATCATTAATATTAACTAGTAAAATTAATATATTTACACTACATTACAGCTGCATATAAGTAATTATACATACAATATTAAAGTTTTAGTAGAATATCTGTACACCAGATGTCAGCAGCAAATGTAAATTAATAATGTATTTGATAGTATGCTAAAATAGTCTAATATTTTTACAATAGATGGCAGTAGTATAGCTTATTTAAAATATTAAAACTTGGAAATTTAGTATGGAGGTAATAATATCTATGAAATACTTTCAAATTATCAAGTAATATTATATATTTTAATTTATTAAATTAAAATTAAAATTAAATAATTAATGGTTTTTATTTTTATGTATATCATAATTTTTTTTTCTACATTTTTTAAAATGTTGTAATCTATTTAGTTAAATAAAAATAACTGTAACTGTAGGTTACAATTTATGATCTGAAGGATTCTCTATTTAACTGTGAATTTAACCTCTTCTTTTGGATACAACTTTGTACATGTGCTCACAATATACTAAATATCTTGGGATATTATTAATATAAGTAATATATATATTTTTTAATTTTTTTTTAATTCTTTTTCACACTCCTTTTCAAATTGTATGTATAATTTATAATATTCCATTGTAAAGGTCTTGTTATTCAATATTGTTTCAGCGATTGTTCGGGCAAGATATGGCACTATATTTAGCAAAAGCTGGTGTCATATACAGAAAGCAATCGTTCTTTGCTTATAAATGTGATTTTCTTGCCCTTGAAAAAGTAAATTACTTTATAAGCTTTTATTTGTGTATATACTCGTGTGGTTTATATTTCATTCCTTATTTTCTATTTATTTAATTTTTTTTTTCTTCTTCTTAATTTGAATTAATAATGTTACTTTTATTAGGATTACAATTTTAATTTGTAAATTGACAGGGCTCTTTGGTATCGGGATTTCAGTGTATGTGGTCAGTTTCTTATGTTTCAATGGTTAAATTTTACTTAAAGTTTTATATATATATATATATATATATATATTTAGTAAATTTTAGAAACTAAAAAGCGTTAATGCTATATATCTTTTGTATAACATACTTATAAATATGACAGCCAGATTTGAAGTGTGAGAATGCTAAAATTCGGGGATTATTTTATATATTTTTACAATCATATTTGCTTATAATTTTTCCTTTGATTGTTATTTTGGATAGATTATTAGCTTTTTTTTCCAGATTGAGAATTATGACATTTCTAAAGTATTTTTATGTTACAATAGTTTGAGGGGGGAGAGAGAGTAAAGTGTTTATGCGGTTCTTACACGTGGAAAATTTTTAAATGTTTTAACAGTTTATATATATATATATATATATATATATATATATATGAGGCATATTTCTGCATTGTAAATTAATTATTGATTTCCATTCCTCAAAACTGATATAGGTAAGCCGAAGATTTTTGTACTAAATCCTTATAGATACTTTTCTTTTTAAATTCAAAATCATAACCTTTTATTTAAAAACTTGAGAACAAAATAATTAATTAAACGAAAATAGCCATGAAAAAAAATTATAAGCAAACATGATTTTGTTTAGCCTGTTAAGAAGTTGTTTGAAAAAAAAAAAAAAAAATTATGTTTGCCTATATTTTTTTATTGATATTTTCGTTAAATTAAGTAGCTTTTTTTAAAAATATAATTTAATTAAATGTTATGACTTTAGATGAAAAAATAAATAAAAAACAAAACAAAGGATTTAGTACAAAAATCTTCGGCATACTTATATCAGTTTTGAGGAATGAAAATCAATAATTAATTTACAGTTCAGAAATTGCTTTATAGATATATAAACTGTTAAAACATTTAAAACTTTTTTAAGAACCTCATAAACACCCCCCCCCCCCCAAAAAAATAAAAATAAAAATAAAAATAAAAAAAAAGGAATAATAATAATAATATAGAAAAGTCATATTTTTTAATTTGGAAAAAAGAAGGCTAATAAATTTATTCAAAATAACGATCAAAGGAAAATTTATAAGCAAACATGATTTTAAAAATACATAAAATAATCCCCGAATTTTAGCATTCTCACATTTCAAAGCTGGCTGTCATATTTATAAATATGTATACAAAAGATGTATAGCATTAACGTTTTTTAGTTTCTAAGGTTTACTAAATAAAAAAAAAACCATCATTACGCTAGGGAAACCATAAATTAATATTTTATGATCAGATCAATAAGGTATTAATTTTCTACTACTCAATAAAAAATTTTAAATGATTGATATTCAGTAAAAAATTATTTATTTACAAATTATTTAAAAATCATTTCCTAGATGGCGCCACTCCTAAACCGTACATCGGTATGATGCTGGATTCGAGAATTGGCGTTTTGAAATTTTAAAACTAAATTACGGAAATCTGAGCTAAAAATACCTTAATCACACTTACGCAAATGATACCTCTTATATCAAAGTATCCAAATCAAGGGATAAAAGTTTTAGAAAAATAATATTTTGATGGATTTATAACCATCTCAGATATCATTAACTGATTTCAAAACAGGAAGCAGTTCAAGGACATAAACATTTGAGCACGCAAATAAATACATTAAGTGACAATAAATCATTCTATAATGAACAAACTTTTCTATTTTAGACAAATCATCCTACTCAAGATAAACAATGATATTAATATGTGAAATATGTTCGCGAAATTAGTTTTAATATCAACCCACGCATGCTGCAGCTGTCTGACGTCATCAAAAGAACACTGATTCAAAAAAACTCTTTTTTATTATTAAGTTAGTTGCCCTTTTTATCTCAATAGAGAAAGATGTAATAATTTTAATCTGTTGCTGCAAAAGGCAGCTGTATGTAAAATGTTACTTGAAATTATTAAGTCAAAATTTTAATATAATTATCTATAACAAAAGTGATCAGTCTCAGGTGTGGACTCAATATAAATAATATACTTCATTAACCAATATTTATGTTTTTAACACTTTAGTATCGTTATAAATGGATTAACGCAGTTAAAAATGTGCACCAACCAGAAGCACGAGGAATACTGATGCTGAAGAAAGATAAAGGTAAGAAATTACCTATATTATTATATTAATTGTGTTTTCATGGCCAGAATTATTATTTATTTATCTAAGTATTAGCGCGCGTAACCTACAGCGTAGAGCAGAGGCGGCTTTTTTGCCAACAGTCGATTACGAGACTGAGAAAGTCTCATATTTTAGTAGATAAATAATATTTGAGAAAAAAAAAAAAAAACTACTGGCCATAGATGTGTGCACATTAAAATGAAATTGAAAATTATTGAAAATATAGTTAATTATTTGATGATGAAATAAATATTGTGCATTTTTTTTGTTGATATATATGAAATGTTAAACAATTGAAGAAAAACTAGATATACATAAGAAGTTTTATATAAAATAATAAAAGAGCAATTCCTCTTTAATAACAAAACTTAAATAACTAGTAAAATGGCCGCATCACGTGAGATACAGCTTGTAGAAAAACTTAACGCAAGTAATTACAGTAATTGGAAATTTAAAACTGAAATGTTACTGATTAGAGAAGATTTATTCAACGTAATAACCGAAGATAGGCCCACGCCAGTCACAACTGACTGGGAAAAGAAAGACAGGAAGGCAAGAGCCATAATTAACTTATCAATTGATGATTCACAAATTGTTCATGTTAAGGGGCTTAACACAGCTAGAGACACTTGGAACGCACTTAAAACCGTACACGAACGGGCGAACCTCTCTAGTAAATTATTTTTGTTAAGAAAGCTCTATGGAGCCAAGCTCCAAGAAAACGGGAACTTAATCAAACACATAACATACATTCTAGAATTAATTGACAAACTTTCAGCGATCGGGGAAACAATTAGCGACTCCCATCTTTCAGCTTTATTGCTGTGTTCGCTACCCCCTAGTTATAATACGTTAATTACTGCCCTTGAATCGCGAAATGAGGACGAGCTCACACCACAATTTATTAGAAGTAAATTAACAGATGAGTACAACAGAAGGGTTGAAAACACAGACCAGGGTGAAAATTCATCAAAAGCGTTTAAAACGCAGAAAAGATTTCCTAATGATAACTTTAAAAAAGATAAACAGTGCACGTATTGCAAATTGAGAAATCACACGTACAGAGAATGTTGGCATTTGAAAAATCGAAACAATCACCCAAATACACAAAAACAACAAACATACAAAAATAAATATTACTCATCGTCGTTGTGTTATCAACAATCGGATAACCAGATAGGAAACACTGACCGCGAATCAGTAAACACGAGAAATTATAGAACGGAAACAAAACCAGATAAAGGCAGCGACGCAGCCTTTCTAATAGACAAAGCAGGAAAACAAACCTGGATTATCGATTCTGGTTCATCTTCACATATCCTAAATAATAAAAATGAGTTTACTAAGTTAAATGACACAGAAAAAACAGCCGTCATAATTGCCAACGGAAAAACTCTAAACTCGTTAGGTACCGGAGAAACTACATTCACGACAAAAACATCCGATGGAGGCATAAATAAAATTACGTTAAAAGAAGTGTTATATGTACCGGAGCTAGAATCTAATTTAATTTCAGTTAGTAAAGCCACAAAGAATGGATATAAATTATTATTTGATAAAGATAAATGCACGCTGTCACGAAATGGGAAAATCTATTTGGAGGCAAAAATGAAAAATAACCTATACGAAGTTGAATTATTAGAAAATGCAGATAGGAATATAGTAAATATGGCACATGAATGCAAAAGTAAAGACTGCCTGGAACTTTGGCACAAACGCCTAGGGCATAGAAATTATAATTCCATAAAGGAAATGATTAAAGACGACTAAGCCTACGGCATAAAATTAAATAATTGCAATCATGGAACAACATGCGAAACATGCATACAAACAAAAACAAGCGATGCTCCCTATCCCAAAACAGTGTATAGAAACAAAACAGGTAGAGTACTCGATCTAGTGCACACGGACGTATGCACAGCGATAGGAACCCCCACAATAGGTGGTAAAACAATGTTTGTAACTTTCATTGACGACTACTCTAGATTTACCGTACTATACTTATTAAAACATAAAGATGAAGTACAGGATAAACTAATCGACTATATAGCTATGGTTCGAAACCAGTTCGGGATATATCCGAAAGCAATAAGATCCGATAACGGGGGAGAGTACATAAATAGAGGGATAGAGGATTACTTAAGAAAAAGGGGCATTAAACATCAATTAACAGTGCCGTATTGTCCGAGCCAAAATGGCATTGCAGAAAGGAAAAATAGGTCGCTATTAGACATGACTAGAAGCCTACTGAGAGAAGCAGATCTGCCACAAAGATTTTGGGGAGAAGCAATTAACACCGCGAATCATTTACAAAATCGCTTACCAACAAAATCGACAAATAAAACCCCATTTGAGCTATGGTTTAATCGCAAACCGAGTTTACACTATTTGCGAACATTCGGGTGCAAAGCCTACGTATATGTGAATAAACAACATCGAGGAAAATTGGACGACAGGGCTCAGGAAGGGATTTTTGTAGGATGCGATAACAACTCAAAGGGATATCGCATATACACAAAACAAAATAAAATTGTAATTGGCAGAACAGTGAAATTCATGGAAAATAGTAAAATTAACCTAAAAGAAAGCAAAGAGACAGAGAACTCATATGACGACAAAAATTACATTGAAACAGAGCTAAACAACACAACCGAAGAACCAACCGAGTCCAAACAACCGACCAATGAACCAAGAAGATCCGAAAGAATGAACAGGGGGGTACCACCAGACAGATATGTCTGTTATGTAAAAAATAATGATACAATAGAACCTAGTAGTTGGAATGAAATACTGGAAATAAATAATCCCAGAGAAAAAGAAAATTGGCTTAAAGCCACACAAGCGGAAATAAATTCGTTGAGAAAACACAATACATGGGAATTAGTGGATCCTCCACCTAACAAAAAGGTTATAGGTTGCAAATGGACATTCAAAAAGAAATTAGACAGTCACGGAAACACTCAAAAGTACAAAGCACGTTTTGTAGCCAAAGGGTTTAGCCAAAAATACGGGGAAAACTATGACGAGACTTTCGCCCCAGTAGTGTCACAAACAACTGTGCGAACTTTTTTGGCAGCAGCCGCATATAAGAAGTTGAACGTGAGACACATAGACATAGACACAGCTTTTCTATACGGTGAGTTAGAAGATGAAGTCTATATGAAACAACCGGAGGGTTACATTGAGAAAAATAAAGAAAACAAAGTCTGCAAATTGAAAAAATCCATCTATGGACTTAAACAGGCAGCGAGAACTTGGAATAAAAGAATAGAACAATCTTTAAAAAAATTGAATTTCCAACAAAGCACAGCGGACTCATGTCTATACACACGAAAAGAAAACAACATCACAACGTATATAATAATTTACGTAGATGACTTATTAATAGGCGGTGAAAACGAATCAATTGAAACAATAATAAAAGCTTTAAAGCAAGAATATGAATTAAAAGATCTTGGGGAAGTATCCCACTATTTAGGCATGGAAATAAGAAAAACCCAAACCGGATACAAATTAAATCAAAGGTTAAAAATAGAAGAACTAGCAAGAAAATTCAACTTAGAAAACGCAAAACCAATAAGCACTCCCATGGATGCCGGTTTTCACAAATTAGAGGACGACGAAAACTTAATGCCTAACAACACAAAATTCAGACAAGCAATAGGATCATTGTTATATATAGGAACCACTACACGTCCAGATATAGCAGTCGCCGTTAACATCCTCAGCAGAAGATGTGAAACTCCACGTTTTAAAGATTGGAACGCTGCGAAACGCGTAATTAGTTATCTAAACATCACAAAAAACCTGAACCTCACATTAAATACAAATCAAGAACCACAACTCATCGGTTTTTCTGACGCTGATTGGGCAGGAGACACAAAAACCAGAAGATCGACTACTGGAAACCTTTTCATGCTGGGAAATAGTCCGATACAATGGTACTCAAAAAGGCAAAATTGCATTGCCTACTCATCGGCAGAAGCTGAATTCGTTGCTGCAGCTAGTGCAGGACAGGAAATGGCATGGCTAATAAAACTATTAGCAGACCTGGACTTACATCAAAATTTACCAGTAAAACTGTACGAAGACAACCAGAGCTGCATCAAGATGGTGGAGAACGAAAAATTCTCAAAGCGAACAAAACACATAGACGTTCGATATCACGCGATAAAAGAAATGAAAGAAGACGGTATACTAGACCTTCGTTACTGCCCAACACAAGACATGACAGCAGACGCCCTGACCAAGCCACTGGGCAAACCACAGTTTGTGAAACATCGAGAATCTATGCAACTATTACATGATGCATCCGAGATGGTTAAGGAAGGGTGATGGATTTATAACCATCTCA
This sequence comes from Maratus michaelseni, assembly GCA_963931845.1. NCBI lineage: Eukaryota > Metazoa > Arthropoda > Arachnida > Araneae > Salticidae > Maratus > Maratus michaelseni. Next base: position 183,941,050 of record OZ007594.1, on the reverse strand, counting down.
GATATCATTAACTGATTTCAAAACAGGAAGCAGTTCAAGGACATAAACATTTGAGCACGCAAATAAATACATTAAGTGACAATAAATCATTCTATAATGAACAAACTTTTCTATTTTAGACAAATCATCCTACTCAAGATAAACAATGATATTAATATGTGAAATATGTTCGCGAAATTAGTTTTAATATCAACCCACGCATGCTGCAGCTGTCTGACGTCATCAAAAGAACACTGATTCAAAAAAACTCTTTTTTATTATTAAGTTAGTTGCCCTTTTTATCTCAATAGAGAAAGATGTAATAATTTTAATCTGTTGCTGCAAAAGGCAGCTGTATGTAAAATGTTACTTGAAATTATTAAGTCAAAATTTTAATATAATTATCTATAACAAAAGTGATCAGTCTCAGGTGTGGACTCAATATAAATAATATACTTCATTAACCAATATTTATGTTTTTAACACTTTAGTATCGTTATAAATGGATTAACGCAGTTAAAAATGTGCACCAACCAGAAGCACGAGGAATACTGATGCTGAAGAAAGATAAAGGTAAGAAATTACCTATATTATTATATTAATTGTGTTTTCATGGCCAGAATTATTATTTATTTATCTAAGTATTAGCGCGCGTAACCTACAGCGTAGAGCAGAGGCGGCTTTTTTGCCAACATATTTGTGTTAATATGATTTTTTAAAACAATTTCCCTATGCATTTAACATTAGGCGCTGGGTCTCATGTGGCCGTAGCAGACGAAAGTAGAAGAGTGACGTGATCACTTCGGTGGCGTATTTACCTCTTTTCTCCTTGTTACCGCGAGGACACATTCTTTCGCCTTTCTTACACCTCTCCTCACCCCCTTCTACCCTATCTCTGTGTTTCTCTTTACCAAGCTTTCAACTATTATGTTCAAAATTGACACTGACCATTTGGTGGAAAATATAGAAAGAAAAACAATTAATAAATAAATATTATCTTTACATAAGATCAACTTAAGATACTAATTGTAATTCAATAAATAGCGACATAATCAAAAAGATTTCACTGAGTCACCAGATTTCACTAAGTCATAATCCTTTTCAAAACTAAATTCAACCACGCTAGCACGTGTTTTTATCCTACAGAATCGACAGGAAACTGTCGCTAAAAATTGCATAAAACAGAGAAGATTTATTTCTCGCTTCGGTTTTGCATTCGTGCATGGAAAAATGTGAGAAGTCTAGAAAAGAATCAGTTTAACTAAATATATGTTAAAGTAACTAAAAATTAACTATATACATTCACTACAATGCAAAATTTTAATTTTTTGTACATTTTGTACATTTATCATTTTACTAAAAACTTCGCGCATTCACTGTGGTTGAGTAAAAACACTTCATTACTCCACTATTGATGAACAAGAAAACTTCCTAACTCCATTATCGACGAACAAAAACTTCGCAACCCTACTATCGACGCGTTAAAATTTCGCAACTTCCATACCTTATTCGGAAAATTTTGAATTTTTCGCAAGTGCTGCTTTTTTTTTTTATTTAACAATTTTACTGTTTCAATCCACGCAAAATATACGTTTAATTTTTTTTTCTTTAATCCAGAAACACATAATAATTCTGAGGTCTATATTTAAAGATTTTATTTTATTAATGTTTTGCTTGTTATCCGTCATGTTTTACTTACTATATGAAGAGAAATCACACTACCATTTTAGAGTAAGATCAATAAAGTTTCACTCTCTTATTTGACATTTTTACCTCTCAGATATTTTTTTACTCTGAAAAAAGTGGCACATTTAATGTCATTTTCCAGAAGCCATCTCTCCTATCCAAAAAGGGAGAATGTTGAGAGGGATTTCTTTTCGACCTTTTTCTTCTCCCTGCGTAGCCAAATCTATTTTACCCTCTCTCTCCTTGTTACCGCGACGACATCCTTTCGCCTTTTTTCCCCTTTTTTTTCCCTTCTCTTCACCCCCTTCTACCCTCTCTCTATGTTTCTTTACCAAGCTTTCAACTCTTACGCGCAAAATCGATACTGTCCATTTGGCGGAAAATATAGAAGATGGGGGGGGGGGGGGAATTTGCGGATTCCTCAAAACAATTCGGCGCTTTTTTATTTTTTTTCCCCTACGTTTAGTGTATTTTGAAATATTGATTTTTAATTAGAACTTAATGATAGAATTTTTAATACTGTTTTATTATATTTCACGCAGTATAAATACAGGGTGCCCCAAAAAAATGTTACTCACACTTTAAACGACAATTAATGCAGTGTTTATTGAAGCTATTAACGGTTTAATGCAAAATATATAAATACAGTCATATTTAATACTTTGAATTTTTTCCATAGAAATTTTCTATGGAAAAATTTCCAAGTATTAAATATAAATTTATTCAATTATCGATGCTGGATTTTCTTCGGTTTCGTGTTTGTCCAAGGGTTGGTGGCTCACGGAAAATATTCCATCTTGTGCTGCGTTTGTAGCCTTGCCAACATATTATAGTGAGAAAGTTCCAGGCTGAGTATCGTTACTAAGTGGTTCAGTTGGTAGAACGTCAGTGCGCTATACTGATGACCTGGGTTCGAGTCCCAGCTTGGACACTTTTTCACTATGTTAGCTATACGCCTGTTAAGCAATTAAAAAAAAAAAGAATATTATATAAATACATTTTCATAAATGTTCAAGCTGACAACCACCACTCTCCAAACACAGCCAATACTGCAGATCAGCGTATTCAACAATGTTATGAATAATTTTATTTGCAAATGTGATACGTTATCTTTCCATTTCCCCTTCAACTCATCGAATGTGTCCAGTTTAGGCCAAAAAACATTATTTTTCAAATACCTCTATAACAAAAAATCCATTGGAATGAAATCTTAAAAACATACAGGGAAATCAATGCCACCTCTTCACCAATCCATCATCCATCTGTTGGGAAAATTACACTGAGCAGCGGTTCCATCTTGTTTAAAGTAAATCTCTTTTCCATCAAACAACTTTTTAAGGCGAAAAACTTCAATGAGTTTTCGGAAGTCAAAATATAGGTACACATTTTGGGACACTATATTTTAAATAAAAAGTGGTCACGAAATAGGTGACTCTATTCAAAGAAATGTTGCGCAAGTGCTTAGTAAAAATATCACCGTGAAACTTGATACCTGCATGAAATGGACCTTATGAACACGATGGATGCGTTTTAAAAAATAGTTCATATTTCGGCCGTCAAAATGAAATGCGGCTCTATTTGTCAGGAAAGCATGGTCATAAATATCCGTTTTGCAAAATTGTGTTTTAATAACGCATTAGCTTAAAGTTTTCGTTCAGTCCGTGCGCAATTTCCAGAAACACTTATGACAGCCATCTAATAAATCGAAAATTGGACAATTCGGAACAACAACGTGTGGGCTATTCTTTCCTCTTCAAGATTATAAAGGTACCAAGCGAGCAGTATAAGTGTGGCCATTGTTTTGTATTACTGAAGAGCTTTATTGTGTGAATTATTAGTTTTGTATTGTAAATATGGCACTTAGTGGTTGTGTTTGGAATTATGAATTCGCACGGAACCTTGATGACGGTCTGTTGCAGAAGTTTCCTTCTGGTCCTTGAAGCTCTGCCTGCCTTTGAACGTTCGAGGTGCTCCAATCTCTGTTTAAATCTATTTCTAATTGTGGACTTATGTGGAAAAGCAATATAGTCAAAGATTTTTTCCCCCTATGTCTATGGGCAATGAGGGTTTCATGTAAGGCCATGTGTAGCAATATTTTGACGTCAGCGCGCCAATCTAAAGTTAAATATTCCCCATACAAGCACATTGTCCCCCCCCCCCCCCCCCAATATGGGTTCCTTTTTCGCATGTAAGGTGGAACATGTGGAGTACTTGCTTCTTTTCAACTACAAATCAATTCGAGATTCATCCGTCAAACGTACAAACCCCCAATGATTTCTGACCCGATCGTTGGGAAAATAAACTGGTGGCTTGGAACCCGAATTAGACATTACGTCGGGTAACCCTATTTTATTGAACTTGACCCGATCCGCGGATCGGACTTGAGTATCTCTCTCTCCGCCCGCACCCTACGTTATACACGGTCGGTGCATGGCGTTTAAAACGTCACATGGAGTGGATCATTTTTACACTGAGATTGGTTGAGATTGTTGCTTTGCACCAATCACCGTGTAAAAATGATCCACTCCATGTGACGTTGTAAACGTCATGCACCGGCCGTGTATAACGTAGGTCGCGCTCTCTCTCTCTCTTTTCTCTACCTGTTGGATTTGCATCGATATGGGTTCGGATGTACCCATCTTTTCACAAAAACATTGTTTCGAATGAAAATAATTATATGAATATGAATAAGTAAATATGTATTAAGTTTACTTCGTAACAGATAAGATTGGTACTAGAGATTGTAGAGTACTTTTCCATCATTGCATTTAAATATTTAAAATTTTATTCATTTCCGGTTTCATCTCGGGTTCGGATTTTCATATTTCGGGTTCGGTTTAGTTCGAGAGGCGACAAAAAATATTCTGTTGAGTTCGGACCAAGTTTCGGTTTGAATTCAAATGAAATTTTAGGCATTCGTATCAGTATAAAAACAACTTCCTAAACTTTTTTTTTTGAGGGGGGCGGGGGGGGGGTAACATAAATAAAAATAAGACATAATTTCCAGTGGAATAGCTATTTCCGTTTCTCTCTGGGACAACTTGGAGAATAAAATGTATGATTATTCTCTCTTTTTTTTTTTTCCCCGGCTGCACAATGAGTGGTGTAATATGTGTTTGTCCGTCTTTATATCTTAGTCTATAACCCCGCTTTGTCTACTGCATAAATTTCATATATTTTGAACTGCATTTAATCTATAAAATTTTCCGTTTGTTTAATTAATTGAAGTCAGTGCCTATTAGATTTCTTTAGTGTGTTTTAGTGAGCAAACTACCTGCGATGTGATAACCGTGTTTTAAAAAGGAATTATGTACTACACTTCAATGATACATTCATATTTTATACTTAAAGAATTTTCACACTAGTTATAATGTGAATAGGACAAACAGACCAGGGCCCGACTTAGACTGTCTAGGGCCCCGAGGCAAACATTATTCTGTGTGTGTGGGGGGGGGGGTGCGTATCTATAGAAATTGTTCATTTGTTTTATCAAACACTGAAAACGAAGGTAAAAAAATGGGGACTTTTCCCAGAAAATACGGATATCTGGACTCTAGAAAGAACTGTTACTCTAGAAAGAATCCGGCAGGTGAGCGAATTATGATCAGTTTGTTTGATTGGCGCGTTTGAAAAAAGGATGGATTGGTTGACAGGAGTATTTGTTTGTAAACTTTCTCTTTCCTTATTTACAATGTTATAAGATGTCTAAAAGGAAAATGCCGCCAATTGTGCCGCCAAATCCTTAATGGTTTTAACTTGCCTCTTTATGAAGAAAGCATCAATACTGAATTTATTTAAAAAACAACTAACTATTAAATTGTTATAAGAAATATATAATCATTAGTTTTCTGATGATGTAGTTCGTTTTTTTTTTTTTTTTTTTCTTTTGCGGGGTAGGGGGCATGGGACATATGATGCAGAGACTTCCTTCCTAAATCTTTGAAAATGTAAGTAATTTGGCCACTTTTATTCAATTTTAACCATTTGACACTCTCTTAACAAAAATCTTCATTATGCCCATGGAAGGTGACTTCAAATAGGGGGGGGGAGGCAGCTGCCCCCCATGTCCTAGCATTAGTCAAGCCTTGAAACAGACTGATATATCAACTGCCTCGGGAATAGAAGGAATTTCACACGAGACCACAGGAGAAACAAACCTTTTCAAATATTCAAAAGAAAAAAATCCCTGACGGCTCGGCCTACAGGCACAGGTAGATTTCGAAGATACAGACCGTGGGGCGCCTGTTTGTTGGGAATTGCGTAAGAAATTACCTTTTTACCATGATACGGCAGATGGGAGCCGCCCACTTCGAAACCTAACTTGTTTGCAGGCGGAGCCGGCAGGGATTTTTTTTTGTTTTTATTTATTTTATTTTATTTTATTTATTTATTTTTTGCTATAAGGGTTGGTCCTATAAAAAACTTGCCAGTATAAAAGTTTTAGATAATATTAAGAGGATTAATAATAAATTTAAGCGGATTTGATATCTTTTGAATGGACAAAGTTATGATTTTTTTTCTTCTAAAACCCCCTCTTTTTCCCCCCTTGAGACCATTTTTAATGATATCAAAAATCTGTCATACATAAATTTTCGGCCCTTTTTCTAGAAGTAATAATAACTTTAAACGGATTCGATATGTATCATAATTAAGAAATTATGAGGTTTTTTCTGTTTTCATAAAAAGCCCCCCCATTTCCCCCTCTTGGTTCGATTTTGCCCATTAACGAACTTGACCGAGATTTTATGCCCCTTGATTTTATGTATCAGTTTGGAAGAGATTTATGCAGAATTTTTCCAGTTATCGTGTCCATAAAAAAGTGACATAGATAGATAGATAGATAGATAGATAGATAGATAAAGTTTTGAACTGGGGGTGGTTTTGGGTTCTGATAGTCATAATCGGCGTAGATCTGCAAAAATTTTTCAAAAATTCCAACTTAGGTGAGAATGTAATAGGTAGTGTTTCTTACGAAATCTACCTAATAAATGAATTATCCAAATCCGTGTGTTCATAGATTAAGTTATGCGTGAGCACATGTTTACATCAAATTGAATAACATCCGTTATTTGATATCGATTAGAAAATTGAAAACTACTTTTTGTGCCCTTGAATTATACAACCTTTATTTTATTATTATTAAAATTGCAATTGTGTGTGTAACTTTATTTATTTTTTTGTTATATTTTTCCCTTCTCATTTGTGAAAGACTGACAAAAGAGATGATGATGCCAAAGAAAATAACTAAGAATGCCCCCCTCCTATCTGCCCCCCATTTCGAATTTTAGCCGGAACTCCGGTGTAGAGTATACGCTATGTAACCATGGTTACCGATCTTGTGCTTCGATATGATCTGGTAATCGAATCAGGGCGTATTCTTTGAGTGGGAGTAAGGGGGAAACGGCATGGTCGATGGAGGATTTTTTGAAAGTTTTTCTTTTTCTTGACGGAATTTATTAAATGTTTCAAAAATTGAGCGGTACTCAACATCGATTCTAGTAGTTTACTTTCCGATTACCGCTGAATAAACTCTTTCGGATAAAGTTATTCATGTTTATGTTGTTACATTCATTGTTTAGATTTAATAATTTTTTGTTCAAACGAATGTAATTTTAATGTTTAAATTTTCACTGATATTCACAGGGACACAGTATGCTATATTATTAAAAGGATACTTGATATACTTGAAATAACAACTCGTATATAATGCCGAAACATGTGATACGTGTAAAATTTTTATTTTAAAAATAAGATTTTTTTCAATTTTAATAATTAAGAATCTGACAAAATAAAAAACCCTTCCTATCTCCGCTTTTCTTTTGTTAATTCGTTTTGTTCTAAACCTCGGAAGAATAATAAAGTCTTTGCGATTTGGCTAACAATACCTTGTTTATAAGCCAGCGATTAATTTCAAGCTGTAGACAGTAACCGAAAAAGATCTATATTAATATAATTAATATTTTTTAAATATTAAGTTAGTTTACATTATATTTTAAAAATTCTTATAATTTGTTTTTTCTGATTACTGATTGGATGTTCCCTGTTTTACATATGATATCTTAATTTAATTCTTTTTTTTTTTAATTTATCGATAAACTGCTAAAACGTTTTCTTTTATAACTCTGTATGAATAAAAAGTACATAAACTGTGCACTGTTCTGGACTCCTTTTAATCCAAGGAACTCAAAGTGTCAAAAGTAGGTTTACCACTGCAAATGTAAACTCAAAATTTTTAATAATAAGGAAAGAAGCTTGTCTCTCTCTCTCTCTCTCTGTGTGTGTGTGTGTGAGTGTGAGTGTCTGTCGAATGTGTTTTTGAAGAGACCGCTGCACGCAGAGCTACAAAATTTGGTGGGAAGGTACCTATGTAGTTTTGCACCTCAAAGTCCGATTTGGAATTTTTAACTAGATTTTTTAATGCGAGTTTTAGCATTTTTTGCGGCGTTGCTCGCAACCAACCAATGAGATCTCTTCTTTCACCAGGACCCTGATATTGTTATTTTCACACTGATAAAATAGCGGACTAGGCACTTTTCGGCCTCTTTCGAAAAACATCGAAATAATCAAAACGAAAATTTGCAAACGGAGTTTTTTTTTTTAAAAAACAACATTTATAAAAATCCATCAATTAGAACTAGAGATGGGAATGCTCATAAAAAACCCGGAAACTTTTGGAAAAAAACTGTTTTTTTTTTTTCGAAGGGGTATTTTTCAATTTTTCCAAATTGGAGAAATTGAAATTTAATTTATAAAATATTATACTCAACAAGTTATTAAGGCTGCATTATGATATTTTTTCTTTATATTTTTTCATGTTCAGTATCTACCATGGAACTGTTAACATAAAAATATGATCTGTAAGCAGTTTAGGAAGAACTTGAGATCCTTTACAATTTTTTCACCTTAAAACATAGGACCCTTCAAAAAATTCGGAATTTTTTTCAAGCTCCATTCTGAATCTTCCAGAAATGCGATGATTTTAGAATAACAAAACATGTCACATAACAGCTGAAATCGCCAATGAATCTCATATCTAGCTGTATTATACAGTACTGGCCAAAATTGTGGAAACCTTTTGGGGAAAATGTTTTTTTGAAGTTTGATGGCTCGTAACACCCAATATTTCTTAGTAATGCCATAAAAGCTATATACCACTAGAAAGATAATTTAATCAAAAATATCATGCAATACAGTTTGCACAATTCTAATTAATTTATCAAACGTTTATCAAACATAAAAAGGCAGTAAAATCTGGTTAGGTTGATGATAATGATTTTTCTTTTTCTTGAATGTAGCCAATGCATATGAATGTTTGGAGTGATTATAAATTTCATTAAAAAAAAATATACATACATATATATATATATTACTTTCATCTTAAGAATCTAAAACTAAAACCAAAACATAGGGTTGGTTTTGGTTTAGACTGGAAAGCTACACCAAAACTAAGTACACAAGAAATGAAAATTCTAATGGTCCAAAAAATATTTGTAATATTGTAAATTATAAATTTTTAAGCAATAGAAGATATAAAAATGATAATCTATATTATAAAGGACAAACCTGTCCACGTGTAACGCTGACGTCATTTTGCGAATGGCAACACTTGATGATGAAATTTCTGTTTAGCGATTATTTCTATAGTGTAATTTTTATAATTTCTAAACATTGCACATTTTCAATTTTTACACCGTTATATAGGGGAAAAAATTTACTTTCAAATACAATTTCTTTGAAAACTGTATTGTCATTTACTCATTTATTATAGCATTTTAAATTAAATTTCAAGCATGTTTTTTTTTTTTTTAAATCTATCTCTATCGCCTGCAGACGATTACAAAATAGTAATCCGTTTGCACTTTAAACAAAAGTTCAGCATTTGTTTCTACCTAATATTCAATAACGAAATTAAAACTTCATTATGCAATAAATAAAATAGTATAAATAAAACACAAATTTAACAGACATGTAAATGAAATAAGCACTTAAAACTGATGAAATTATCAGAATTAAAAAAAAACTGCTGTAGATAACGAAATTTTTAGCTATTTCTTTGGCTATTAGCTTCTGTCACGAGGGCAATACGAAATTACCACTTTTAATAAATTACAAAATTTTATTTAAATATAAAATTGACATATTTCATATAAAAATGCTCTTTGCTGTTGTTAGAGGGCGATTTTTAAAGAATTATTAAATGTAAAAAATCTATTAGAGTTTTCAATTTAAAAAAAAATGGTTTTCACCTATATTTTGTATCCCGGGAAACCCGGGTTGGATTCCCTAGTATTTATAATGTCACCACTACAATAATTTGTTTCTTTAAAATGGTGTCATTTAACATAGCAATACTATGTTTAGGGGATTTAAATTTGCTTTCAAACTGAAGTGATATTGGTTGAAACTCATAAGATATTTTTTGTTATTTTTTTAATTATCTCTGTTGGTAATTGAACAAATACAACTGAAAAATCATTTCAACAGAGACATGATATATTACAAACAATGGGGTTAAATTAAGCAAGAAAAGCTACTTCAAAAATTCTGAGAATAAAAGGCTAACTTTTAAGCCCTGACTTTTTTTTTTCTTTCTTTTTTTGTAATATATTCATGTAAACTGCAAAAAAATATTTTCTTTAGTATGCAGAAATTTAAAAAATGTTTATTATTTTATATTTTTTAAGAAAATGTAACTTATTTTTGAGAAACATTTCTAAGAAATCAATTTTTCCAGAAAAAAAAAAACGGAAAAAACTGTTTTTTTTTTTCGCCACTTCAAAATTTCCGGAAATTTTACATCTCTAATTAGAACCGAAGATATTAATTATTATTTCATTAATGAAAATAATTTTTTTCGAAGTCAACAGAACAGCTAGCTGTCTTTCACTGAGCGAGCGAGTCCAGGCTAGGGTTGCCAGGACAAGCGATGCGAGAATTAAAAAGCAGCAATTTTAACTCAGCGATTTTAAGATAAATACATATTTTAAAATGTATATAAGATACGAATTTGAAAATTGGTATATAGAAGCAAAATGATACATTGATTAAAATTTTCTAAAAATCGAAAAAATCTACAATTTTTTTTTTTTTTAAATATTTGCAATTTTTATTTTATAAAAATCATGATTTATTTTTTATTTTATTATTTTTTTTATGGAAAAAAAATAGCTATTTGACAATGGACGGAATAATTTTATTTAACAGAATTTGTTATATCTACGGGGATGGGAAGGTGTCGGGGAGGAGAAAGAGTTTTTATTAAATATCGCATTTATTGTACTTGACTGCGCACGAAAACGTTACAAGAGGAACGGTTCGTGCAGCGATTTTTAGAGTGTTTTCGCGTTTCATACTAGTTTTTTTTTCTTTCCCTTACAGGACCGGGCTTTGCCGGACGGATCAGCAAATCGAAACGAAGTGCATTTTAATAATTCTTTAGAATTACATAACATTTTTTTTCCTTTCATTTTATTTAGTGCATTATATTTTACATTATTTACCTCTTAATTTCTTTTTGCGTAATGACAAATATTTAGGACAATTAAGGAAGAAGAAATGGGAGTGTATGAATTTGAAGTAAAATATTCTTTTTGAAACAAAATGATACTGAAGCAATAAGCCATTGATGTCTTTTTTTTAAATGTAAAAATCAATAAATTCACATTTAATTCTTAAGTTACTTACATATACAGGATGTTCTTTCTTATTGTTAACCAATAGCTAATTTCGAAACCATTAGTTTTAAAGGTATAGTTCCAATTAGAGGTATGTGAAGTACCCGAAAATTGTGCGAACCTGGCAAAAAAACTTCGTGAACCCAAACCGGAAACACTTCAACACAAATTATTCGAAGCCGAAATGAAAGAAAATTAATCCATATTTTTTTTATAAAAACACATCATTAATAGTCAAATTACTCAATACACTCATTAATAGCCCGAACCCGACCCGAAAGATTCCAAACTCAATCCAAAACCGACCCGAAACAGACCCGCAATGAAAAAAAATTAGAGTCAAACGAACCCGACCCGCGCCTTGGGTTGGGTCGGGTCGTGTTTAGGTAAAATTGGGTTTCCCAACCCGTTGCAGGATTGTAGTTCCAATTGCAAAAATGTTTTAAGTGTTGTTCTTCACCATACGGGGAGAAACAAAACAAAACATACACCTTTATTAAATATTTTTAAGAAGTCGATAAAATTTGAATTTTTGTTTTCAAGTAAAAATTTAAAAGTTCTTAAAAATAGTTAAATTCTACAGGGTTTTTCAAAACAATTAAAATTTAAGGAGACATTTAAAAAAAATTCACTACGTCGACATTTGACGGCTGCTTTCTGAGTGTGAAAACCGAATTTTGATAATTGTATAAAGTAATAATTTTAATGATTTTAATATACTTTCAACTTAACGTACCTTAATGTCAGCATATGTTGAATACGAAATGAGTGAAAATTACGTTATTTATATCTCAGTTGTCAATAAATGTCTGGTAGGATAAAAACCCAACATTACTTTCATCACGGAAGTCTCTTGTCTTTTTCAGATTAAGTTAATATTTGAAAACTTTTTTATCTGACGATGAAAATTTACAGAGATATAAACTGAATGCGTGTAAAGCAAATCCTTTTAATTTTTAAATTATAGTAAGAATTTTGGGACTATTGGGAAAATGACTCTTTTGCGTATTCGTATAAGTAAAATGCTTCAAATTTATGTATGAAAAGGCATGTTTTCTTTTGAAAAATGATTCAGTTTCAATGACAGATTTTTGCCACTTGAATAGTGTAAATGCAAAATTCACGCTCTCCACATAACCTAGTTTTTAGAAAAATGCAAAAAATTGATTATTATTAATAAATATGATATATTGGCACAATTTTTTTGTGTGATATATTTATTGCCATAACAACTAGTTGCACATAGTCCGAAACCTGTAATAATTGTGGTAAAGCTAGAATTTAAATTTAAATATGGAAAATGTGAGTTTTGCAGCAAACTTTTATGGGTAATGTTAGCTATAAACCAAAGCAGTTATGAATTTAAAAAAACAAGACCCCCCCCCCCCCACACACACACACACACACACATTAAAAAAAAAAATCTGAACATTAGTTTTCATTATGTTATTTTGGAGGGTAATAAACAACAAAAATCGAAAAACATTTATTAAAAATAATTTGTGCAAAAATTTTACTATTAGACATGGTTCAACTTCTTCACTGTCATTAAAATAGTGCAACATTTTGCACTACTTCTTACTTCTGTGCCTCCCTGATTGGTTGAATTGGAGAGTGTGAGTTTTGCTGCAAAACAGTTGTTGGATAATGTGAGTTATGCATCAAATCGAGGTTTTCAACATTTTTTTTTTTCAACCTTAATATGTTTTTTATGGTCCCTAAATCACACTATTATAGTCCAATGCGCCTTAAAAAGACGAACACGGTGATATGAATAACTCAATACCTTAAAAAAAGTGGATAATGTGACTTTTGCATCTGCACCATTCATTTAGTCCCTTTAACCCCTTGGGGACGGGCGACACGTATACGTGACGCATAAGATGCTCAGAATCCTCGACTATTCTCACCAGTTATTTTTTAATGTAAGCTTTGACCTATTTAATGGTAGCATTCCTGCAATTCAATTAGGCGAAAATTTCTGTTTTAAAAAACCGGTAGCAAAAGCTTAAAAATTCCGTAAAGGACGTCCGTCGGGAAGGGGTTAATAGTTTCACTGCGTGGTTTATCTCTGAAAATTAAAACAATTATCTTTTGTGGTGTGGTACGTTAATCTTAGTCTAGGCTGAAAACAAAAGTGAAAAGTGTAACTTAAAAAAAAAAAAAATCATTGTAATATGCTACATTTTTATGGATGAAATTGCTGATATACTTTTATATATGTAATATTCTTCGATGAAAATTATATATAATATTCTTCAAATTTCCGGATTTCTTGTACTTCTATGTTTAGGATTTTTTTTTTTCATTATCTCCGTGCAATGGACGGGTTTACTTCTAGTATGTACGAGGGAAAGTCATTAAGTAAGTCACAAAAGATAATTAAATAACAACTTACAATGATATTCACTTCAAAACTATTTTTATTTCTCAACATATTCTCCACCAATATTTATGCACTTATATCACCGTTTTATCAGTGCCCCAACATCAGCTGCATAACATTCTTTGGGTTGCTGTCTCAGCCACATTAGGACTTCAAGTTGAACACAGGCCCAGTGGCAGAACTATCTTCAAGTGTCTGCAACGCTAATAATGTTTTCAAAAATATTCTGCAATACGCAATATATCATATAAATCTATTCTTGCTGCTGTTGTAGTTGTAGTGCTAATTAATTAAGGTATCAGCATTTATCTGCCTTTCTGAGTAAAAAAAAAAATTCTGAAATTAACAGCAAATACTTTGAAAGGTTACAGCAGAGGGGGGAAGGGAGAAAATCCCCTCTCGGCAATAATTTTTCTTGTTGCAGGTTGGATTAACTCTACTTTTGATTCAAGTCGATTTCAGGCTGAGTGTATATTCTTGCAAATTGGGTTCGGGTTAACCCGATTTTTCAAAAGTTAGTTCAGTATATTGTTTCAGATTAAAAACTATGCCTATATTAATAAGCATAGAACTTTGTGTGTCTGCTGTTTTCTAAAGGAATGCTGCATCTTTTCCGGGACTATTTCACAAAATTCACGTTTTTTTCGTGAACCTTTGACGAAATTAGCGTTTCTTTTTTACCCCGCGATCCTTTGGTGAAATTCATGTTTTTTTTCGTGGCCCTTCGACGAAATTCCCACTTTTTCCGTGATCCTTTAACGAAATTAGCATATTTTTTTTTGCGGCCATTTGACGAAATTTACGTTTTCTCTGTGGCCCTTTGATGAAATTCGCATTTTTTCCACGATCCTTCAACGAAACTCATGGGTTTTTTTACAGTCTTTTGACGAAAATCAAGTTTTTCCGCGGCCTTTTGACGAAATTTGCATTTTTATCACAATCTGTCGACAAAATTAGCCATTTTCCCAGATCCTTTGTGGAATTTCACAATTTTTCTTTGGCCTTTGGACAAAATTTGCGTTTTTTCCGTGATCCTTCGACGAAATTTGCCGTTTTTTCGAGACGCTTCGTCGAAATTTACCGTTTTTTCGAGTTCCTTCAGCGAAATTTGCCGTTTTTTCGCAATCTGTCGTCAGAATTCTCCGTTTTTTCGCGATCCGACGACGAAATTTGCCGTTTCTTCGACGAAATTGACCGTTTTTTCGTGATTCTTCGACGAAATTAACAGTTTTTTCTATGATCTTTTGACGAAGTTGGCGTTTTCTCCGTAGCCCTTCGGCAAAATTCGCATTTTTCCGCGACCCTTCAAAGAAACTCATGCTTTTTTGACGGCCTTTTGACGAAAATAGCCATTTTTCGCGAACTTTAAATGAATTTCACGTTTTTTCCGCAATTCTTCGAAATTCGCCGTTTTATTCGCGATTCTTCGACGAAATTCGCCGTTTTATTCGCGATCCTTCGACGAAGTTTGTCGTTCCTTCGCGTAATTTACCCGCTATAGCGCGTCTGCGGCATCGCTGTATGTTTTTAGTCTGCAGGTGGCCTAAAAAGTCTGCGACGTCCGTCGCAGCGTCGCGTACATTCTGCCACGGGGAACACAGGAGACAATTCAAAAGTTTGGTTGGCAACTTCTTCAACATCCACCATACAGCTTCAACTTAGCCCCAAGCGATTTTTATCTGTTTAGTCCACTAAAAACCATCTTGGAAGCAAGATGATCTTCACAGATGATGAAGTCCTAATGTGGCTGAGACAGCAAGCCAAAGAATGTTATGCAGCTGGTGTTGGGGCTCTATTAAAACGGTGAAATAAGTGCATAAATATTGGTGGAGATTATGTTGAGAAATAAAAATAGTTTTGAAGTGAATATCATTGTAAGTTATTATTTAATTATCTTTTGTGACTTACTTAATGACTTTCCCTCGTATATATAAGCATATATATAAGTAGTTATAAATCCATTCAACATATGCAATTAAATGAAATGCACAACATTAATTTTATGGTACTTCAATAAAAGAGGGCGAAATATGTGTGCTTGAATATGGTAATTTAAGTTCGAGAGAGAAAAAAAATGTAAATCCGGATTTTCAAATACATTTTTTTTTTTCAAATTTCCGAATTTATTGTAGTTAAAGATAGCATGCTGCGCATTATACTATATGTGTGTGTGTGTGTGTGTTGACAGGAGGCTAAAATGAAATAATTACTTGAACGACTATTGGATGAAAATAGCTGACTCGGGGACCTTTTCATTTACCGGACATCGTTTGTTAATCCGTTCCATCTTACATAGCTATCTGTTCCACATAAACGGCCGGGAGCAGTAAATATTAAAAGACTTACATCTCGTAAGTTTGGTAGGTACCAAAACTACCAAAAGTCTGCCCTTTTTCGCGCGAGTTTTTGCTTATATATTCGAGCTTGCAGTATTTTCCTGCAGGTGGCGAAGGTTTCAAATTCGGAAATACTTTAGCTTTAATTGGTTAATTAGCTTTTGGTTGATGTGTGGCCAAAGGCCCAGATCCGCATTATACCCGACTTCAAGTTGCATTTGTCAATATTTTTACTCTTAAAGTTCTTCAGATTTCATGAACGAACGTAATAAATGTGGTATCGCGAAACAAACTTAAAAGGGGCAGTTTCAGAATTAGACATTTAAAAGTTAGAACGTGTTTGTTTTTTCCTATCAAAAAGAAAGTGCGCATCGTACACGCGTGCGCATTATATACGGTAAAAAATGTGCTAGTAAAAGCATAAATTGGATAAAATGTATCCGTATTTAGCGAAAATGTTTTCTAAAATTTATGAAATATTTTTTATTTAATTTATTCACACTTCCTTCCTATTTTTTTTTAATAAAAAAGTTAAAAAATATATCAGCAAGAATTTAAATTTTAGAACATCACTCTTGGTGACTT
Organism: Maratus michaelseni; assembly: GCA_963931845.1. Taxonomy (NCBI): domain Eukaryota; kingdom Metazoa; phylum Arthropoda; class Arachnida; order Araneae; family Salticidae; genus Maratus; species Maratus michaelseni. The sequence goes on along the minus strand of OZ007594.1, from coordinate 183,924,404 downwards.
GTAAAATCTAAAGTAACTTGCATTAACTTATATCTTTTGTTTATCCCATTGTACGCTTTTCATGAAGCTTCGAAATAGCTGTAACGAAATTTATTATGACTGTGTTTTCTTTACACGATACGCATTTCCTCCAAAAATACATTTAAAAAAATTGTACACATCTTAAATCACAAATTTCTTATTTTGTTCTTTTTTTTATGAATACTAATGATTCAAAACTTCTCCAGACTAAAATGATTTAAATTATTCCGTATCAAACCGAAAGCAAAAAATTCGCCGAACAAGCCGAATATCGAATAATGGCCAAATATTTGTTGAAAGCCTAATTAAAATTATCTTTAATTTAATTAAGCTATATTTTACTACATATTTTAAAAATATATTTTCGTAAAAAAATTCTATTACATAATAATGAGGCAACAAACATGAATATAAAATACAAAAACTTACCAAAACTTTATTGGTTTCCTTTTAAAAAACTGTTTTTATATTTATCTGGGGGCGCCAATTAGGGGTGAAGGGGGATGGGGGGCGGGCAGTTCTCACCCACCGCTCAAGAAGTTTGCAATTTCAGAGTGTATGAGTCATTATAGGTGATACTCAAAAGATAATTTCAGAAATTGCATAAAAGGCTAAAATAATTTGTCAGATTTGATTAAAATACACCATGTCCCAAAAATTTAGACAATCAGTAAAATTTGCATTAACATGAAAAGTAATAAGGTACAATTAAAATTCGTGAGATAGGTAATAAATAAAAGAAATTTTGCTGATATACACATATAAATTATGATCAAAGGTTTGAAATTATAAAATATACATTAAATTATATAACAATGTGCTGTCCCAAAAGTATAGACACCTGTAGTATTTTTGGTTTTACATGTATAAATGTAACTAAAAACTTACTTTTTATATTTAATTGTATTGTCACGACACTTTATAACATCAAATACACGTTGTTCCATAGAATTAACTAAGCATTGCATTACAGAAGGAGGTATTTCATACTACGCTTTGTCAATTTCAATATTTAATTCATTTACACATGTATATTGCTTTCCATTTTGATATATTTTACGAGATAACATCCCTCATATGTTCTCCATGGGATTCAAATCTGGACTAAGTGCTGGCCTGTCTAATAGTGTGATATTGTTTTGCCTAAACCATGTTTTCGATTATGTGGAGGTATGGATGGTTACCCCATCTTGTTGGAAAACACAGTCCGGTCCTGCTAGCAAATCCATAATTGGCAGTAAATTGGTACGTAAAATATCCTGATAATCCTCTGATTTCATTTTTCTGTCCATAACTCCTAGAAATGTTTGGCCATTGAAAGAAAACCCTCCCCAAGTCATTACGGATCCTCCGCCTTGTTGCCTGCTGAAACAGTTCTTGGGTTCTTTTCTTAGGTCATGCCAGTAAAATTTATGAACATCAGGGCCGTCTAAATTCCATTTATTTTCATCACAGAAGATGACAGAAATCCATTTTTTACCGTATGACATATGCTTTCTAGTCCAATTTAAATGTGCATCTTTATGTCACTGCTTTAAGCAAGGTTTTGTTTTCATTCTCCTGTAAACAATATTTGTTGGAGCTTTAATTCTGTGTACAGCACTTTTTGAAATTCTGGAAATTGATGCAATTTTACGCACAGATAAATTATCAACTAAAGTCATTTTAAATAACATTCTATCATCACGTAACATTGTTTTCTTTGGTCTTCCGACTCGCTTTCTAGTATTTCATGTTCCATCTGTTCTCAAAATTCTATAAATACTGCTCAAGAATCTCTTTATTCTTGTCGATATTTGTACAGGATTTTGTCCTTGCACTTTTAAATGTAAATAACTTCACCTTTAGAAATTTCTTTAGAACGTGGCATTTTTATCAGAATACGCAAGAAATGTATTTTCCGAATCATAAACAAAACAATATATTGAACTCATTTTATTCCACAAAATTTCAATAAATTATTATGCTAAAAATACAGCCGACGATATTTCAATTAAAGGGAAAAATTATTCTGCATTTATAGAAGCAAACGAAAATAAAAATATTTTATTTTGTGAACAAAAATGTAAAAAAAACCTGCAATGCTGTATTGTGTCTATACTTTTGGGACAGCACATTGTTATATAATTTAATGTATATTTTATAATTTCAAACCTTTGATCATAATTTATATGTGTATATCAGCAAAACTGCTTTTATTTATTACCTATCTCACGAATTTTAATTGTACCTTATTACTTTTTATGTTAATGCAAATTTTATTGATTGTCTAAACTTTTGGGACACGGTGTAGAAACATTAGCATTAAATAAACACTTTAAACACAGAAGCTAATAATTATTAATATTTTTTGCTGAAGCCTTGCGATTGCAACATTCTTAAAGTGGAACACATCTATCAGTAATGAGTACTTTGGATAATTTTTAAAATATATATGTGAGACTAAATCTGTATCAATTGCTTCTCAGCTGTTTACAATATGGTTTAAAGTAATTTTTGCCAAGAAAATTTTGAATTGGCACCACAGCTTCATATATCGAACGATGGTACAGTAAATTACTATAAATTGTGCACATCTATTTTGCAATTACTCAGCAATAATATAGGCTTGTCGTGATTAAATTGAAGATAATTTTGGCTTCTTTCTCAGACAATTATTTAAATTAAAAAATATAAAATGTTATGTCAGATGAAACAGCAAAAATTAACCAAATCAAAATTAAAAAAAAAATAATAATAAAAATACATTAAAATTTAACTTAAAACGATTTTAAGTGACACTTATCCAACTTATAATGTATTTTAGTAGCAGAGCAGAATTAAAAAATGCGATTTTACGTGTGAAAATTTAAAGGCGATGGTAACATTGGCGCACCCACGGGGGGGGCTAAGGGGGCTGAAGCCCCCCCCAGACGCTGAAACTTAATAATGAAGTAACTATATAAAGTTTTCTATAAAGTTATAAAAAGTTTTTTTTTTTTTTTAAGATCTTTAGAAAATGTTTAAAACCTTTGTATCTCATTTTATCTTTATTCTCAAAATTTTTGCCGTTTTCGACATACGTTAAGCTTAAAGACTTATAGCGGTACTCTGATTCTCTCAGTTCTGAGTACACATCCATCATCCATATTTTTAGCACGGTCAAGCGATTCAAGTACAAAAGAGGGTGGTATTTCTTCTACGTTGTACATCTGTTTAACGGACAATACGACCCATTCAAGGTCGATAAACGATTGGCACTATCCATTTTGCAAAACATTGAAGTGGGGTGCTGGAGAAATGACAGCCCCACACTAAAAACCTTTTATTACTCTAGTACAAATGAGGTACAAACGAAACGATTGTTGGTACAAACGAGGTATAAACGATTGGCCCTATCTAAGACTCCTATAATACTATTATAGGAGCTCTAGCCCTATCCATTTTGTAAAACATTGAAGTGGAAGAGGGGGGGGGGGCTGGAGAAATGGCAGCCCCACACTAAAATCTTTTTATAACTTTAGTACAAATGAGGTGCAAACGAAAAGATTGTTGGTACAAACGAGGTATAAACGATTGGCACTATCCATTTTGTAAAACATTGAAGTGGGGGGGGGGGGGGGGGGGGGCTGGAGAAATGGCAGCCCCACACTAAAATCTTTTTATTAATCTAGTACAAATGAGGTGCAAACGAAAAGATTGTTGTTACAAACGAGGTATAAACGATTGGCCCTATCCATTTTGTAAAACATTGAAGTGGGGGGAAGGGGGGGGGCTGGGGAAATGACAGCCCCACACTAAAATCTTTTTATTACTCTAGTACAAATGAGGTACAAACGAAACGATTGTTGGTACAAACGAGGTATAAACGATTGGCCCTATCTAAGACTCTTATAATACTATTATAGGAGCTCTAGCCCTATCCATTTTGTAAAACATTGAAGTGGAAGAGGGGGGGGGGGGGGGCTGGAGAAATGGCAGCCCCACACTAAAATCTTTTTATAACTTTAGTACAAATGAGGTGCAAACGAAAAGATTGTTGGTACAAACGAGGTATAAACGATTGGCACTATCCATTTTGTAAAACATTGAAGTGGGGGGGGGGGGGGGGCTGGAGAAATGGCAGCCCCACACTAAAATCTTTTTATTAATCTAGTACAAATGAGGTGCAAACGAAAAGATTGTTGTTACAAACGAGGTATAAACGATTGGCCCTATCCATTTTGTAAAACATTGAAGTGGGGGGAAGGGGGGGGGGGGGCTGGGGAAATGACAGCCCCACACTAAAATCTTTTTATTACTCTAGTACAAATGAGGTGCAAACGAAAAGATTGTTGGTACAAACGGGGTATAACTGATTGGCACTATCCATTTTCTAAAACATTGAAGTGGGAGGGGGGAGAAGCGGCAGCCCTACACTAAAAATCTTTTATTACTTTAGTACAAATGAGGTACAAACGAAAAGATTATTGGTACAAACGAGGTATAAACGATTGGCACTATCCATTTCGTAAAACATTGAGTTGGGGAGCTGCCTTTTCTCCAGCCCCCCCCCCCCCTACTAAAAACCTTTTATTACTCTAGTGCAAATGAGGTACAAACGAAATGATTGTTGGTACAAACAGGTATAAACGTTTGGCACTATCCGTTTTGTAAAACATTGAGGTGGGGGGGGGGGGACTGGCCGTTTCTCCACCCCCCCCCCCCCCCACACACACACTAAAAACATTTTATTACTTTAGTACAAACGAGGTATAAACGGTAATATTTTCGAAATTCATAATATTGGTAATATTTTCGAAAAAATATGAGTGGTGGAGGGGCTGGCGAAATGCATCTCTATTTTATTAGTACTTCTGGTTATACAATTTTTTTAGCATCATTCGGGTTAAAACATTTAACTCAACGTATAAAAAAATAGCCATAGTTTTAAATTTTATATTTGGAGAATTTATATCATCAAAGCTCGAGAAAATCATCTAAAATTAGAATAATTCACCAGCACTTCATCACTAGCATGGTAAGCATACATATTAATTTCTTTCTAAGGATAATTACACTAGTATATTCGTAAGCATAAAGTTTCAAATTTATTAATAGCCAAGAGAGGGCATATCCCGCTGTCTGCCCCTCCCTCCTGTGCCGAACAAGGTACTAATTTACTGAGTCATGGACACAAACAAAAATAAAAAATGCTAAGACAAAATTGCGATGAATCGGTGAAGAATTCCGTTTTATACAGCTTTTTGTTTTAGCAGGTAAACTTTCGAAGTGTTTCTTTTGCTGAGACAATGGAATGTTTGCGATCAAGACAATATTACGTTATAAACAAGTTTCATTTACACAAGTTAAACAGTATGGGGTTATTTACACAAGTTTTACGTATAGAGTTTAACTAGTGTAAATGAAACCTGTCTATAACGGAATATTATCTTAATCACAAACATTCCATGGTCCCATCGAAAGAAACACCTTTACAGTTTACCAGCTAAGACGAAAACGGGGAATTTCTCACCGATTTATTGCAATTCCGTCTTAGCATTTTTTACTGTTTTTGTATCCATTGTATCCAAGCCAAAAAAAGACTCCATATTATAAAACTGACTTGTTTTCCTATTCACAATAGATGTAAATTGTCATGTTAACGGTTTTTAGCTCACAGGCTATCAAAGCCTGAGAGCTAATGGTCGCCGGTTCTGTATGTACGTAACGCGATAACTCTTGATAGAACTAACCGCTTTGCTTCAAATTTTGTTTATAGGTTCATTGTGATAAGGCGCTTCCCTGATTAGTTTTGGGGGTTCATTAGTTAATTATAAGGGGGTACGGGGGATGATCCCCTTGTTAATATATTGTCAATTTCTTTATTTTTCGAGGGTTTATTTCAAATTTTTTGAAATAAGAGTATAATATACAATTAGTGTGAATAGCCTGTGAGCTCAATGCCCTCAGTTTAACTGGGCAGTTTTCTCTTTATTTATTAGCTCACAAGCGATCAAAGCCTGAGAGCTAATGTGCCCACCGGTTCTGTATGTACGTAACTATGTATGTACGTAACGCGATAACTCTTGATAGAAATATCCGATTTGCTTCAAATTTTGAATATAGGTTCATTCTGATAAGGCGCTTTCCTGATTAGTTTTGGGAGTTCATTGGTTAAGTATAAAGGGGGAGGGAATAGGGACTAATCCCTCCCCCTTAATTTATATAAATGGATTTTTCATGCAGAATTATCTGATTTGCTGCAAATTTGGTATACCTGTTTATTCTGATATTAGATTTGGAAGTTCATTGGTTAAGTATAAAGGGTGAGAATTGGGGACATAACCCCCCCCCTTAATTTAGCTAAATGGGAATATCATGCAGAATTATTCTTTGAAATAAGAGTATAATATACGCAATCAGTGTGAATAGCCCCGTGAGGTCAATGCCATCAGTTTAACAGGGCACTTTTCTTTTCTTTTCTTTTTTTAATTAAAAAAAGTTTTAAAAATGAATTGAATGTTCATAATATTAATTAATTAACTGAAGAATAGTTTTCTCCCTGTAAATACACAGCGGCAAAAAACCGTTGATACTGAAAAATAAATAAGTAGATAACATTTTCTGTTATTCATATCAAAGTTCTATTTGCAGTAACAGGCTAACTATTTTATTATAAAATTATAATCCTCTGTTTTCTTCACAAAATGTTTCATTCTGTTCATTTATGATAAATAATATACGTTTTATCATATGTTCAAATTCAAACGATATCGAATTACTGATGATGAAGCAGAGACGCACAAGAGCAGTCATCGTAATTTCATTACGTTGCTGCACTACAACGAATACCGTACTATTACATTACATAAAATATTATATTACAGAATATGTCAGCTTTATATCGTAAAATAAAGCATTTTTGTAACATTTTTCAGTAATCGTAAAGTATAAAGGAAAAAAGGAAAAAATCTGCACATATCTATAAATAATTAACAAATTTTGTATCACTGATGGATATCAGAAGTGATTATAGTAAATTTCAGCTACTGTTGCAGTGCGCAAATGCAGATGATCACTTGATCACCGACTCGTGCACTGTAAAAAATAAATTCTAAAATAGAACAAAAAATGACCCAAATTGGGTTGTAAGATATCTGGGTGCAGCAATGTTCCAAATTGGAAAATACCTCTTTGTGACCCAAAATGTGTTAAAAAAGTATCCATTTTGGGTTTATGGCAGAATCCAAATTGGAATTCAGAGTTTACCCAAAATGGGTACAATGTTAACCCATTTTGGATATACTTTGAACTCCAATTTGGGATCTGTAATAAACCTAAATTAGAATTCAGAGTATACCCAAAATGGGTTAAAATTGTACCCATTTTGGGTAATCTCTGAATTCCAATCTGGGTTCTGCAATAAACTCAAAATGGACACTTTTTATGCCCATTTTAGGTCACAAACAGATACTTTCCAATTTGGAACATTACTGAACCCAGATATCTTACAAACCCAATTTGGGTCAGAAAGACACTCTTTCCAATTTGGAACGATGCTGCACCCAGATATTTTACAGCCCAATTTGGGTCATTTTTTGTTCTATTAAAAAAAAAAAAAAAAAAATCCACAAAATATTACAAATCCTGAAAACTTATGAAGAACAAACATTAAAACTTTTTTTTTTCTTTGGGGAGGGGGTAATTTTCCCCCTAAATTAAAAATGACATAAAACCAAATTCAAATGTTATACAAGACCAAGACTTCAAAACACTGATAAAATTAAGCTAAATTGAAAATTAACTGCCATAATTTTATTTTAAGGCTTTAAAAAGTAAATGCATTTTATATTATTGGAAACAATGAAAATCTTTATTAAAAATTGTTAGGATATACAAGTAGATCTTATTTAGCAATTATTTAATTTTAATTGAGATTTCAGTGCTGAAATATAATTTTAATTATCAATCTAAATATATTAACATATTTCTGCACTTATCAACAAGATCAGATATTAAGAAATTATGCTTAGATTTTTAAACAATGCCAAATTTATGAAATTGCGTAAGAAAAAAAATGTTATTAAAAATAAAAAATTTCTTTTCAAAATCATCTACTTTGCACTTAACATTTTAACAAACAGATTATATTTAAGTAAGCACAGTTTTAACATAACTGTGTGGTGGATCTGCCAAATAAACTATCAGACAAAAATTTGATTTACTTGAAAAAGTATTCTATTTTGAAGAATAAATATGGACTTGGGAAGAGTATACTTATAAAACTCCTTAAAAATGTAAAACAAAAATAAGGAAATACAAGCACCGTTTTACAACGGGAAGCCAAATACGAAAAAACCATATTTAAAATTCAAAATGATGATCAATCGCAAAGGAAAAAAAAAATTGTATTCCTCAGTGCTTAGGTCAGATATTAAGAGATTTCTTAAAATACATGAGATATAAGATGCATTCAATAAAAATCCAACTTGGCAATTTTTTTTTTTTTTTTTGGAGGTGTGTTTATAATTATATAAATACATATCATGTCTATGTCTGTTTGCCCGCATATAACATCGCAAGAACTACGCAACCGAATGGTTTGAAATTTAATATATAATCGTTGCAGAAATTTATCGAGTCATTTCAAATAATCAAAACTTAAAAAGATATTAATAAAAGTTTTGTTTTCTTTATTCTATTAAATCCTATCATATGTAATCTATATCATAAAAACGCAAGTCATGTGACTGAAGAAAACAAATATACAGCCTCACCACTTCTTTTTCCATATGCCAAGCAGCTATTTCTATTCAAAATAATTTTTTCGAACAAAGTGCATAAAAGTTACATTCTTAGAAAGATTGTTCAAAAAAATTGTTTGCATGAGAGATGATTTGAATCTATACATTCAAAAATGTATAGATTCTCAGTTAACTTCAATGGAAATTAGGTTTACAGCCAAATATTTCAATCTATTAAAGTAAATAAACACATAGATTTGTTCATCACTTATTGTTGAGTCATAGAAATAGTAAACCATGAAGAAAATCATTCGCAAAGCAAGATCTCCAGGGTGAATTTTGCAGTGCTGTCTGGTGTCAGGGAAAAAAATAGATATATTCGTATCTGTGAACATAGCATACATACATCTAAGCTCTACAGATCTGGTTCCCAGTCTGAGCAGTCCCTCTTAGGCATTCAAATAAGGGAGGGGGAAAAAAAAGACATGCTCAATTTCTCTCATAACACTTCATTTCACTGAAATAATAACAATGATTTTTTAACAATTTTTTTGTGAAATTTTTATAGTACAAATGCACCTCTTTTGTCATGTTTAACATGTGTTCTTATTTAGAAACTATGTAAACGAAACACATTTTCCTTTTTTTTGGTAAAGGCAGAAGACTTTTCAGAAAATACTGTCAAAGGTGATGTTTTAAACCAAATACATGCTGCGGTGATGCGAGCAAGGAGAAAAACGTGTACGTGTTATGTGACTTGAATCGCTTATAAATCGATAAGTAATTTATTTATCAAAAAATTGAAAACTTATTTTAATTCAAAATCGCTTCAATAGTCAACCTTCCAATTTTATGCCTTTGCATTTTAAAATAAGCCAGAAAATATGTCAGAAAGTTTTGTGTTGTTGAGCAGGTCATTTGATAAAATAAAAATCATATTCACCTTTCACTACTAAAAGCTAAAACTTTGCTTTAACCAAATTTCTTTATTAAAAATCTTAAAATAATTTCAATGTAACTGAAAAACTTATTTGTTATTGGAATGTTTGAAAAGAAACACCAATTCTCTAGCTTTATAAGTTTCTAAAGCGATTAGAGTTCAGAGTTAACCAAACTTGGATTTATTAGATTTAAATAAAATAATTTTAAATCAGGTCTTTTTATATATTTTTTAAAATTTTAGTTGTTAATTAGCTTACTTTTATAAGCAATTAAGATTGAAATTATATTTAAAAAAATATATAAAACATTTCAGACTATTAGTAAGTAACCATAAAACCATTTTTATTTTCCAAACTTTTCCTTTTTAAAAAAAACAACAAAAAAGAAAAACATTGGAATACTGAACCATGTATTATTTACATGTGCACAAGGAAGTAACGAGATCTCTACATAAATATCAATAAAAATACTTTTGAATGATCTATATTTATTTAGTGTAATGTTTCCCATATCCTCACAGAAAGTCTCCATGTTTTTGTATAAGAAATTTTACATAAGATTTAGATATTTTTAATAGGTAATAGGCATTAACAGGGATGCAAAAATCTATGCGCCAATGGACTGATTCCCATCACTAAATTTTATTAGTATTCTTCGTCAAATTATTAGTATACTTCACAGAAATTTTATCAGTATTCTTATTAGGCAAAGAATACTAAAAATTTAGCGGTGGGAATAAGTCCATTGGGGCCTAGACTTTTGCACCCTTGTGCATTCATATTTTAACATTTTTCAGCTAAAAGCCTTTATCCTTAAATTAGGATTTTTATTTTAAAGTGATATTTCATTTAAATAAAATTCAAAAAGCATAGATTTTGATTTTTGTATCCCCCACTCCTTCAATTTATGTATTTTTGTCAAAAAATAATATTTATTACAGAATATTTTGACTTAAATTTGAATTTTTTTAAAATTTATTTATCAATAATAAAAAATAAAAAAAAATAGTTGATTGAAATAAATGAACCATGAAATTAACCCCCTAATGAATAGCTTGATAAACTATTTTTACAAACTACAAATTAAAAATATAATGACTTTGAACTTAGATAAAAGAAAGCTAAACTGCGAATTCAGCAACAAATACAGTTTTTAAAAATACATTTTATTTTATTGGAAACTAACTGAAAATTTAAGCTTAGTCAAATAAAAATCTAATTTGCTCAAATACATTAAACTGCAGACATTAACAATATTTGATATTTGCTATAATAACTACTATATTTGAAATTCAAAATTTTTTAAACAGTACTAATATAATAATGAATATAAAAGTATTAATTATTCATTTTTTTCTCTCAGGCTAACTGGACAGAAAAAATAAAACACACTTATACTAAAAATTACATTTATTTTCAACAAAACCAGTAATTTTTTTATGTATATTTTTTTAACAGACCACTTACAGCATTACATATTGAAATTAGTGCTAATGGCATTTCATCTCTTACAACCACAGTACTGATTAATAAGGCAGGCCTTGATGCAGCCACAAACTATGTATAAATTGCAATACATGTTAGTAAGTACAAAACTACCATAATCGAGCATTTTTCTTTAAACACTATCTTGCCGTTAAAATATAGGAATAGCACAGTGTCTTTCTTCCCATCCTCAATTGCAAGTAGTCAGAGAGAATCTCTCCTGGCCAGAACATCATTCACAGCATTGTTATCCTGTAATAATATTATTATTATTATTAATTTCTTTATTATACTAATTTGGTAGACATAAAAATATTCTGATAGAAGATAAAAAGGACAAAGATATAACAGCTGAACAATGTTTTAAGACTTTGAATGTTTACTTTTAGTACATACAAAAAATATGAAAATTTGATACAACAAAGACAGCAATGAGTGATTAAGGAGGCGCTTTCAGCGATTAAGTATTTTTAACACTAGATCTCTGTATAGTAGCAATTGTTATGAAGGGTTGTAAAGAGAGGTGCCTATATAGTGTAGCTTTTCCAAGTTATTTATTACTTGTTTTTGTTGTTCTTTTGGTATTTTTTATGTCCATGTATTCATAGTCACTTTTTTTTTTGTGGCTAAAAGTATACAAATAGTGATACAAAAAGGCTGTAAATAAATAAAATAAGTAAATATAGGATGAATTATAATTTTGATTAATTTCCCCATTGAAAATTCATGATTTAGACAGAAATATTATTTTTATTACTGGGCAGCTGTTCCCACTACACAAGACATGCATCTGTGTAAGGAAGTGATAGATAACAAACTTTGTTTCAAAGAATATGCACATAGCTTTCTTTTGAGCATTCCCCATTTTAAATTCTCACATCTGAGCTTTTTACAATGTGATGCTGCTGGGGTTGCCGCATAAATCGGTGGATAATATTTAACTTTGTGTTATTACCAAAAACCTTTTGAATTGTACTTGGCAAATGTAATATTTTTCATCATGTTCTGAAATCAAAGTTATGAGATAAGGACACCCCAGACAATAATTTTTGAACACCATGTACTACTTAGAATATAAACCTTTCATTGTAAAAAATTGCACGTCACTTAAAAAATATTCCTTATGAGCTTTGATAATTTTACATGGAGTGATTTTGTGAAAACAAAAATAATTTTCAACAATTCTCCCTAAAACACATATTTATCAAGAAGCTTAAACAGAGAACAATGGAAAAACTTAATACACAATTTAAAACTTATATTTAATAAACTTTTTTTTTTACTTTTACATTATATTGAACCAAATAGTTTAATTTAAAAAGTTTTAATTATTTTTCGAAGTAAAAAAAATGTGCCTGAAAATTAATAAGCATGGAATGAGAACAAAAAACAAACCAAAACATTGATGTTCATAATTATATTGCACAAATAAGAAATTGGTACAGGACATTTGTCGATTAGTAGAATTTCCTTTACAAATGCTTCAGAATGCACCTTATTCAAATTTCCCTGACACAAATATCAATATCTTATATTAATAGTTGATGCAGAATTTATGCTGCATTTATTTTTTTCACTTTGCAAAAAATTATCAATAATAACAGAAACTTAAAGAAACATCCAAAATAGGAGGGGAAAAAACTAGAAAAGTGAATTTCTGATTCTTACGCAAATGTTAGTGAAACAGTAGTATAACATTAAAAATGTAAGGTCTGAATATACATAAGAATTATCATACCACCAAAAAGAAAAGAAAAGAAAGAAAGCTAAAATGCTAAATTAAATTGCCAGGTTAAATTGTGAGTAGACATTCATTAATTGGAAAAGGTCTTAAAATAGTAAATCCATTTATTGAATAATTAAACTTCTTTCCTTCCCTCCCATTAAATATGTTTTATAGTTAAATTTGAATTGCATTCTTAATTTACTTGGTTGATATATGTAAAAGATGGAATTTTGGTTGCCAGGAGTCAATGCAGACAAAATTTAGGGCCTATTTAGGATATGGGCCTTCACAAAATTTCATTCCACAAAAACAAACTCTTCATTAATTATTTTCATTTTGCTAAGTTTTAAAATGTGCAATTGCAAACAAAAATAGTTCACCAGAAAGAAAAACTTTAGCATAAGGACATAGATAAGTTATTACAGCACAACCTCAATATCTCATATCGCTGGGGATTAATACTGTATTAATAAATTCTTTCTTCGAATTAGAGTAACTTCATTTCATCTTTCTTCACAAAAAGTTAATTTTTCATACAAAATTTAATAATTTTCATAAAATAACTTTTTTTTTACAAAATGGGCCCCAATGGAAAAAAAAAATCTGCATTGATTACTGCATGCACTTTCTGGTGTGCTAGAATCTAGAATTATGCAAATTATGTATACACAGGTGTGTTTCGAATAACAATACAACATTTTAATATTCTTGGAACTTAATTTTAAATTAATAAATTAATTTTAAGCCATTTTTCCATTAGCCAATCACAGGTTATAAATTGCCAAATATTATTTAGGGTTATTACAACTGAAAATATAATTACTTACCTTTAGATTCTTTGTAAGCAACAGAAACTATAGCTCTGTTTAGCTCCATTACTTTTTTTTTTATACATCATCGACAATATTCCTTAACACCTCTTAGATCAGTATTCATTTTCTGAAAAAAAAAAAATCACAAGTAGAAATCAGATAGTACTCTTAGCAATATTATTTACTTTCAGCAATCACATTCCATAAAAAAATAACATTCAGAAATATACAAACAAAATTGACTAAAATTGTAAGATTCTGGACCTTAACAGATCCTGTGATGTGAAAAATCCCCCCCCCCCTCCTCCCAAGGAATTTGGGATGAAATTTCTATTAAAAATATATTCATCTTTAATATAAGATTGATATACTTGCATAATATAAATTGATATGATTTTTGGGTACTTTTCGGTTAGCCAGGCACCAGTGATATATGTACATATATATATATATCTATCACTGGTGCCCAGCTAACCGAAAAGCACAGATTTTTGTTGTTGTTATGTTGTCTAACTATAATTAAACTATAATGCCAATAAATAAATGAAAAAAATGTTGCCATTAAAATCTCAGAAATAAAAAATTTGGAGAAGCATGTCTGAATAAAGTGTCAACTACCAGTAACTTAAGCAATAAAATTTACAATATAGGATAGATGTGCCAGTAATGGACACCCTTAAGGAATTTTTATAAAAATTATTTTTTAATTAATAGTTATAATTATTATAGCCCACTTTTTTAATATTATATTAATCTATCAACATTATTTAATCAATCTTCAATCTCATAGTCTCATTTCCCAATGTGAATAAAAATTTAATTGTAAATAACAAAAATGTATCAAAACACCCAAAATTCCAGCAATGGACACCCCACAAAAAATAATAGGCAATTGATTGATTTTATGATTGTATTTAAAACCAAAATTTAATGAAAGCATATTAATGAAATAAAATAGTCATTTTCAAATAAATTTAACAATTAGGATATCAATAATTAATAAAATATTTATGAGATTATAATTCACTGTTTAAATTAATTATTGTCATTATCCACAAGATCAATATTTTGATTATTTTAGATAGAAGGTTTAAAATACTAAATTTCAAAGAATTATATTTACCAAATTATTAAGTCATTGAGGGGGGGGGGGGGGTCAACCTACTTTTACATTCCTGTTTGACCTTAAAGCATGTGATGTACATATCGACTAATATATATATATTTTTCATTTCATTTCTTTAGATGAATCATGGGTGTAAGCTATGATAGGTAGTGAAGACCAGAACCCAGTTACTGCAGCGGCAAACTTCTAACAGTATTTTAGTATAAAAATTTTCACCTTTTTGAAACACAGAATTTTTTGTTCTACTTACTACTCTTATAAAATGCCTGTCGAACTTTGCCCCTGCATTAATTGGGTCTGGTCAAGAGTGAAAATATTTTGCACCCCCCCCCCCTTCCCAGATACTCTGTGGCAGGGTAGTAAAAAAAAACCAAAAAATGGTTTATTTTGTTTAAATCAGGTTTTTTTATTTTAAACCGGGTTTTTTTTTAAAAAAACATCTTTATAGATGAATATTTATTGATAAAAATAGACAGTATTGGATGCATAAGTAGTATAACTTCAAATTTTGCCTAGATGGGATCCCCTGGATGGAAACACAATGTACATTAAAAATTCTAATTTTTCCTTTACCCCGTGTTCTTCAAACCCTAAAAAAACTGAGAGAAAGGACTAATACTAAATGTAAAATATCAACTATTGGTTTCAATTAAAAACAGTTTTCATACATGCTATACACTGGTCAGTATATTGGGCCTCTTTAATCTGGTATATAAATATAGTCCAAAAATAAAAATAATAATTGAGTTTATAAATTTAAAATTAGATAAAATTGGTTTAATTTCAACTTCAAACTGATTTGATATCTTTTGAATTTACGAAGTTGTGAATTTTTTTCTTCTAAAACACCCCCTCCCCCCCCCCCTCCTTGGGGCCATTTTAAATTATATCAAAAATTTGTCATACATACATTTTCGGCCCTTCTCCTAGAAGTAATAATAACTTCAAACGGATTTGATATATATCATAATTAAGAAATTATGGGTTTTTTTCTGTTTTCACAACCCCCCCCCCCCCCTGGTTCGATTTTGCCCATTAACAAACTTGACTGAGATTTTATGCCCCTTGATTTTATGTATCAGTTTCGAAAAGATGCGGGAGTTGGAACCGCCTACTTTAAAAAATAACTTGTTTGCAGGCGGAGCCGGCAGGGATTTTTTTTTTTCTTTTGCTATAAGAGTTGGTCCTATAAAAAACTTCTCAATATAAAAGTTTTAGATAATATTAAGAGGATTTATAATAAATATAAGCAGATTTGAAATCTTGGGAATTGACGAAGTTGTGAATTTTTTTCTTCTAAACCCCCCCCCCCCCCTGTGGCCATTTTTAATGATATCAATTGACACCATGTATAGAAAATTGGCACCATGCTTTGCTCAGTTGTATCTGACCTGGCACGGATAATATGTAAGTACCGATTTTTTTTTCATACAATAAAAATAATGAATTTTATATCGATGTGACAATAGAAGTAAAAGTTAACAAACAGATACTTTTGTGATATAGACAGATATAACAGATAACAGATATAACAGTGTGATATAACAGATACTTTTGTGATATATTTGTGACTTTTGTGAGTAGCATATATTTAACTTATTTTATGAAAATATTTCTGGTGCGAATCAATATCTACTCATTTGGTACGGGTCAAATTTACCTGTCATCGTGTTTCTAGTGTTAAACCCCTATTTTCCCCCCTTGGGGCCATTTTAATTATATCAAAAATCAGTCATACATAAATTTTCGGTCCTTCTCCTAGAAGTAATAATAACTTCAAACGGATTAGATACATATCATAATTAAGAAATTATGGGTTTTTTCTGTTTTCACAAAAAGCCACCCTCCCCCCCCCCCCCCCCCCCCCCCCCCCTGGTTCGATTTTGCCCATTAACAAACTTGACCGAGATTTTATGCCACTTGATTTTATGTATCAGTTTCGAAAAGATGCGGAAGTTGGAACTGCCTACTTCGAAAAATAACTTGTTTGCAGGCGGAGCCGGCAGGGATTTTTTTTTTTTAAATTTTTTTTGCTATAAGGGTTGGTCCTATAAAAAACTTGTCAATATAAAAGTTGTAATAGCCAAGTACTCAATACTTGGCCAAAGTAACATCACGCTTTATTGTTTTGAAATAAGTTAAACATTGGATTTTGAAATCGGGGAGTTTCAGTGGAGCGGCCCCTTAATATAATATTATTATGTTATGTATTATCAATTAATATGCTTAAAAAAATAGTAAAATGTTATACTACTATTTCAGATTGATTCAGACAAGCACAATCAAAATGTGGCTGGTAAACAATTATTCAGAATTAGCATAGTACCAATTATACACAATGTACTTAGTTCAGATACATGTTTAATTATTTTCTATGTTTGAAAATAAAATAAAAAATTGCAGCATTATGAAATTAAATTTGTGTAGCGTTACTGTTTTGCCAAAGTAAACGAGTACCAAATACTAGGACATGTACAAATATCAAATAATAGCATGCAAGAAAAAAAGAACATAGAAGTGAGCTCGGGGGTAACACTCTGATCAGAAATATAGCATGCTGTCCTCTAAAAAAACCCTTTTTTTTTTATATATATAGTCTAATAAAGAAATCAAAAATAAATAAATAAACATTACTACATTTTTACAGCTTGTTCTGAGTAAGATTTTAATGGTGAGCATTTTTCATTTTATTACAAAGTGGCTGTCAATTAGCGAGAATTTGAAAAAAAAAACCCACTTTTCCAAACAATAACCCATTTTACCTGATAAACCCCACAGCTAACATAATCAGCTGAAAATGAAGCATTTTATTACATATTAATGGTTTAGCATAAAAACAATTAAAAATTTATGAAGGTCATTGTAAAATTCTATTTATAACAAGAAAATCTGTAAAAATGAAACTTTTTGTCAGAATTCTGCAATTGTTAGTTTAAATTATTTTAAAACTAAATAAGCACTCCTTAAGTATTTTTATTATTCTAAATGGTGCATAAAAAAAAAAAAAAAAAAGACTGACTTTAGTGAAATATTTGAAGTACTTGTGTGTTTTTTTTTTTATGAAACATCTCACTCTGGGTATTTTTTAGAGGGCAGTATAAAAATCTTACAAAACAATAATTGCATATTGCATAACTAATTGCACACACAAAGTTAAATGCAAAAATTCTGCACTGCTACTGTCACCATGCAGCTGTTTCATCATGCATCATTTTAACAAATGTTTTACATAATTCAAAACAGCAACATTTGAAAAAAAAAAAAAAAAAAAAAGGGAAAATTTACAACTAATAAATAATTTAACCAAGCTCAGCTACATCTGTACATGTATACCTATTAAAACAATTTTTTTTCCGCATTTATACCATTCACAAACATTTAAAATATGTTTATATTTCTGTCTCTGTGCATGTTACGTACGTACTGCTCTAAATCTTTTAACGTGTTCAGGCAATTAAAAATATTGCCGCGAACTCAAAATGCATTTATTTTAGCTTTAGTTGAACTCATTTAAATGAAAATGTAACTAAAGTAATCACAACGTAAGAAAAATAATACAACTTCGGAAATTTCAACATGCAAGAAGAAGCATGGCAAAACATAAACATATTTTTAACGCGATTACTTAAATTAATTAAGATTACATAAAGTAAAAAACAGATAAATACATACCTAAATAAATCCAATAGCAAATAATAGCTGTCTTGTGCAGAATCAGTATCACAAACGTCGGGTTATTGCTTTCCAAACATCAGATCGCAAGTCGACCTGCCGCGTGACGCTACAAGTAAACAAAAAATTCAAGATGGCGGGTTCATCGTTGCCATTTCTTGAAAAAGGAAAAGGAAGAATACATGGGTCTAAATTAGCGAAAGTGCGTACCCATTTTGGACTGGCGTTCATTGTAGGGAAGAATGGGAAGTAGATTATACCCATTTTGGAAGGAATTTTACAGAAAGATTTGATTTGGATATCATTTTACCCGTTTTGGGGATTTCATCATGTTTTAAACCTAAATTGGGTACAAGTCTGATTTGGAATTGTTCTGTTTTGGGGTTTAGTTTTTACAGTGTGAGTGTCATGCAAATGCACTAGAGGTCTGCACAGGCCAGAATTTTGAGGCCAGGCCCGAACGAAATCTATCTTGCCCGTTGCAAAAGTTAAAAGTTTGGCCCGACAAGTACAAAAATCAAATAAAACAGGCCCGACCCGGCCAGTAACAAAATCAGTTAAATCATGGGCTATCCAGTTCGCTCAATTTGTATTAAAAAATTCCGATTTTACTCAACATAAAATTAAGATTCTTTTAAAGAATATTACATACATATTTTTGGAGAAATTTTACAATATATTTTAACTTATGTTTACAAGACAGAAAAAACAGAATAGCAACATTAATGATTACTCAGATTTTTCAGCCTTCAAATAAAGATTCAATCTAACAATTAATATAGTTTAGAATAAAAGAGGAAAAGGGGCTTAAAAAATCACAACTTTTAAGCTGTATAAAAAAGTAGATTTTTGAAAATATTTTATCGTAATTTATTAAGGCTCTTCTCAAATCGAATGGCGCTACTTTCTGACACATTTATGAAATCAATTTTCTTCAGGAATGCATAAAATTGACAGTTGTTCTTATTCAGAAACTATGTAATCGAATAGCGTTTTCCTTTTTCTGACAAATGCAAAAAATCTTTCAGAAAGTACTATCAGAATTGGCGTTTTGAATTAAATTTCCGGACGCGATAGCACGGTAAAGGAGAAAAACCTATCGTCACAAGAAAGGATAACTTATATATCAATAGGTTATTTACTTATCAAAAAATTGAAAACAGTACTCGATTCCAAATCGCTTCAAAAGTCAGACCTTCAATTTTATGCCTTTACAGTTAAAAATGAAAGTCCAAAAATGTTTCGGAGAGTTTCATGTTGTTAAACTGGGAATTTGAGAATCACTTACGGCATATTTTCACTGAATCCGTTGCATCTTATTATTTCTATTACTATTTTGACAAAACAAACTGTTTGGGCACAATTAAGTCCAGTTCCGACCCAGCTCGACTGTATATAAAAGAATTTAAGCCTGATCTCGGCTCGGCCCGAGTCTGCTAAAACAATAAAACTTGGACTCAGACACGATGTAAACATCCGATGCCGATCTCTACGCTTGACATGATATATTACTCTATTGATGATGTTTCTAAACTAACGTCACTTCATGAAGTCGATTTATACTTATTCTCGCGAACGTTATCATCACATTTTACCGGCTTCGTTTAAATTTTATATCGGGACAGTTAAACGTAAAATTAATTTTTAAATTGGTAGTGACAGTGACAGTGATGAACTGATTTTCATTCAAAGACGAAAAAAAAGAGTGTTAAATGTATATCTTTCGAATATTCTTATTTTGACGATGCATGAAAACAACTGAAGTTTCAACAAATAAAAATCTAGAAATAATCACGGGTACAAGTCCCATACCCGACCCGCGGGCCCATTAAATTTTTTTCCGGCTCGGTTATTTTGTCAATCGGCCCGGCCCGGGACGGCCTATCAAAAATCTGCAGGCCCGGCCTGTTTTAAAGTTTACCTTCATTTTGCAGGGTACGGGCCTCGGGCGAAGCCGCGAAGTCCGGGACCGTGCAGACCTCCAAAATGCACTAGCCCCCCCCAGACCGAAATCCTGGGTGCGCCACTGGATGGTAAAATATGGGTTAAAAAATAATAGGGGTGGAGGGAACCCCCCCCCCCCCCAAATGGGGAACGAATAAATAGCATCCCAATGTACTTGAATAGAAACAATAGCATTAAAAAAAAACAAAAAAAAAAAACACGTTCGTAGTCGGCAGGATTCGAACCTGCGCGGGAAGATCCCAATGGATTTCTAGTCCATCGCCTTAACCGCTCGGCCACGACTACACGCTGTATTGTACGATGCAACTGAATATAAAAAAATAGTAAAAATACTAATAATCTAATAATACCATTTTATTTCTAGCTTCTAGCTTTACTAATTTTTAATGTATTGTTTAAAATTAAGATCCTACATTCGTTTGAGAATTGTACTTGTACGTCTCTAATATTACGATATTTTAAGTAGAGATCGACCGAAAATTCGGTTTCGGTTTCGGGGCAAAATCGGAGTTTCGCCGAATATTCGTTTTCGGCGAAACTGCTGCCAAAATTTCGGCTTGACCGAAACTGTCTGTATTTCAAAATCTCGTTCCTTCTTTCGGAAATTTTCAACTTTACTCATTGATATGAGTTGTATCGGCTCAAATTAGACACTGTTTATTGCTGTGAACTCCACTGTTAATCATTATCCGTCATGACTAATTCATGATGCAAGTGTAAATTATAAAGCAAGCAATGCACATATGACTAAACTTAAAAGACGCTTATCACGTGATCTTTAAAAACTGCAAACTTAACAGTAACAAAAAAATTTTACTTTGAAACTCCAGATTGTTTCAAATGCTTTATGAGAAAGGTGTTGTTAAAACATATGAAGATTTACGAAATTTAATACAAAAGATATATCGAGATATGTATACTTAGAATATTTTTTTATTAGATGAAATTTGTATAATTGGAAACTATTTCTGTTTTATTGATAAATTAATTACATTTTGTTTTATATGAAAATAAATAGTTTGGGATAGAGGCACAGAGAGTCAACTTGGCACCTACGATAAAATTTTCAAACAGGGAGACATTTCAATGCTTTTTTAGGGAGGCAGGGAGTGGCAAAGCTTTTTTTAAAGTAAACATGTTATCCTAATAATATTATAAATCTGATTGTGTGCAAATGTTAGGCTGAAGCCAGCGTCAAAATGAAGCATTTATTTATCCTGTATATTTGCATATAAGTTGATTATAACCCTCAAATGAATATAGGCTGGTTTTTGTTTATTTTATTTCAATATTTTTCTTAAAAATTAAAAAAATCATTATTTTCATACAGAATAAATGGACTTTTTTCGTGTATTTTAAAATGGTTGGTTGGTTTGGCCCAAAGGGCCAGGTTTTGCAGCTTTTTTTAAAATGTCAATTTCAATTTATTTTATCGTTGCTAATACTTTATGGTTGCCAATATAAAATAAAACCCCTGAGTAATAATTTTTAATCAACAATTTATTTTCAAGTGAAAATTTTCCACGTGAAAAATGAAAAGGAAATGAATTATTTAAGAATTAAATATAATATGAAATGATGTCATATTAGAAATAAAACGTGCGTTTTCAAATATTTGATAATAATACAAAGTGCATAAATACGAGTAAGTATGGAAAGCAAGCGAATATGATGTCATATATAGAAAAATAAAACAAATTTGTTTTGATGTTGAAATAAAATTATCTTGGGTTATCAAATTATTTGTGATTAATTTCTCTTTTTTTTTTCTTTTTTTTTCACATGAAAGGAATTATTTTAAATATACGTAATATATGTATTTTAAATGTATGTGTTGTAAATTAAAGTTCTGTGATTTAAATGAAATGAGTGAAAGATCTATATTTTTAATGAATTCAATATGAATGATGGGATAGGTTTTCGATTTATCGTCTGCACACAGCTAACATAAAGATACCATATTTTTAATTTAAATTTTAAAAAGTTTAAAAAAATAATATTGGATGGCAAATGTCAATGATATGCATCGCAAAATTATCTGTATCGAAAATCAGAAATTCTTAATATAATATATATTTAATATATACGATAATTTAAAATTATCTGTATCGAAAATCAGAAATTCTTAATAAAAATAACTATATTTTTTAAAAGAAAGTTGCTTTTCTCATAAAAGCTAAAGATTTAATATGATTGTGTCGGAGTAACAGCATTTTTCCTCTATCATTTTCCCACAATCGAAACACATTTGTAAACCGTCGTTTCAAACCGGAATTTAATTTTACATTTCTTTTAGTTTTAAAATAGGAAAAACTTTGTTGTCTTTTTTAAATATAGCTTTTTTTAAAGTTGTTTCGTAATAGATTTTTGTAATGTCTTGTAGGATAAGAAAAATTGCATAGATTTTAAAGCAATGTTTAAGTAAAATTATAATATTTTTTAAACTTAAAAAAGAACAATGTTACCGAAAAGAAAATCGATTTTGCCAACAAATTCGCGTAATGCAAAAGCAAAGAAGAAATCAAAAAGTAATGAATATTTTCTTCCAGCCGAATTGTGTAAACTTGAACAATTGATCGTGCCAATTCATAACATTATAAACGTGAAAGCGCGTTCTATATAGTAGATTTTTTTTTACGTATAGGTAGAACATTTCCGAGAATAGGAAGGTTAGGGGTCTGTAATTAGGTCCATAGTTAATTTGCTTTTTTTTTTTTTTTTTTTTTTTTTTATCAAGTGAAATTTGGCGCAAAATTAAATACATTGTTGTAACCAGATTTGTTTTTTGCGTGGTAAACACTTAATGGTATTTTAGATGATCATTTCCCCGCTCACCTTTGATGCCAACTATGACTGTAAAACATATTAACAAATATTAGCCGATAATTTTCTAATTTTCTTATTGCTTCATGATGTAAATAGACCTCCTGGTTCATACTTTAAATCTGAATCGGTCATGCCATTGTCGTTCAATTTTTATTCCTAATCCTAACACCAATCGTATCCTATCCTAATACTGATAATAACTTTAAAGAATATTCTTTGACACGAATATGTAAATTAAATCAATATTCATAAATGGAATGAATGGAAAATAGAATAAATAGAAATGGTAAAATAAAATAACAAGAAAGTACATTTATTCGACGTACATTTATTCGACACCTAACCCTAGAGAAAGCGGAAAAAATTCCAAGCGCATGAAATAAATCAAAATAATCCTATATATACTAACAAAAATATGTAAATTTAGATCATCAGATTTGTGTCGTCGGTATTTATTTGCTTATAATGTTCTTGACGCGATAGAGAAAATATCGAGGTTAAATTGGGCAGAATTTAAAGTACTTTCTAGCAACCTTTATTTACATTTTAGAATCGCATCAGATTGTTATATCTTTGTGAAATATCTATCAATGTATAAAATCCACAAGCAGTTTGTTCACTATTTACACCACTTAGCGTGAAGCACTTAATTTAATATATACATAAACAAGATAATGTAGTAAGAAATATATAACATATGTCTTTGCAAATAAACAATATAATAATGCCCATTTAGCAATGCACACATATACAAATTGTACACCAAATACCACCTAAAATGCACTGTTGTATAGAATAATTCTGCCAGTGTTGTTCTTCGTTTTACGAAGAGGATTTTCACGATATTACTTGGTCCTCCTTTTTCATTAGTTGCAGTTTCATTTTCGCGATTGTATATATTTTTTGGCATGAAATTTCACTTTTTTAAGACTGGGTTATGTCAAGGCCCCTATAGCAAAGAAATACCGTATGGTCTCCTATAAAATGTGATAAAGCTTTGGTTAATTATATATGTTGTTAATTATCAAGTGAAATGTTTTACTAAATTAATGCATTTATTCTTTTTTTAATGTTACGTGAACGAAGTCACGGGTAACAGCTAGTTTAAACATATGTACCATAAAAAATATTTGCACAAAATTTTAAATAATAATAATATTCAGCAATATTTAAATATATATCTATATTTAAACATCTATTAAATAAATAATACTTATAATTATAAAATGGTTAAAATATATTCAATGTTAATTTCCTAAAAAACAAAATTTTAAGTACTTTATTTCGATCAATTTAAATGCAAAATATTAACGAACTGAAGATATGAATATATTTAAAAATTAAATATTCATTATTAAATTTGTTTTACATTATTTAACTACATTGTTAATTAATTATTGATAAATGCCTATAATTATTGGTTGTTATAAAATAGTAAAATATAAAAGTTGTATTATTTATGTTTCATTTTTGTTTGAAACTTATACACATATATATGTACGTTTGTTTGTTAGAAATGTGGTTCTATACACGTATAATTAATAAATTAATTAGTAACGTAATCAGTTATTATTAAGGAATTATTAATTATTAATTTATTAATTACTAATTATATGCAGTTATGTATGTATTAATCAGTTTTTTAATTTTTTTTTTTACACTTTCAGTTTCGGTCGAAAGTGGGAAGATCACCGAAATCCTGTTTCTGTTTCGGTCTTAAAAACCTGTTTCGGTCGATCTCTAATTTTAAGCCAGCTACTCTTGTATGTTAGAGATGCGCATTCGCCATTCTGGATCGTTCCTGGGACTATCCCAGATGGTTTGGGGACCTGATCTGATTTAATCTTTAAGTCTGAACAGAGTATATTGCATTTTTCCATATTTCGTATATGCAATCCATATATATATAAAAAAAAAAAAAAAAAAAAAAAATCTTCCCACACCGGGAATTGAACCCGGGCCGCCTGGGTGAGAGCCAGGAATCCTAACCACTAGATCATATGGGAGCTGTTATCTTCTATGATGGGACCTTAGAAAAAAAATTTAATTCATAGTTTAAAAAATTTTACATGTTAAAAAATTTCATTTATTTTTATATTTCAACAACAGATAAGAGATAAAACATAAAAGATAGTGCGAACTTCCCTTTTGTTTCTTTTAAGACCCGAAAGCAAAATCCGTAATTCAAGATGTCTTAAACACGGTGAAACATACTTTAATTTCTATTATCTGTTGAAAATAAAAAGTAAGGTATAAGTAGATAATGTAAATAACAAAAGCGTTCAAAGTAAGATATATATATATATATATATATATAGAACGATGCTACTTTTTTTGTAAAGTATACATAGAGCGATGGTACAATAAACTACTATCAGGGCCCGACTAGACTATTCATTTTGGGCCCCTTCTATCTATCCATAAAAATTGTTCGTGAATTATGCTGAAATGACGAGTACTAAATTTCGTACGCATTATACAGGGTGTCCCCAAAACATTGACATTTAAAATTTTCAAAGGATTAAATTTGAAGAAACGCAAACTTTAAAATTTTATACACCCCGTACAATAAATTTCCCAGTGAGTAAAATGTGCCCCATAAACTAATAGGTCATGTACAAAATTTCAGCATTTTATCATAAAAAGGTCCCAGAGATATGTTTAAACAAAGTTGGTGAGGGGTTAATCATAAATTAAAATGTAAATGTTTACAGCTAGAGGATGCAATCATTGTTTTCTTTCGTAATTTGTGTACGACCATTGAAACGCGATCATCCGACATGATCATCCCTTTGCGAACTCATATCCAGGCATCGAAAAGTGGTTTAAGTCAGCATTTATGTACTTTCATATCTGTGCGACTTTTTATGATAAAATACTGAAATTTTGTACACGACCTTATTGGAGTATGTTTCACATTTTACTCATTGGGAATTTTTTTGCGTGGGAGCCGTATAAAAATTTTGATTTTTGTATTTCTTCCAATTTAATCTCCTGAAAATTTTAATAGATTTCATAAAATTCTGTACCTTTTTTATGTAACTTTGTAATTTATATTATATGTCTATGATCAATATTTAAGGAATAAAAGTCGAGCTCGATGTGTTTGGGACAAATTCCATACCAGGTATATAGGGTATCACAAAAAAGATGGTCACAAATTTAAGAGATGATAGAATACACAAATTTATTTTATTTATTTTATTTTATTTATTTATTTATTTTATAGTAAAATAAGGGCTCGTGTGAGTCTTTGAAGTGTAAATGCAAGTATTTTAGTCACTCTTTTCTATTTGTCATAATATCATAAAATTAGAAAGAGGAGGGCCGAAAACCTTTCCGAAATCTTCGACAATGTAAAGAGTTTCATTTTCTTTTGGAAAATGAAACTCTTTTAACCATTTGGCAGCCTCTTTAAATCCCGATTATGTCAATTGGGGGGGAGGGGGGGATTCAGGGAAGCCGCGCCTCATGGCCCTGCATTAGTCAAGCCCTGACTACTAAATTGTGTACATCTATTCAGCAATAACATGTAAGGTCCATTTGAAGAGAATTTCGACATTTTTTTCCTGACAATTATTTAAATTCAAAATTAGAAAAAGTTATGTCAGATTCAGATGAAACAATAAAAAATAACCAAATTAAAATTAATTTGTTTTTAATTATTAAAATTGATGTTAAAATTATTTTAATTAACACTTATCGAACTTATAATCTATTTTAGTAGCAGAGCAGAAATGGAAAATGCGATATTACTTGTGAAAATTTAAATTTAGTATAGGTTAAAAAATATATATACGGGGAGGGGGGAACGAATAAATATCATTCCACTATATTTAAACAAAACATTAAAAGCTACAAAAATGAAAAAAAAAAAAAAAAAAAAACAACGCTCGTAGTCGGCAGGATTCGAACCTGCGCGGGAAGATCCCAATGGATTTCTAGTCCATCGCCTTAACCACTCGGCCACGACTACTCGTTTTGTTATACGATGCAATTGAATAATTGCCAAAATAGTTCTCTAATAATATCATTCTACTTCTAGCTTTACTACATTTTGATGTATTGTTTGAAACACGGAGGAAGGTATCTTCCTCCGTGGTTTGGAATAGGATCCCCCATTCGTTTGACAGTTGCACGTCTCTAATATTAAGGTATTTTAAGCCAGCTACTCTTGTATTTCAGAGATGCGCATTCGCCACTGTGGATCGTTCCTGGGACTATTCCAGTTGGTTTCGGAACCTGACCTGGTTAAATTTCCTAATCTGAACAGAGTATATTGAATATTTCGAGGAAGCAATCCAAATGTATATAAAACTGGCAAAAATTTTAAGAAAAAGATAGAAAAAAAAATTCTTCCCACACCGGGAATCGAACCCGGGCCGCCTGGGTGAAAGCCCGGAATCCTAACCACTAGACCATATGGGACTTGAACTAATGTAATTTACAGGAAAAGAAATAAAATTTATAGTGACGCATTGAAAATATATATATATATATATATATATTTTTTTTTTTTTTTTTTTTTTTTTTTTTTTCAGAAAAAAATAATCCGAATTTCCTTTTTGTTTCTTCTAAGAGCCGCAACCAAGGTCCCACATAAGCACAAGTTGTATTAAAAATCGTGAAACGTGCTTTAATTTATTTTATCCATGAACATAGACTAATAGTAGAGTGTATGGTCTATTCTATTTTCATGCATTTACCTGTTGAAGATAAGTTGATAATGCAAATAACAATGCGTTCAAAATAAGGTAGGAAATAATTTTCTGTAATGATACACAGAACGATGGTGCAATAAAATATAAATTGTGTACAGATATATTTTTTCCTATTTGGTCAATTTTGTCTAGGGTCGTATAAAAATGTAAAGAATGGAACTTTTTGAAAATTAATGGATGGGCTTTTTCATCATCATAATCTTTGTTTAACATCTTATTTTGAGCCTTTTTGCAATTTTTTTTCCTACTTATCACTAACAGGTAAAAAATTAAAGCGTGTTTCAACCTTTTTCAGACACCCTGCACACACGATAGACACAGAACAAATTTATAATGTATGTGTGTGTGTGTGTGTGTGTATTATCAAACTTTTTAAAAGTTCTTCATGCAAAGAATGACATTTTCTTTTTCATGTTAATTTTAATCGAAACTTTTACTGACAATTTAAAGTTTTGATAAGTGATGATCGAACAAGTTTTTAAGACAAATCACTGAAAGAATTAAAAATAACTAAATAATAATAGTAATAATAACAAATTGCCTGGCTACTTTGAAGCATTAATTCAACGGTGAGTATTTCTCCTATTAATTTTCCTATTTTCAATAAATGAAAACAAAAAATCATATTTTGTGTTACACAATTTCGTATTTTGACCTTAAGATTTAAAAAAATAATAATAAAATAAAATAAAGCGAGAAAATTCCTTTTAAAATGATGTAATCCAAAATTTAAATCACAGCAACAAATATTATACACACAAAATTATACCTCACGAAATATTAGATGTGTATTATTATTTTTACTTCATTTATTCTAAAATTTAAAAAATATAATAAAGAATGAAAAAAAAATATATATTATTTCGATCATTACTCAAAGTTAGTCTCAAAAATATTCTTTTAGTAAACAGCGAGCTTAAAATTATATTATTACAGGAAACTGAAGAAAGAAAGAAAAAAAAAGCTACGCCCGAACAGGGACTCGAACCCTGGACCGTTAGGTTAAAAGCCTAACGCTCTACCGACTGAGCTATCCGGGCTTGCAAGCGTTATGTAAACTAATCGGGTGGTTCCACGACTTTTTTTTTTCTTTCTTTCTACTTTCTTTAAAAAATATATATAGGATTCGTGCAAATTTTCGACGGACTTATACGTTTTAGATCCTTAACATGATTTTTCTGTTATTAAAAAAATTCTGTCTGTATATAACAGAATTTTTGTGGGTGCTCTAACTCACGAATTGTTGCACGGAATTTAATAAAACTTTCAGATTCATACAGACGTTAACATAAATTAGTGCTAATTAGGTTTTGTTATATATCGCCCAACAGGTGGCGCTTCTATATAGCATTTTTTTTTACAATTTCCTAAATAACTATCTCAAGAACTAATACAAGGAATTTCATCAAACTTCATATTATGTTAGACCATGGCCCAACTCGATCAGCTCCGTTTCGTCTGTAACGCGCTGTCAGATCGAGTGAAGCCCTCGTTAGACCTATGTTTTGGTGTATATTGCTCAACAGGTGGTGCGGCTGTGGAGTCATTCCATGTCAAATCAACACACTTTTTGAAGAAATTTTACCTCACCATCTCAGATTTTAATGAACTGTGGCACATAGTTAGTATTGATATAGACTAAGAAAAATACGAAATATTTTTGAAAAATATCAGTTTGTTTTGAAAATATGGCTATTTAAACTTCTCAAAAATTGTCAAAAAATGCTAGTTCGCTAGATTTTCAAATTGTCATAAAATCTTTCCTAATTAAGATAGAAAGGTGCAATAAGTATCATAATGCAGCATTTTTAATAGACTTTAATATGATATGGAACATGATAGAGGTTGTAAAAAAAAATTATTTCAAAATTTAAATTTAAATTTTAAAATTTAAATTGTGAAAAAAACGTTTTTTCAAAAAACTTCAAAAAATTATAGAAGATAGCTTGTATTATTGTAAAATAGTATCTGAAGTTTGAAAATGGGACAACAATGGGTTCATATGGAAAATAATTTTTTAAAAAAGGCATTTTTCATCAATTTCAAGTATGATACAATAATCCATAAAAATTTGACTTTAATACAATATTCAACAGGATAAATGTTGTTAAAAGAATAAAAATTCAAAATTTTAATTATTTTTTTAATTTAAATTGCAAAATATATATAAATATATATCTGTTTTTTATTTTTTTTTTCAAAAAATTAAAAAATATTTGTTTTTTAATTTTTTCAAAAAATTGTAAAAGTAAAATAAGAGAATAGTAGAACAGGAAGAATGTAAAATGGGACAACAGTGGGTTCATAGAAAAAAAAGAAAGGAATTTTTCATCAATTTCAAATATGATACAAATACAATAATCCATAAAAAGTTGACTTTAATATGATATGCAACAGAATATAGTTTGTTAAGAAAAAAAATTAACTTTCAAATTTTAATTGTGAATTTTTTTTTTTTTTCTTTCCCCAAACAATTATAGAAAATACATTCTGTTAATGTAAAATAGTATACACAGTTTGAAAATGGGACAGCAATAGGTTCATACTAAAAATAATACTTTAAAAGAGTAGTTTCTACTAAATTGGGGTTATATAATACAAGCAAAAAAAAAAAAAAAAAAAAAAAAAAAATCAGTAAAACAATATTGAAAACTGCTTGAAAGTGCAAAATTGGGTGTAATTACTAATGGTGAATTGACAACTTACAGGCATTGCATAGCAAAAATGTTGTGCAATCCACCATCAATAGACTGCATTATGTCTGAATGCCCATCCTGTCCTGGTAATTTTGAAATAAGTAATATTTTACAAAAATCATTTGAGGAGAATTTAATTGAAAAAGTCACATTCAGACAGTGGATTTCTGTAGCTCGCTGCAATTTAGAGACTCTGCAGAAACTATCAGAAGAATTTATTGACTTATTTTGTAACAAGCTGCCAATCTTAGTCAGACATGATTTCATTGCAAGACTACAATTATCTTTTATGAATCGGGTAAAAGTAAATTTGAAAAAATCTGAAATCGCAGTAATGCTTGATTTTTCAGAAAATTACAGCATGGTTATTCAAGATGACGCTCAAAGTTACTATTGGGCTAATAAACATGCCACAATTCATCCTTTTATAGTGCATATAGTGCAAAAGAGAAAATAAGGTTGAGCACTTAAACTATGTTGTAATTTCAGACTGTTTGCAGCATAACACTGTTGCTGTCTACACCTTCCAAAAAAAAAAAAAAAAAAACTAATTCAGTTTCTGGCAAATAAATTTCAAGAATCTCCTAGAAAGATTTTTTATTTTTCAGATGGATGTGCCGCCCAATATAAAAATAAAAAAAAATTTCTGCAATCTGTGTTTTCACAAAGAAGATTTCAAAATTGAAGCTGAATGGCACTTTTCAGCCACAGCTCATGGGAAAGGGCCTTGTGATGGACTTGGTGGCATAATTAAGAGAGAGGCAGCAAGAGCCAGCTTACAATGGCCTTATGAAAACCAGATTTTAACACCTCTTCAGCTATATGAATGGGCAGCATCAAAGTTTTCTTCAAAAATAAGCTTTGCATTTTCAACACAGGAAGATCACATTGATTCAGAAATATTTTTAAAAGATAGGTGTTCAATTAAGCAGTTACTATTAAAGAAACTCAACAATATCATGCCTTTATCCCTGATAAATTCAGCACATCAAATATATTTGTTAAAAACATTTTCTGAATCTGCAATATCATCAAAAGTGATTGTTTCAACGTCTAAAGATAAACTTGGGTTAGAAGACTGCAATGGGTATATTACTGCTGTATATGACAAGCATTGGTGGCTTGCTTACATCATGGATAAAGATAAAGAACATGATGAACTTAAGGTTACATTTTTGCATCCACATGGGCCGTCTCCATCATTTTCTTATCCTAGCAAGCCAGATGTGCTATGGATACCTTTAATGGATGTTTTGTGTTCAGTTTATCCTCTGACACCAACTGGAAGAATATATGTTTTATCACAAAATGACATTTTGAAAACTAACAAGTCATTAATCTAATTAAATTCAATAGCAAGAGGTGTTAAAGGACATGAATTGGTAAGGTCTTATGTTACTTCATAAAGAATTTGGCAATTTTGTACAAAGTTTATATTTGAACTATTGTAGTGCATCATATTATATCATATGGTATTGTGCCATATTTGAAATTGATAAAAAATGCCTTTTAAAAATTATTTTCCCTATGAACCCATTGTTGTCCCATTTTCAAACTCTGTATACTATTTTACATTAATCGAATGTATTTTATATAATTGTTTGGGAGAAAAAACAAATTTACAATTAAAATTTAAAAAAAAAATTCTTAAACTATATTTTGTTGCATATCATATTAAAGTCAACTTTTTATGGACTATTGTATTTGTATCATATTTGAAATTGATGAAAAATTCCTTTCTTTTTTTTTTTTTCTATGAACTCATTGTTGTCCCATTTTACATTCTTCCTGTTCTACTATTCTCTTATTTTACTTCTATAATTTTTTGAAAAAATTAAAAACAAATGTTTTTTTGCAATTTAAATTTTAAAAATAAAATTAAAATTTTGAATTTTTATTTTTTTTGACAAAATTTATCTGTTGAATATTGTATTAAAGTCAAATTTTTATGCATTATTGTATCATACTTGAAATTGATGAAAAATGCCTTTTTTTTAAAATTATTTTCCCTATGAACCCATTGTTGTCCCATTTTCAAACTTCAGATATTATTTTACAATAATACAAGCTATCTTCTATAATTTTTTGAAGTTTTTTAAAAAAACGTTTTTTTCACAATTTAAATTTTTAAATTTAAATTTAAATTTTGAAATAATTTTTTTTTACAACCTCTATCATGTTGCATATCATATTAAAGTTTATTAAAAATGCTGCATTATGACACTTATTTCACCTTTCTATCTTAATTAGGAAAGATTTTATGACAATTTGAAAATCTAGCGGACTAGCATTTTTTGACAATTTTTGAGAAGTTTAAATAGCCATATTTTCAAAACAAACTGATATTTTTCAAAAATATTTCGTATTTTTCTTAGTCTATATAAATACTAACTATGTGCCACAGTTCATTAAAATCTGAGATGGTGAGGTAAAATAGGTGTGTTGATTTGACATGGAATGACCCTGTGCTGCATTTTTCACGATTTCCGAAATAGCTTTATGTGAAGAACTAATGCACAGAATTTCATAAAACATCATATTATGTTAAACCTAGACATAAATAAATTCTGATAAGGTTTGGGTGTATGAAGCTCAACAGGTGGCGCTGCTGTGCTGTGTTTTCAGGATTTCTGCGATTGGCTAAACTAATACACGGAATTTCATACTTCGTTCTCTGTTTCTTTGACATAAATAGATGCTGATTCAATTTTGACTTTGATTCATCAACAGGGGGCAGGGCCTGATTAACGCACAGGCCAACTAGGCAACGGCCTTGGACCAACTGCTAATGAGGGGCCCAAAACGAATAAAATGATTTAGAAAAAAGTTTCTTAAAAATGAAGTTTTCTGCAATTGTTGTCTCAAAAACTAAACAAAATATTTTGCTTAACTTAGCAACTGTATCATAATATCTAATACCAAACATCAAAAATTTTTCAATCTACTATTTTAATTCGACGGGGCCCCAAAAAGTTGCTAGGCCTTGGGCCCCAGATGACCTTAATCGGGCTCTGACAGGGGGCACTTGTATCCTGTGATTGAGGGTTGGGTTGATTATTGACGGCCAATTATCTACACTTGGGATATAGGCCCGGGGGGAGTGCCCTTCGTGGGGGTCTTTCTAAGGGAACCTAACCCGTATTTACGCATGGATAAATCCACGGCTCGAAGAAAACCACGAAAACTCCGAACGATTAGGCCGACGGGCGCGATTGGGATCGAACCCAGCACCTCCCGTCTACTAGCTTACAGAGCAGAACCTCTCAGCCACTGATGGTCCTGTGATTGAGGAAATATTTCTAATCTTGTACACAATCAATTGATACAGTTGCATGATTTTTTTATGTTATTATTTCACTGATCACTGTAATTCTATGCTAAATTCAAAGAAAGGCCTTATACTTCACATCCATAATTTTGCTGTTTGAATTATGCTATTTAATTATTTTTTATTATTATTATAATGATGTAGAAGAAAGTTTTTTTATGGCTGCAACATACTACTTTTTGTTATTTTAATAAAAAGGAGAGGATTTGCCACTTTGACCCGAAATGTACCTACTACATGTAGCCCTTTTCCGACATATTTAACCTTTTCAAATTTTCACTGAGAATTTTTTTGTTTTGTTTTTTTAAATTTTATTTTCAAGTGGAATTTTTTTTTTTTTTTTTTTTTTTTTTTTTTTTTAAAGCTAAGTTTAGTTTTCCACATAGTTTTTGTGTTATGATTTATATCAATCATATTGGTTGGTAGCTTTAGATTTTATTAATAAAAATATTTTCATAACATTTTCATTGAAACTTGAACACAATAACGAATAACAAATCCGAAAATAAGATAAGGCTATGTATAAATAGTTAGGTAGATAGACAGAAAGGTCAGTACAAAAATTAAATACAAATATCCAGTGATGAATTTAGGTGGGGTGTGTGGGGGAGGGGCGTTTCGGAAAGTTTTTAAAGAAGGGTTTTCCTTTTTTTTTTTCTCCTCCAAGAAATAAATAAAAATATTTCGGGAGCATTTAAGGCTCTCGTTGACTTACGCGAAAACACCCGCTCGCGAAGGTGATTCCGAGAGTGAAAGTATCCTCATAAAAAAAAAACTTGCAAATAATATAAAAAAAAGTTAAAAAAAAAAAAAAAGGCGATCAATCTCAGTTATCCATTGCAAAAAAATAGTTTAACCCGTTCGCTGCCAGCTCAAATTTTGTAAGTTTAACTTTCTGTAAAAGCATAATAATAATTCTAAATAAAAGTTGATTTTTTGTAATAAATTATTGTCTACAATATTTTCAAGCTTTTCACACCTCTATATATATGTGTGTAGATGAAAGAGGATTGCCAATACGAAACGAGTATATGCTCGTGTTGGCTATCCTTTACACCCTGACAATCACCAGTATACTCGTGGTTGGCAGCGAATGCGTTAAAAATATTGAAAATGTAAACGAGATATTATAAAATAACTGTCCCATAGGATTTACTTTGGCAATCGGTTGTTTCCGCATAAGTCAACGGGAGCCTTAATTAGTGGCTTCCTTGGCCAGGCGCAACAGGGTTGGGTTGGGTTGATTATTGACGGCCAATTATCTACACTAGGGATATAGGACCGGGGGGAGTGCCCTTCGTGGGGGTCTTTCTAAGGGAACCTAATCCGTATTTACGCATGGATAAATCCACGGCTCGAAGAAAACCACGAAAACTCCGAACGATTAGGCCGACGGGCGCGATTGGGATCGAACCCAGCACCTCCCGTCTACCAGCTTCGAGAGCACAACCTCTCAGCCACTGGTGGGGCCCAGGCGCAACAGAAAGGCCTTTAAGCTTAACGTCTTCGCGATGACACTTTTTTTAATGTTTAGATACCAATTTTCATGAATAGAATTTTCTGCCTTATCCCCTTCCTCTGAAAATCTGCGATTAGATAAGGCAAAAATTTCCCTTCAAATTTAAGGATTTCGTGCATTTTGATTCCGTTCGTCGCGAAGGTAAGCTTTGCATCTGCACATACTATATCACAGAATCACAATCGTTCTTTTTTTTTTTTTTTTTCCTTCGCATTTTATTAATTTCCCAGTAATTTGTTAAAAATTTATTTTAGTATACGTATATTTTTTCTCCGCGACTTTTTCTGCTTCTACGTAGACAAAGCAAAGAAATTGAGATATTTTTATAACTTCTTCGTCCAAGCTTGCTAGGGAAGTATTTGCGCCTATAAAGTAAACAAAAAACATAAGTAGTAATCATGCATTCTTTTTTGCATAGCTAAAAAAAAAAAAAAAAAAAAAAAAAAAAAGCTGTCTTTTTGTTTAATATTCTTTTTTTGCAACATTTCTCTTCTCGCCTGAATCAATAATTTGCTTTGGAAACACTTCCGTTTTACCCGTATTA
Organism: Maratus michaelseni; assembly: GCA_963931845.1. Taxonomy (NCBI): domain Eukaryota; kingdom Metazoa; phylum Arthropoda; class Arachnida; order Araneae; family Salticidae; genus Maratus; species Maratus michaelseni. The sequence goes on along the minus strand of OZ007594.1, from coordinate 183,888,317 downwards.
GTGATTTTCTGTCTCCTTCCTTTAAAATGATTCCAGTAAATCTTCGCTTCAGCTCCCACCTAGTGATACGCTTAATGATCTGCGAAACTCTTTTCCCATGTTTCGAACTTGGTTGTTTGGGGTTACAACTCTCGACGACCGGAGAAGAGGAGGTGAGTTGGGATTCGTTCCGGTGCATGCCGATCGATTTAGTCCATCACTCAAAGATGTCAACATGTGCCAACAGATGGCAGCACTACAAAATCTGAGTGAGCGGTAGTTGGAGGAGTTTAATGATGCTTGAAGTGGCTGTGGGATAGAGAATTATGTAAGTGTAAATAAAAATGATAACTAGTCTTGGATGTGGACGTGGAAAGAGTTTATAATGCTGTTCTGCTTTGTTTATGTTTTTTTTTTTTCCCCGAAAGGCGAGGAAGATCTGAGAAAATTGTAGAACTACACTTTCTTTAAAAAAAAAGTTAATAATTAATAATCAACCTACCCTACAATTCTACAGTGTCTTCCTAAAATTAGGAACTGCAGATTTTAATTTTAACGTTGTGCCCGTCACCCAGAAAAAAGAAAATAATAAGTCCAAAAGTTTAATGCAGTTTACTAAAATTGTAAAGTGAAACAAAATGCAATTTACGGAATTAAAATATTTTACTACACAAATAATATTGTTACACATATTTTTTATGTTCTCAGTTTGTGTTTGTTTATCCAAAAATTACTTTTTTGACATCATTTACCATTGGGTTTTTCGTAGGTCGTGTGATTTTTGGATCTTAATAATCTTGATAATCTCTTGACGAAAAAAACAATTGAGACTAAGCTATTGAAAAATTATATAAAGTTAAAAGGGGGGTGGGGAGGCACTTCAGACTCGGGAACAATATCACAATATCAACAAAAGAGGTTTAGGACCAGCTAATGCACTATACTGGGTGATTCAAAATGTAAAAGTTACGGGCAGGGCGAAAAAAGTATTGAAGTACAGAAATTTTAGATATGCCATTTGTTTTGAAAGGAGCTGTATTCATATTAATATGCGAAATTAAAATTTTTATACGGTCCGTGGGTGCTAACATTTATATTTAGAAACATTTCCTCTATCCTCTGACAAGTAAAACTAGTCGTTGGGGGGGGGGGGGGGGGGGGGCTTCGTAATACTTACCCATCATGGATATGCATAATATAAAATATAAAAATAAAACATGTGTAAACTATTTATAAAATGCATCGCAATTCGAATAAAATCATGGCTTGATGCCGTCTTAAACTTTAAATGCTCTATTACTGAATTGCGTAAAAGAAACATCCTTATAACTCCAAAATTGATAATCATATTAACTAATGGTTTACTGTGTCTTATTAATCGTCTCATTTCCAATTAAAACATCTTTGAATTGAAATGTGAGTGAAATACGGGGTCATGAAAAATCGAAGAGTGTGGGAAATAGGATTACAAATATCTCGGCAACTCATTATCCGATCGACTTCATTCTTTATGCAAAATTTATGTTTTTTTTTTTTTTATTGTCTTTTATATTCATTCCTTAAAATAAACAATTTCGAAAATTTTTATATACCTTTTATCAGAACGAATATTTTGAGAGTCCGAAAAAAATAGTTCCGTATAATCGAGGTTACTGAAATTCAATAATCTTCTTCCCATTATTACATACTAAATACATACCAAATTTCAAGTCTCTATCTCAATTTGTTCGGGAGATAGAGCGTTTATAGACACACACACACACAAAAAGACAGACGGCATTTTTTTTTTTTTTTTTTTCTAAAAATATGTTTTTCGGAATCTCCAGTGTCTGAAACGTGTAAATCCGTCAACATTTTTTTTTTTTTTCGATTTTCAAAACGATTACAAGATTTAGTCTGTACTACATATGATGGATAAGTAACAGTAAAAATTCCATTCCTCTACGATCAAAACTTACCGAGTTAAGAGAGGTAGAATTTCATTAAATTTTGGAACTTTTCGGCACTGAAATCATCTGTTCATATTTAGTTCGAGAAAGCACTGAAATTTCATAAAATTAAAAATATCACAATTTGGAAAGTTTTGGTCGTAGAAGTATGGAATTTTTACTGCTTTACTAGTCAGAGCACGAAAAAAAGTTTTCTAAATACAACTTATAGGACTCGGGTATATTATAAAAATTTAGTTTTCATAATTTAACATGTATTCAGCAGCCCATCATTGAAAAAAAAAAATTCAATATTTAAAAGCTATATTTGATTTGTATAATTTTTTGCAATTGTAATTTGTTTTTTATCATCCGCGGTTTAACCCTTTCAAGGGCGGTGGTACGTTTATGAAACCCCTTAATTTTAATTCCCAATCGTCCCAATGGCACCACAATTTTGGTATAAAATTTTCCGTCTCTTACGTATGTAAAATATGGTTTTTTCCAGTTTCCGAATAAATTTGTTTGTAAATTCCGGTGTTATTCATTCATTTTCACATTTTAGCAATGGGAGTGTTTTGCCCTTGAAAGGGTTAAGAGATAACCGCCATAACATCTATTTTGAATCGACCGGTATTTTCAAAAATTGAAGAACACTATAGAGGTAAAGGTTTACACCCCGTTTATTCTTTCGCATTTTATGATCCGGCCTGACTCATTTTCATCAAACAAAAGACCGATATTTTTTAAGAAACTTTATCCTATAATTCAAATTCTTTTAAAAGAATATTGCATACATATTTATATAAAAAAATTTAAATCACAGCAATTATCTAATATTATAAAGGACAAACGTGTCCGTGCGTAACGCTGACGTCATTTTGCGAATGGCAACACTTGACGATGAAACTGCGGTTTTGCGATTTTTGCTACTGCAATTTTTTTAATTTCTAAACATCGCACATTTTTAATTTTTACACCGTTATGTAGGGAAAAAATCTATTTTCAAATGCAATTTGTTTGAAAACTGTATCTTAATCGACTGATTTATTATAGCATTTAAATTAAATTTCAAACATGAGTAATATATATATATATATATATATATATATATCGCTTGCAGACGATAACAAAATATGAATCCGTTTGCACTTTAAGTAATATAAAAAGCTCAGCATTTGTTTCTAGCTAATATTCAATAATGAAATTAAAACTCCATTAAGAAATAAATAAAATAGTAATAATAAAACACAAATCTAACAGACATATAAGTGAAACAAGCGCTTAAAACGGCTGAAATTATCAGAATAAAAAATACTGCTGTTAGATAATGAAATTTTTAGCAATTTCTTCGGCATGAGGTCAATACGCGGAAATTTCCTCTTTTAATAATTTTCAAAATTTTACCTAAATATATAATTGACATATTTCATGTAAAAATCTCTTTGGTGTTGTTAGGGGACAATCTAAACAAAATTATTAAATGCAAAATATCTATTAGTATGTAAAAATTTCAATTAAAAAAAAAATGGTTTTTACATATATTCTCTATTCCGGGAATCCCGGGTTGGAAGCCCTAGTGTTATTAAAGCCGAAAGTAATTTGGTTAACATCATCAAAGTATAACATTAGGATTTCATTATTACACTAGCGAAGCTTCGCCCGCTACGCTGGTATCGGTTTTCCCCAAACGAACTAGAGGTTGGGGTGCGAAATTGCCTTCGACAGTGTATACATACACAGATAAAAATTATTTCTCTTTTAGATTTTTCCTTTCTTCAATCTTTACATGAAGAAAGTATTGGATTCATGAAAAATTTCTACTTCCGGTTTTCGACGGATTTATACGTTTTAGAAAGACCTGAACACGATTTGACTGTGTTTAGAAAATGCCTGTCTGTCTGTCTGTCTCTGTGTGACAAACATTTTGTGGGAGCTTTCTCAAGAATTAATGCACGGAATTTAATAAAACTTTAGATTCAGTTGGACCGTGACATAAGTTGTTGCTTATTAGTTTTTGGTGTAAATCGCCCAACACATGGCACTGCTATGATAAAATTTTCACGATTTAATAGATTTTTTACATTTAGTATATTTTCTTAGACTGCTCATCAACTTCATCCAGAAACATTTTTGGTACTTTCGTATTAGCCGCAGGCTAGCAGTTAATCGCTAAAGTTTTCACTAGTTATAGTAACTTTTTTGAATCTGGTTATTTCAGAGTTAGAGTGCATGGTTCGATTACATGTCTTTCAAATTTGCGTTTCACTTATTTATTTATTTGTAAAGTTTTAATTTCGTTTGGTAATTTAATTAAGGCTTACACGGAAACAAACAAATGCTGAATTAGTTACATTCTTTTCAGTGAGAATGGGTTGATCTTCCGTAATCGGGTTGCACGACATTTCTCGTCTTTTAGTGAGTACGACTTAATAAATTTAATGACATACACCTTTGTTTTAAAAAATACGTCAGCGTATAAGCCACGTATACCTACAAACATGTGAGTTCGTAAACAAATACGTAATCTGGTCCATAGCAATTGCCATATTTTAGCGAGTTCAGGTTGAGCGGATTTCAGGGCTGATTCCAGTCTTATCGTTAAAACACTGAAAAAATTTATATATATCATTAATAGTAAGCTGATCGGACGGATATATATACACATATATATATATATATATATATAATACAACTGTTTTGCAAATAAAATAACTGTTAAACTACAAGGTAATCGATACTATATAGAAATTAATCAATTAGAATATGTTAAAAAATAACAATTCAATATTGCTAAATGCATTGATTAATAAAAATGAGGCGAATATATAAAAAATCCCTGACGGCTCGGCCTACAGGCACAGGTAGATTTCGAAGACGCAGACCGTGGGGCGCCTGTTTGTCGGGAAATTACCTTTTTACGATGATGCGGCAGTTGGAACCGCTACTTCGAAACCTAACTTGTTTGCGGGCGGAGCCGGCAGGTTTTTTTTTTTTTTTTTTTTTGCTATAACGGTTGGGTCTATAAAAAACTTGTCAATATAAAAGTTTTAGATAATATTAAGAGGATTAATAATAAATTTAAGCGGATTTGAAATCTTGAGAATTGACGAAGTTATGAATTTTTTTCTTCTAAACCCCCCTTTCCCCCCCCCCACCCCTTAAGGCAATTTTTAATTATATCAAAAATCTGTCATACATAAATTTTCGGCCCTTCTGCTAGAAGTAATAATAACTTCAAACGGATTCGATACGTATCATAATTAAGAAATTATGTTTTTTTTTTCTGTTTTCACAATTCCCCCCCCCCTCCCCCCCCCTGGTTCGATTTTGCCCATTAACGAACTTTACTGAGATTTTATGCCCCTTGATTTTATGTATCAATTTCGAAAAGATGCGAGAGTTGGAACCGCCTACTTCGAAAAATAACTTGCTTGCAGGCGGAGCCGGCAGGGATTTTTTTGTTTTTAATTTTTTTGTATAACGGTTGGTCCTATAAAAAACTTGTCAATATAAAAGTTTTAGATAATATTAAGAGGATTTATAATAAGTTTAAGCGGATTTGAAATCTTGGGAATTGACGAAGTTATGAATTTATTTCTTCTAAAACACCCCTCCCCCCCCCCCTTTAAGGCAATTTTTAACTATATCAAAAATCTGTCATACATAAATTTTCGGCCCTTCTCCTAGAAGTAATAATAACTTAAAACGGATTCGATACGTATCATAATTAAGAAATTATGGGTTTTTTTTTCTGTTTTCACAAAAAGCCCCCCTCCCTCCCCCTCCCCTGGTTCGATTTTGTCCATTAACGAACTTGACCGATATTTTATGCCCTTTGATTTTATGTATCAGTTTCGAAAAGATGCGGGAGTTGGAACCGCCTACTTCGAAAAATAATTTGTTTGCAGGCGGAGCCGGCAGGGATTTTTTTTGTTTTTAATTTTTTTTTTTGCTATAACGGTTGGTCCTATAAAAAACTTGTCAATATAAAAGTTTTAGATAATATTAAGAGGATTAACAATAAATTTACGCGAATTTGATGTCTTGTGAATTGACGAAGCTATGATTTTTTAGGTAGATTTCGTAAGAAATACTACCTATTACATTCTCACCTAAGTTGGAAATTTTGAAAAATTTTTGCAGATCTACGCCGATCATGACTCCCAGAACCCAAAACCACCCCCAGTTCAAAACTTTATATATATATCTATCTATCTGTCTATCTATCTATCTATCTATCTATCTATGTCACTTTTTTCTGACCACGATAACTGGAAAAATTCTGCATTAATCTTTTACAAACTGATACATAAAATCAAGGGGCATAAAATCTCGGTCAAGTTCGTTAATGGGTAAAATCGAACCAAGGGGGGGAGGGTGAGGGGGCTTTTTGTGAAAACAGAAAAAAACCTATAATTTCTTAATTATTATACGTATCGAATCCATTTAAAGTTATTAATACTTCTAGGAGAAGGGCCGAAAATTTATGTATGACAGATTTTTGATATAATTAAAAATTGCCTTAAGCGGGGGAAGGGGGGGTTTAGAAGAAAAAAATGCATAACTTCGTCAATTCCCAAGATTTCAAATCCGCTTAAATTTATTATAAATCCTCTTAATATTATCTAAAACTTTTATATTGACAAGTTTTTTATAGGACCAACCGTTATACCAAAAAAAAAAAAAAAATTAAAAACAAAAAAATCCCTGCCGAATCCGCCTGCAAACAAGTTAGGTTTCGAAGTAGGCGGTTCAAACTGCCGCATCATCGTAAAAAAGGTCATTTCTTCCGCAATTCCCGACAAACAGGCGCCCCATGGTTTCCGTCTTCGAAATCTACCTGTGCCTGTAGGCCGAGCCGTCAGGGATTTTTTTCTTCTAAAACCCCCTCTTCCCCCCCCCCTTGGGGCCATTTTTAATTATATCAAAAATATGTCAAACATAAATTTTCGGCCCTTTTCCTAGAAGTAATAATAACTTTAAACGGATTCGATACGTATAATAATTAAGAAATTATGGGGGGTTTTCTGTTTTCACAAAAAGCCCCCCCCCCCATTTCCCCCCCTTGGTTCGATTTTGCCCATTAACGAACTTGACCGAGAGTTTATGCCCCTTGATTTTATGTATCAGTTTGGAAGAGATTTATGCAGAATTTTTCCAGTTATCCTGGTCAGAAAAAAGTGACATAGATAGATAGATAGATAGATAGATTTAAAGTTTTGAACTGGGGGGTGGTTTTGGGTTCTGGGAGTCATGATCGGCGTAGATCTGCAAAAATTTTTCAAAATTTCCAACTTATGTGAGAATGCAATCAGTAGTATTTCTTACGAAATCTACCTAAATATATATATAGAACTTGTTTGTCGTATTTTGATTTCAAAGCTATTATATTTTTATGGAGGATTTTACAAATTTGATAAAATCTGGTAGCCATCAAAAATTTCTAGTCGACAGTAAAACATAGTTATTCTTACCTCCTCCTTCGTCATTGATTTTTAAAAAGCTGAAAAGTTTTTTATAAATTAATTTAAAAAAAATAAAAACAAGCATAGTTTTATTAGTTACATAGTTTAGAATAGTACATAATTTAGAAAGATAATGTAAACTAAGTTTTCTATTAAAACTTGATTTGATTTGATAGCCTAAGAGGGACTGCTCTGCTCAGACTAGTAGAAGTCTGTAGAGCATAGTGTCCCTCCCGGTCCCTTTTATTAAGGTCTTTAAAAAAATACAATCTACATCCGAAGCTGGACCCACCGTTAAACTCGACAAGGAGCGGGATTGAATGTTTAAGACAAATACAAACTATGGTCAACGACCAGATCATATCTAAGCCGGCCCTGCTAGGGAAGGACCCTTTTCGCGACAGTTAGCAGGGACTGAATAGTAGTTATGCATTGAGAGTGGCAGCTGGCGACTACTAGGTAAGGTTAGAGAATTCTGTCAGAAAAATATAGATTTTATGTAGCTTTCTGTTAAGGTTGTGCCTCTTTAGAATAAATAAAACTTGATGCTAATCCAAACAAATATATAATTATAAAATATTCTTGTGTAAATAATATGGCTACGTAATTTAAAATTCTCTCTCACACATCCCGCCGACCAAAATTCTCCGAACATTGGAAACCGAATCCTCTCGCGAAAGACATAAACAACCCAGTACTAGACAAGACACTTGTCTCCAAACCAGGGTGGCATCGATCTAATGTGCACGGTGCAAACACGCATGATAATAAATGCGCCAAGCATTTAAAGCGAAGAAGACATATTTTTAAAATACATATTATTCTTTAATTTTATTAAAATTCATTATTATTCTTAAAATTTTAATTAAGTTTTGTAGATTTATTTCAAATGAATTACTTAGACTCATTTGTACGTTATTATTCTTTAAAATGAATATGATAGTTATGTGATCAGTTTTAATTCTGAACACAAAATGTGATTTGAAACTTATAAAAAACGTGAACATTTTTTAGCATTGCATCCAATTTTAGATATCATTACAGGCTGAATTGACACCATTTCTTACTTTTTTATTGAAGACTCCCCCCTTTCCCCCCACATTCTAATCGAGCGACATGCTAACTGGCTAGAGCGAAAAAGAATGGCGTTTTCTGTGTATGAAATGGAAAACGACTTTTAAAATTGGTTCTTCCATTAAAGGAATGAGAGACGAGGAAGATTACTTATTGCCGCGCACGAGTAGGAGTGGGAGTGAGAAAAAATGCCGCCTGTGCTCAATTCTTAGGTCAATTTTTGTACAAAACAACAACATCATCAACAACAACAACAAAACACCAGATTAAATAAATTGGTTGCCAGGTTAAAAAAAAAAAAGTCATATATATGTATGATGTATATATTAAAATCATTGCAGTAATTTCCGAGAAAAAATACGTCAATATCATCTGTTTTAAATAGAATTTCGCAACTGTTGTTGTCCCCTTAAATTAAAGAGAGAGAGAGAGAGAGAGAGAGAGAGAAAGAGAAAGCAAAAGTGTAGGTCTTGTCTTTTTTTCGGATCCAGCAATTACGTTATTAAAGCCGAAGGTAATTTGCAAATGTACCCGGCTGTCAACAAGATGCATCGGAAGGAGAAACGGCCTTTTTGGAGTACTCAACGTAATTGCCGCCATGAATTAGTTAGCTTCATCAACTCTCTTTTAGCACGACTTTGCTCCACAAAACAAAAAACAGACGCCCGCCTCCTTTGAATTATAGGCCAGCGATGACATTAAAACGAGTGTTTACGGAAATAAACAAACGCATGAAAGCCGGCGAAATATTTCATCCCGGGATGCGGCGGAAAGAAATTCAGAGACATGTATAATGTGCGAGGATCATATAGGAAAAATGCACGTTTTAATTCCGCGATTATTATCCTTTACTGTGTTCACGTATTACGATAAGGAAATTTTTAATAATGAAATGGAAATAATATTACAAACTGCATGAAAAAAATTATTCAGTGAATTTAAATTTTAATGCAAGTTTGCGGTAAATAGAAAAGAGTCTGTGTGATTGCAGGCGGCGATGCGAGAATAAGAAAATAATTCCAAAGGAAAGGGAAGGAGGGGGTAAAGTATACATGGATTTATTTCCTCCCAAATTTTTATCTAGATTTCTTTTTCTTCTTTGCATATTGTACACATTTTCTCTACTCATAAATTTACAGTCGTTTAGTTAATAAGAACGCAATAATTTAATACTGCTTAACGCCTTGACCATGGACTCATATATTGTACTTGTTTTTGGTAAGAGTAATAAAGAAAAGTAATATTTTCCGTATTTAATTAGGGCGTTTCAGTGATTCAATAAATAAAGGTAACTGTTAAAAAAAGTGGTGCCAACTGAATAAAATTCGTGTATGGGACGCTGATTCCGAAGGGATGAAATATCTGTGTATTACTTACCCATCATACGGAGTGTAGGGTAAGTCTTGTAATCGTTTTAAAAATAGGAAAAAAAAATTGACGGGTTTACACGTTTCAGACACTGGAGATTCCGAAAAACATATTTTTAGAAAAAAAAAATTGCCCGTTAGTCTGTCTGACTGTGTGTCTGTAAACGATCTATCGAACAATTTTATTATTTCAGTCTGTTATAGTCATACTGGTGTAAATCACTAATTTTGAAAATTCGTGATTAGTGTAATACACATCAAATTATTACTAGGATCATTCTACATAATTCTGACAAATTTTATTTGTTTTATTTATTTTGTTGTTGTTGTCGCCGCCGCACCTTATATTTTCCCATCATACGTAGTCTAGGGTAAATCTTGTAATCGTTTTAAAAATCGGAAAAAAAAATGACGGATTTACACGTTTGACACAGGAGATTCCGAAAAACATATTTTTAGAAAATAAAATTTGCCGTCCGTCTGTCTGCGCGTATGTGTGTAAACGCTCTACCTCCCGAACAAATTGAGATCGAGACTTGCAATTTGGTATGTACTTAGTATGTAATAATGAGGAGAATCCTATTGAATTTCAGTAACCTCGATTATCCAGAACTATTTTGTCCGTACTCTCGAAATATTCGTTCTGATAAAAGGTATATAAAATTTTTCGAAATTCTTTATTTTAAGGAGTGAATATAAAAGACAATAAAAAACCATAAATTTTGCATAAGGAATGAAGTCGATCGGACAATGAGTTGCCGAGATATTTGTAACCCTATTTGCCACACTCTTCGATTTTTCACGACCCTGTATTTCATCCAAATTTCAATTCAAATATATATTTTAATTAAAAATGAGACGCTTAATCCGACGCAATAAACCGTTAGTTAATAGGATTATCATTTTTGGAGTTATAAGGATGTTTCTTTTACGCAATTCAGTTATAGAGCATTTAAAGTTTATGACGTCATCAAGCCACTATTTTAATCGAATTGCAATGCATTTTATAAATAGTTTACGCATGTTTTATTTTCATATTTTATATTATTCATATCCATGATGGCCAAGTATTACGGTGGCCCCCAACGACTAGTTTTTTCTTATCGTACCTAATAGCATGCATAATATTAGATGGGTATTTATATAATTTAGATGACTGTTATTTTCTCTGTCTATTGAATTGCCAACTTAGACCGAGCTAAATTTAGTTATTTTTAAATTAATTTAAATCTAACAAATTTTCACTTGCCCACGTTTTTCTGGTCTTTTTTTAGCCCTATTTTGAGCCAGCCCCTTTTATTAACACTTCCCAACGTAGTTGAAAAATGTTTATGATTTCTATTCGTCTGCCCATCCACCTCGTCGCGCTCTAACTCTCGTAAATATGTTTCGATTTCTACGTTGATGATATATGTTATTGACATTTATAATGTCATGTTCTCTACGAAACAAAGTACGTAGCATTTACAGTTCGTTTACAGAGACACTCAAAAGAATTTTGTTGTATTATGGTCTATGGGGGGAAATTTAAGTTATTTTAAGGATGCTACACTATTTAAAACATAATGAAATTGATATGCACTTATGAGGCTACAGTAAAACATGCTTTCTGCAGAATATGACATGCATATCATTCATTTACAGGATCACATAAAAATAATTAATTACATAATGGTCTACAGGGAAAATCATTTGCAGCGTATTTTAACGATGTTACTTACACTATTTCAAATTATAAAATTCATTTATACTTACTGTGGTACTGCTTTCTTTGGAATATAAAGTGCGTATAGCATTTGTCGTTCATATAAAGGGGACACACAAAAGTATTCGGTCACATTACTGTCTATAAGCGATAATTGTTGGAAGTACATTTTCGACTTTGGTTTGCGTTTGTAAGATTAACTATAATTTTTGTGAATTGCTTAAGGGGGGTTTTTAATTATATGTGTAACACATTTTTCTACTGAAATATATTTACTACTCTAAAAGGTGTTTCTAAACTATGAATAAATTCATATACAGGCCCACGCAAATAATTGGATTACTTTGCCGTCGTCTATGGATGAGAATTTCTGGAAGTGCGTTTTTAGTTGTTTTCTGCCTGTAGACAACATATACAGAGTTGTACAAAAAAATTCGAGTATGTTTCCGTTTATTGACGGAAATTGTTGAAGATGAATATTCAATTGTGATATGTATTTTCTCACGGAACTAAATTTTAGCTACTATGTAGTATATATACAAATCTATATAGAGCTTCACCCCCCCCCCCCCCCCCCCCAAAAAAAAAAAAAAAAAAAAAAAAAAAAAAAAAAAAAAAAAATCGGATGCCTTTTTGATTATCGATGGCAATTGCTGAAGTTTGGTTTTCAAATGTGTTATGTGATTTGTAAATTGCTTACTAAGATATCATCGTGCGACTTGTTAAACGTTGAAGTTTCGTTACAGTATTCTGTATGTTTTTGTAACTGTTTCATAATCTATGACTAATTCATGATTTTTCTTTCTTGTTTTTAAGTGTTCAATTGAATTTTCTCAGTTAATTCTAGTTTTACAAACACCAATCCAGCTATAATTTATCCCAACCCTATATATAAAATATAGCTTCTTTAAATTTTAGCTTTTAGCGAGATTGAAATGTGAGTTAGAAAACACTGAAATGTTGTGTTTCATTCATGCTAAAGATGAGTTTTAGCTGTGCTTGTTTAATTATTAAACCTAATTATTGGTATTATAAAATGCTTTTATTTAGAACAATTCTTCCTTTTCTTATTTGATTAATATAGTGCTGGTTCTCTCAAATTTGGTTCAGTTACTGGAATGCAAGGCTGCCCCGCTGGTGACTATTTTTGTTTATTATTTTCTTCACCACTATTTCAAAGCAAAAATAATTATCGTAAAGCTACCATAATGATTTCTGTTTTGAAATAGCGCTGGATAAAATAATACAAAAAAAATTGTCTCAGGTGGCAGTCTTAGATATACAATGCTATTAAATTCTTATTTAACAGCAAACTCTTAATAAATGCAGAAAAAAGTTATGCGTAATATAACAGTTGTTATATGCATCCAGTGCTCATTCATTTATCCACTTTTAGCGCATTTTTAGCGCTCTTCTTATAGCTCTTTTCTGCGCAATAAAAAAAAGTCGTTTTTTTTAAAAAAAATCCATTTTCTACTTTCATGAGTTGGCAATACTCTTTTATGCGCTGACATTTTTCACCCATTTTCCAGCCAAACAATCGAACAAAATACTAAAATACCAGTCAAAATACTAAAACTAGTCGTTGGGGGCCACCGTAATACTTACCCATCATGGATATGCATAATGTAAAATATTAAAATAAAAATGTGTAAACGACTTATAAAATGCATTGCAATTCAAATAAAATCGTGGCTTGATGACGTCACAAACTTTAAGGGCTCGATTACTGAATTGCTTGAAAGAAACATCCTTATAACTCGAAAAATAATAATCCTATTAACTAGCAGTTTATTGCATCTGATTAAGCGTCAAATTTCCAATTAAAATATATCTTTGAAGTGAAATTTGGATGAAATACAGGGTCATGAAAAATCGAAGAGTGTGGAAAATAAGATTCCAAATATCTCGGCAACTAATTATCCGATCGACTTCATGCTTTATGCAAAATTTATGTTTTTTTTATTGTCTTTTATATTCATTTCTTAAAATAAACAATTTCGAAAATTTTTATATACCTTTCATCAGAACGAATATTTCGAGAGTCCGAAAAAAATTGTTCCGGTAAATCGAGGTTATTGAAATGAAATAGGCTTCTTCCCATTATTACATACTAAGTACATACCAAATTGCAAGTCTCTATCTCAATTTTTTCGGGAGATAGAGCGTTTACAGACACACACGCAGACACACAGACGGACGGCAAAAATTTTTTTCTAAAAATATGTTTTTCGGAATCTCCAGTGTCTGAAACGTGTAAATCCGTTTAAAAAAAATTTTCGATTTTCAAAACGATTACAAGACTTACCCTATACTACGTATGATGGGTAAGTAATAGTTGTAGTATTTTAAAACTAAAATTTTTACAGCAGTTTTAAAATGTTCTTACTTATTATTACCAATGTGGTAATTTTGTTTTCGCGGCAGCTATTATTTCCATGACGGGAAAACTGTTTTACAGGAAAGTCAAAAGCTACTTGATGGTGTAGCATTTTACTAGTGATTAATGCAAATATCTGACTGTTTTCGACTTCGACATTTGTTTTATTATCGGCAACTGTGGATAATTAAGTACTTAACCTTTTACTGTCAGCGGTCTCACAGATTGCTGTTTTTGTTTTCTTTTCTTTTCTTTCTTTTTTTTTTTTTTTTTTTTTTTTTTATTTATTCATAGTTCGCAGTTTAACTTGTAAATTTAATTTTAGCTTGGATATATACTAATGAAATTTTGTTTTGTTTGGAGCCCTAGTACTATCACTAGAGACTTTTGAATAGGTGAATTTTTATTATAATAATCGTGTATTTAAATATTGGTACAGAAACAGTATCATATCGGTTAAACGAGCCTTTTTTTCATTTTTCAATCAAGCAGTCTCAGAGACCGTTCACAGTAGCTATGCGGCAGTTTCTTTGACAGTAGTTCAAGTTAAGGCTGTTCTCAAATACAAACTGGGCCACTTTATTACACATTTTTAAATTCATTTTTGTTCGCAAATGTATTAAATTGGCTGGTGCTATGGCAGAAACTATGTCATCGAAATGAGTTTTCCATTTTTTTTTTTTTTTTTTTTTTGAAAATGCAGATCTTTTTGAAAATGCTGTGAAATTTGGCGTTTTGAACCGAATTCTCCATGCCGCTTCATTGAAACCCCCTGATCGCTAAATCTCATGTTAATCGATGGGAAAACTTAGAAGTGCGATTACTCATTACGTAATATAATTATTATAATATGGTTTTCACCATCAGAAATTATAAGTCAGATGCCGATGATGTACGTTTTTAAAAATTGTCTCCGTAAATTTCAAGTATTTTTAAGTTGATGATAAATTTCATCAAGTGGAAATTTCAAAGTTTGTAGGGATTTCTTTAAATACCTAAAGTTTCGGATATTTGCGTTTTGAATCGAATTCTCGATGCGGGAGCCCGAGAAGCGGGAAAAACGTGTTGTCAAGTGACACGAATCGCTTATAACTCGATAAGTAATCTATTTATCAAAAAATAGAAAATTCCATTCAATTCCAAATCGCTTCAATAGTCACAGGCATGCCAATTTTATGCCTTTGCGTTTAAAAAAGAGTCAGAAAATGTGTCAGAAAGTTTCGCGTTGTTGAACAGGTCGTTTGAGTACCACCTTAATATGTTTTACTCCCCACAGAATATATCTTCCCATACCTTCAAAAGTCTAAACATAAAATATGGCCTCATTGCGTTCATTAGTGTAAGTTACAATGGAAGTTTTATATATATATATATATATATATACGAGGGGCAGTCGGAAAATAAGTTTCCCATGGCGACTGTGGGCAGAGGTGTGTATGAAAGACAAAAAATGTAATGAGGCATTAAAGATAAAACATAACTTTATTTTTCCACATAAGTATACCAAGTACATTGAGATATTTGTCATACCGCTTTATAAGCTTCAAAAAGCTCTCCAGGAAAAAATCAGGGCTTTGCATACGGACGAAGCGTTGAATGGCTATGGGCGAAACACGACACAGCAGGTGAACGCGAACGTGCAATACATCGATACCATTGGGTAGAGGTCGACCGCAATCAAGCAGATGGCGCGGTTGATCGCGATCAAGCAGATCGTGCTGTTGCAGCAACAGCGCCATCTGCGCAGGCACTGCAACAGTGCCATCTGCTTGATCGCGGTCAACCTCTACCCAATGGTATCGGTATATTGCACGTTCGCGTTCACCTGCTGTGTCGACTTTCGCCCATAGCCGTTCAACGCTTCGTCCGTATGCAAAGCCCTGATGTTTTCCTGGAGGGCTTTTTGAAGCTTATAAAGCGGTATGACAAATGTCTCAATGTACTTGGTACTTATGTGGAAAAATAAAGTTATGTTTTATCTTTAATGCCTCATTACAGTTTTTGTCTTTCATACACACCTCTGTCCACAGTCGCTAGGGGAAACCTATTTTCCGACTGCCCCTCGTATATATATATAACTACCTGATACTTATAAAAAAAAATTATTTTTTACCGCAAATCGTTATCAGAAGCATTTATGCTGTTAAAGACATATATTTTCTACTATATTGCTTTGTCATGCAACTGTTGATTTATTAGTATTGCGTTGTAATAGGCGTTTGTTTATTTTTGCCGCTTCATCTATTGACCGAGTTTCTGGTGGAATAAAATGCGATATCATCATTCATTATTCCGCTAATTTGATTATGTTCTAAAAACACACCTTTTAATATGAATGATTCTGCATTCCGTCTTATGAAATGTAGAATTTCTAAAAGACGGTTACATTGAAAAGCTCGCTACTTGTAAAATAATGGTTTCTAAAAGATTTAGATTTATTAAACAAGTTTGTAGAGCTTTACTTCTTATATCTGCCTAAATTCGTGTTTAAAAGTTTGTCTTTCATTTATATTTCAGTATGCATCTGGATTTAGTGTTTGCTGCTAGTTATTCTTAATATTATTTAGAATACAGTGAAATCTCTTAAAATAAAATTTTCTATATAAATTGCAAAATAGGACCCCTATTTTAATACTATCGATTTAACGAGTTATTTTGTTATCGGTCCAAGGGTCTTGTCCCGAGCATTCTAATTAAGTAGGCGCCAACTAATTTATATAACAGATCCAAAGAGGGACACCACCATAGACCTTCTAATATTATATACTTGCTCTGTCTATTCTTTCTCTGACGTCACCACTCCATTTTTGAAGAAGAAAAGTATGTGTGCAGAAAAACACTTTTCTGTTACATAAAAATAGGCATTCTTTTGTTTGTTTTTGTTGCCCACCCCTCCCTCAAATTTAAAAAAAAAAAAAAAAAAAAAAAAAAAAGTGATCGCTTTTAAAAATAAATACAGCAGAGCAGCGATTATCCGAATCTGTCGGGACCGGCCTCAATTCGGATAACTGGACAAATGAAAACACACTGAAGACTGACTGTAACATAGTAATTTCACCACTGCTGTGAAATATCAAGTTCAACTGTTCACACTGTTAGTATTCCCTGAGTTATAAACACTTCATAAGAAAAGTTTTGCTTTTATATCATCCTTTTATTTTGATGTTCATTGTTATTGAAGTGGTATTTCCAGTGCTCTTATCTTTTCAACGATACCATCAGATCCTAATGTCCGTGAAACCAATTGTTAGACTACAGTATAGAGTCCTGCATCGGGTCGGGTAACCGGATTTGAAATCCAAAGCCGACCCGATCCGCGATTCGGGTTTGACTTTTTCGGGTCGAGTTCGGGTTGACCCTATTTTTGAAAAGAAAGTCTTGAATATTTTTCAAATGAAAAAAGTCATACATTTGAATATTAATATTAATAGGTGTATATGTGTTCATTTTTATACAATAAAGATAAAATTTATATTAAAAACCAAATTGTAGACTATTTTTCCATAATTGTATTAAATATGGATTAAATTTCTTTCACTTCGGGTTCGGGTTTGAATATTTCGGGTTTCGAGTTGGCTTTAAGCACAAATTTTCGTGTTCAACCCGACCCGTGCAATAACTTACAACATCGACAGGTGTTGTTGTTGTTGTTGTTGTTTCTAATCCTAAATGATCTAGCCAATAGGCTAGACCAAGTCCATGAGCCCAAAAATTTGGAGGAAGTCCAAAACGATAAAAGGACACTCCAAAAGGTCACTTCTAGTCAAGTCCAAACAGGATAGGAGATGGTCAGGGATGGTTGGCGCAGTCTTGCACTTTCCACAAATGGATGTTTTCGATTCGGTAGACATCGATAGGTTATAAAGAGAATTATTTTCAATGGTTTCTCCTTGTGAAAGTGACCGCTCCTGCTTACCAGCCCTTACATTAAAAAATAAGAGTGGGTAGCATCTGTATACGATTTTATCTGTTCATGAGAAATTCAGGAGAGAAGCTTTCATTACTGAATAAAATCCTTCCTTTTTGGAGGGATGAGATTGCGGTGAGAATTAAACCGTTTTCGTAGCAAATTTTCGAATTTTAATTCTCCTGCTTTTCTCAAAACGTACATTGGATTAACAGTTTAACGCATCGAATGCGCCCTACACACGAGAATATGTATTTTCTCGCATAGTTTCTGGTGTATATATTTTTTTATTACAGAAAAATAATCTGTTTAAGTAGTAAGATTAAAAAAAATAATAATAAGTAAAATTATGTTGACAAAGGTTCGGATAATTAGAATTCGGATCATCGGCTCTCTACTGTAAATAATAAATATGAGAGAGACATATTACATCTTATTACCCCTTTACACCCCTCCCCCCTTCACTGTTCTTTGTATCACTTACAAAAACACTTCTTTCTATTCACAGTAAAATTTTTCACCCACCAAGAAACCCCGGAATTTCACCGTATACCACCGCGTTAGCTTGAGTTCATTGAAGCAGGAACCATTGCTTCAAACTGCCGGCGATCGTTAGATTACAGATCTTTTAACTCCCTGAAACATTAATTGCGTAATATTTACCATCTACTGACGTAGAAGGGGGAAGTCGATCACACTTTTATTTAAACATATCCGGATTGATATTACTGGAAATTCGTGTACGTCATTTTCACAATGACGTATTTAAATATTTTGCGCGTTAGGAAACACATCCGGATGTAAAGCAGAAATTTTGAAGCCGGAATTTTATAGTTATCTGGTGTAAAATGATTCGTTGACAAATTCCTAAATATTACTGAATGATTTTTATTTGTGTTAATTTTGTGAAAATATTAAAGATCGTTCAGTTAATCTTATAACATTCGTTCTTAAAAAAAAAAAAAATAAAAAAAAAAAAAATCATAAGATAAATGTTAAGTCTCTAATGCCCATTGGTAGCATGTATGCTAAAAATTCCTAAATTGCTAATTTATACCAGAAATTCCGACTATTAATTTTCACTTTTATTTAATCACGTAATGTCTGTCATTAAATTACGCAGAAATTACTATTCGTAATTTCTAGTCGTAAGATTTGACGTTATGAATAGTGCTATTCATTAAACAATGAGATTTGTTTTTCTATTTTTATTAAAATAACTTTGATTTGATAATATTTTTTTTTAATCCTTATTCTTAAGAAAAAATGTATATGGCTAAAGAATCAGTTTTCACTTTTAACTATTTACGTAATCTATAAGTTGTTAAGAATTTTTTTTATAACAGTATTTAGTGTATACATATAAATGTACGTGTATGCTACATAGAATATAAAGATACATCAGTTTGAACTTTGAATGTTTTCCTTGATTTCATCATCCTTTAAATGTGCAAAACCTTATATATATATATATATATATATATATATATATATACGAGCAGGAAAGACCGGGCTATGCTCGGTCAAAATTAAATTTCAGTTCAAATATCATGACCCATGACCAAAATGACCCACTAACTGAATTTTCTCGAACATGTGACCTAGCCCAACAGTCTTCTCTTGCCCGAAAACCATAGGATGCAAAATGTAGTGTAAATTGAGCCGCTTTTTAGATCTTGACCCACAATGACCCAGAAATGACCCACTAATCGAATTTTCTCGAACATGTGACCTAGCCCAATGATTTTCGCGTGCCCGAAACTCGTAGGATACAAAATTTAATCAAAATCGTTAGAGCCGTTTTTAGATAAACTTAATTTGACCCGCTTTGACCCAAAAATGACCCACTAATCGAAAGTTCTCGAACATGTGACCCAGCCCAATAGTCTTCTCGTGCTCGAAAACCATTGGATGAAAAATTTAGAGTAAATTGAGCCGCTTTTTAGATCTTGACCCACAATGACCCAGAAATGACCCACTAATCGAATTTTCTCGAACATGTGACCTAGCCCAATGATTTTCGCGTGCCCGAAACTCGTAGGATACAAAATTTAATCAAAATCGTTAGAGCCGTTTTTTAGATAAAATTAATTTGACCCGCAAATGACCCACTAATCGAAAGTTCTCGAACATGTGACCCAGCCCAATAGTCTTCTCGTGCCCGAAAATAGTCGGATACAAAATTTCGTCAAAATCGTTTGAACCGTTTTTTAGGTACAATTAGCTAGACCATGACCCAAAATGACCCACTAATCGAATTTTCTCGAACATGTGACCTAGCCCAATGATTTTCTGGTGCCCGAAAACGGTAGGATACGAAATTTCGTCAAAATCGTTAGAGCCGTTTTTAAGATAAAATTTGCATATATATATATATATATATATATATATAATCCAGCAAAAACATGATTTTGGCCTGAACTAGCACCACCCCCCTCACCAGAAACAAGACAACACAAGAAAACACAATTAGAAAATATATGTAAAAATAAACAGAAACAAGCTGCGGCCTCATCAGCAGTGGGTAAATTCAAAGGCAGCCAAGCATCCGAACAAAAAGACTGCTTATATATATATATATATATATATATATATATATATATATATATATATATATATATATATATATATATATATATATAACCACACACAAGATTTGCTCGTATTAGAATATATGATAATACATTTAAAAGAGAAAAGAAAACACAAATCAACGACAATCTCATATTGAAAATGTGTTTTCTCTCTCGTATAAAAGTAACTGTAACTTTTACTATTGTTACATTCACAAATACTTTACAGGCTCAGCAGGATTAATTAATGGTCGTACTAATGATGAGAATCTCTGGACGAAACAATCGCTATAACATTGTTTTTTCCCCCCTATGATCGGTGTGCGGTTCTGTCATAAATGACATGACTTTTTCCGGCAATTGAAAGCAATAAGCATCTCTGTCAACATAATCTTATTGGTAAAAAGAAAGCGTAACAGATGATCGCGATTTATCTGAATTAAAAGCAAAAATTGCATTGTTTCACAATCACAATACTTAAAAAAATCATTTTTAAAAATCGGTAAATTTCGCTAAGTTTTGAAGCAAACTTTACCTATTTATATAATACGCAAGTGAGGCTTAATTTCGATTTGAGATTTGTATAGGAAAACTTATCTGCCTAAATATAAATCTCTTATGCTTCAAAAATCATCTCTGTTCAGCATAATTTTCTATAAATATTCAAAACTAACAACATTTCAATGATTTGTACAATCGACAATCGACAAACCATTTCAAAAATCGACAAGTGCACCGGGAAAACAATTTTGAATTTTGTTATTCGATTGAGATTCGTTTCTAAATATTGTTTTGGCGCCATCTATCAGCGGTTAAGATAAACGGCGGACTTTCTGCTGAAATTATTGTTTTCTAGGCATATTTTTAAAATAAGAAAAGTTCAGGACACGTTGATTTAATTCGAATGTATCTTCAGCTATATAACTTTAAAATTTCATTCAGTATAAATAAAATGAAAAATATTATTATTTTTTCTTTCGTAAAATTTTAATTTAGTTTAATCAGTTTTGAATTTAGCTTATATCTGCTTAAATTTTGAAATTTTGCTTACATTGAAATAAAATTAATATTTTTTATCAAATGTAAATAAAATATTAGAATAATATAGTACCGTGTCCTACATATGTTAATTATACCAATAGAGATAAAATTTTGATTTTTAACATACTAACATTAGAATTTAACTTTGTACTTTAAAAAGTTTGTAGTTTAATAAGAGAATGTGAGTCATACTAATGCAATTAATGGTTGCAATTGATTTATGGAATAAAGAAAAAGATGGATTTATTTTTCTTTAAAGTTATTTTTAAAATAAGAAAAAACTAGGATTTAATTAGAGATAAACTTTAAAAAGCTTAAATTATATAAATTTTTATTAAAAAAATCGAAAATATATTTATTTAATAATTCATTTAATATATTTATTTCGTAAATATATTTATTTGCGCTATGAAAAATTTAAATTGTGATAATTTATTTTTTTCCATTTGTAATGGATTTTGACTATCCTTATTGCAAACTAGTCGGATATGCTAAAACTTTCTTCTATCTCATACATGTTAATACCTCAAAATTCACTATCACTGCTCCAATAAAATCATTATTTTTCGTCATTCTATATTGTACATAGCTGCTTGCGAATCGTCGAGTTACCTGGATGCGATCAGCCGATGTATTATACTAAACTACGAAAAGTCCTTCTGGCCTGTACCGGCAGGAAAATATAGCCTCCCAATTGCTGGGTTTTAAGATTTTAGCTAATTTTACTGAAAAACACGAAGCTAAAATGCGTGGAAACCGATTACAGAAGAGTCATTCCCAATTCTCGTCAATATTGATTTTGAATGAGAATATGGCCAAATTAGACAGACATAGCCAAGTTGGCTTCATATATGGCAACGTATTTTTATTGCCAAATTTAATGATATTTCGCCAATTGTCGCCAAACTTTTTGAGATTTTGACGTTGGCGAATATAAATATAGTGTTAAGCATGTAGGAGTTGAAACGATGGTTGCAACAATGGAAGAAAATTTGCCGAACCATATTAACTAAAACTCATAAATTAAACCCGTTTATGGAGGAATCGTACTGTATTGTTTCAAAATGTCAGCCACCCTAAAATTTCAAACTGCTATATCTCAGCCATTTTTTAAGATAGGGGCAAAACAAAAATTGCTCTGGAGTCCTTGGATGAAGGTCAAACATTTAATGCAACAAAATTTTAGGATTTCTAATTTTTTTTGTACATCTTTTTGAATTTGAAATCTTTAAATGGCTATCACAGAGCCCCATCCAGGCGCAATATCCCCAAATTCAACTGGGATCTGCAGGCCATAGTCAAAAACATATACAAAAAATTTGGTTCAATTATCCTCATAACTTCATACATACTTTTCGATGGTACAATAGTGAAAATGGAGCAAAAATCGCTATCGCAGCGCCCCCCCCCCTAAATTCCCTAATATCCCTAAATTCAACTGGAACTTGCTGGCCATAGCCAAAAACATACAAAAAAATTTGGCCCAATTTGAAGCATAATTTCATATACTTTTCGATGGTACAATGAGGACAGGCGGACAGACAGACATTTTGTAAAAACACGTTTTTCGGAATATCTGACTCCTAAAACGTGTAAATCCGTCGAAAAAAATTTCGATTATAATACGGTCCTCTAATAGAAAAAAGTAAAAATTTTAGTAAAATTGCTTTTTTTTTTTCTTTCAAATGTAAGTAAATTGCGAGTGTGTTTTTATTCAATAAAACAGTTTTAAAAAAGGTAAGATTAAATAAGTATAAAAGAAAAATAGTTTTTTTTTTAAACAATCGTTTATAAGCATTTAATGTTTATCTTGAAAATCACGCCTAATTTCATGACTGCAATTCCAAAAAAATTCCTTTACAATACGTTGATTTGGCTTGGGCACCAAACCCGATTATGGAAAATTCACCTTTTTTATAGTTTCGTTGATCTCACGAAACCCTTATTACTCCCGCTTCGTTGTCTGTCCATCCCAGAGCCGGTTCTCAGAAACTATGTAACTTACAGTCATGAAAATTTGTGTACTTATAGCTAAATATCTATTATGAAGCTCAAAATCATAAAATTTGAAAAAATCGTATTGTTTTAATATAGAGAGATAAAAAACCAAAAATCTAACAGCCTTTTCCTTTTAACCCATTTTAGGCCAAGCATAGAAATTTTATAAAATGTGGTATTATTTGCATTGAAAATTTCTTAAGTTACATTCATTAAGACATCAAAAAAGTTTCGTGTATGAAAAATAATATTTTATTTAATTTGACGTTACCATTATTAAT
Source organism: Maratus michaelseni (assembly GCA_963931845.1). Taxonomy (NCBI): domain Eukaryota; kingdom Metazoa; phylum Arthropoda; class Arachnida; order Araneae; family Salticidae; genus Maratus; species Maratus michaelseni. Next base: position 183,864,616 of record OZ007594.1, on the reverse strand, counting down.
TTATTATTAATAATTTACCATTAAATTTAAATAAAAAATTTTAAGTTTTCTTATGGCATTTGTTTTATTTTTATTTTATTTACAGAACTTGCAACTTTACTCCATTATAAAAACATATGATTAATCTCAAGTGTAATAATTATACATTTTCAAAAAGTCGAATTTGTCAATAACCGTTTCAAGTAAAAAACCAGCGATTTAAAAAAACTCTCAACAGAAAGTGATTAATTCAATTGAATTACTAATATTTTATGTCTCCAGAACCCTTAAAAATAGCAGAAAAATAAAATTAGCGAAAAATATACGTCACAGTGTTAATAAAAAAATATTTATTGAAATGTTGCGTTTACGCACCTTTGGCCGAAAATGGGTTAATTTAAACATTTTCCCTTATAGCAGTTGCCAACAATTAAAAATCCACAATAAAATTCTTTTTACAGTAATTAATTTTCTATTGAAAGATTTCCACGTGAAATATGAAAATGAAATAAAAGGTTTCACCAATTGAAAAAAGATTAATATGACGTCATATTGGTAATAAAACGGAAATTTTCAAACATTTCTCAATAATACAAGGAGTATGAGTATGTGTAAATACAGAATGCAGCTTAATATGACGTCATTAGAGAATTAAAAAGAAAATTAATCTGACGTCTAACATTTTGAAGGTCTCTATACAACATGTTTAATTTTGAAATTGATTTTTTTTTTTTTAATATCGCATTTAGTCCACATGACAGATATTATTATGACAAAATATAATAGCGGGCTTAGTCCGCTATCGGATCGGTTCAGATTTTCGAAAAAACGAGAAAAATAGACAGATAAATTTTTACTTTATAAAAAACATGATTTTTTTTTTTTTTTGAAAATTAAGTTTATTTGGATTTGTTAAAGGAAGGATAAAGTGTTTTGAAAGGAATATTAAACGAAACCCTTTGTGCGATCTTCGATCACACTTACCCTCTTGTTTTTTTTTACGCATGGCAGAAAGCGCGAGGAGGAATTGTTTTAAATATAATTTTTGCTCTGTTGCTTTTTTAAGATATGGCAACGGGAAAGGAATTATTGCATTATTTAGACTTTCTTTTTAGGATTTCTAATTCAATTTCTTAACGTGTAATGATAATTTAATTAATATGAAACTATTTATTTATTAAAACGCATTTTTAAAAAAAGTATATTTCATCCTTTGTTTTTTATTTCTATTTTCTACTTTTTAATCTATATAATAAAACCGTAAGTCATGTGACTGTCATCAACAGTTCCGGGATGTCCGTTTCACTTTTTCATATGCCAGGCGGCCATTTTTTTTCAAAATTATTTTTGCAAATAAAACTGCATAAAAATTACATTTTCGGAAAGATCGTTCAAAATGAATTAATATTTGAGAGATGACTTACGTTCAATTATGTATACATTCTGCAATAACTTCAGTTTAAATTAGGTTCGCAGTTAAAATTCTCTATCTATGAAAGTAAACAAAGAAAAAAGATTCATTCGTTGTGAATGTTTAAAATATTAAACCATGAATTTTTGGATCGCTGCCTGGCGTAAAAAAAATAATCCGCACCAGTGAGACAGTCAAAGTTTACCTTAATTCTGTTCCATACAACTCAACTTCCGGATCTTTTTTGACGTAAGTTGAACTCATGTAATAATATTTAATGTATCAAATTTGGAAAAGAATTGTCAGCTTTTATTTTTTGCGCGTGCAAATTAGAAACGATATTTTAATTTGAAATCAAATGTTTTGATTTATGATAATTATTATTTTTCTATTTTCTATTTTAAACGAAAAATGTGAACGTCATGTATTTTAAATTGAAACAGCTGTCACGGACGCACCGGGGTTGGCGCGATTTTTGTTTTGCGCCAAATATGTTTAAGAATCTCCGCATTAGCGAACATATTGCAAGTGATAAGCAAACGGACATGAAGCATAAATTCTTAAGTGGGTTAAGCGGTTTTTGTCAAGAAAGATGAAATACATAACAACAAAAAATATGCGAAATGCTACCGCGATCGCAAAAGTTCTTGATTTGTCTATTAGATTTTTCCAGTTATGCGAGGAATTAAGGAAAAAAATAAATTATGAATAAAAATAATTTGTTACAATGCTTAACATACATTTAAGGGCGACCAAACTGGTCGCCAGTAGCGGCTAGTGTTTAAAATATTTCGTTATTACAGTTTCACAGCCTATTTTCGCGAGCGTGGTTTGGCGCATCATTCAATCCATTGTTGTTGTAAATCGTATGTAATTGCAACCATAAAAAATATTTGGCGATTCATCATCTGTGGCAGGCTAAAGGAACAAATGCCTTAAAATTAAGTTAATTATTTATAATTAAGCTCTTAAAATATTACAATGTTGTCTCGTCATCGGAAACACACCTGTGAACTCATTTAAGTGAGGGGAAGATCGAATACAAAATTCCATCTGTACATAAAAAAACCAAATTTAGTTAAATTAAAAAAATGTAAAAACACCCCTGCTTTTATTAAGATTTTTCTCAATTTCCCTGCTCAAAAACGCCAAACTTTCTGACTCATTTTTAAAGGTAAACGTATAAAATTGGCAGGCCTGACTACTGAAACGATTTAATGTTTTCTATATTTTTTTAATAAATAAATTACTTATCGAGTTATAAGCTATTCGTGTCACGTGACGACACGTTTTTCCATTTCCTCGTGCTGCCACGTCGCAAATTCGGTTCAAAACGCCCACTTTGACAGCATTTTCTGAAATATGCTCTGTCTTTACCAAAAAATGAAAAAAGGTCATTCGATTAAATAGTATCTGAATAAGAACATCTGCTAATTTCATGCGTTTCCGAACAAAATGAATTCAGATACGTGTCAGAAAGTAGCTCCTTTGAATTTGAGAACAGCCTTAATGTAGATGTAGACATACTGTCAAATGCTACTTTGTATCAACTAATATACCATAAATTGCGAAGATACGGTGACTTGAATTTAAAATGTACAAAACCTCCTAACAAAATGCATTTTTAAACAAAAAGAAAGAAAGAAGAAAAGAAAGAAAAACCAAATCGAGGATCCCGCGTGGAGAACGTGTTTCCCCTCTCGCACAAAAGAAACTGAAACTGTAGCTTTTGCCATTGTTACGATTCACAAATCCTTTAGAGGCTCTGCAGGATTAATTAATGGTCGTACTAATGATGAAAATGTCTGGCATTTTTCTCCTGTGTTCGCTGAGATTACTCGAGCATTTATTTTGAGAGCTAGGCTGCTTCTCTTTTTAGGGCTCTATAATTATTTGTTTGGGTCGACGATGTATCGGGATGGGTATTTAAGACATTCGACCGTGAATTGCTCTCTCTCTCTTTTTTTAATTCTTTCGAGGCGAAAATAGCCATTTCCTAAAATTCTGAAAAGGAAAAATAATGTTTTACTTTAAAAGTTAGAAATTTATCTTATGTTTTAACATTGTTGTAAACGTAAAGTAAATCAAAGAGCATTCGTTGTGCACGTTTTTATTAATACTTTCCAATATAGTAGTTGAAAAGTGTTTATGAATTCAGTTTGTGTGTCCGAGCTCTAACTCGCGTAAATATAGTGGGATTGCTATGTAGTTGATATTTACTATGGCATGTACGGTATTGAAAATGAAGTGTGTAGCGTTCATGGTTCGTTGGCAGGGACACTCAAAAGTATTCTGTTGCATTATGGTGTATGGGCGAAAATCGTTTGCAATGTATTTTAATAGTGGTGCACTATTTCAAACGTATTTAAATTGATATATATCACTGAGGTGCTCAACAAGATGCTTACTGCTGAAAAAAAAATATCATTCAGATACAGGGACACGCAAAAGTGTTCTGTTACAGTACTGTCTATGAACGATAATTGCTGGAAGTGAGTTTTCCGCTGTGGTATATGTTTTTAAATATAAAAAGAATTTTGCATAGTACTTGGTGTGTATAAATTATATGTATTATATACAGGGCTGTATAAATCGAATACATTTCTGTTTATTGACGGAAATTGCTGAAAGGAAATTTTCATGTTAAGCACTTCCTTACTCAACTAACTATATGTTATATATATACAAATCGGTAGATCTTGTACAATCCCCCCCCTCCCCCCCGCACAAAAAAAGGAGTTATTTTCCGACTATAGATGGTAATTGTTGAAATTGAGTTTTCAAATGTTTTATGTGTTTTCCAAATTGTTCATTTAAATATCACCATCCCCTTACTTAACAGTGAAATTTTATTACATTATTCTGAATGTGTTGAAAAGTGTTTCATAATGTATGCTTGGCGTATGATTTTTCTTTCTTGTTTAACTTTGTTACTGTGGTGTAACGATTGAATTTTGTAATTGATTTTGCACGCATTTCCTGATGTGCTTGAGTCACTATAAATTATCTACAATTGTATTTTTTCGAAAACAAAACAATATTTTCATGTTTTCAGAACTGAAATATTAATTAATAGATTAACCCTTTAAGCTTTAAGTGGCAAAGTAATTATATTGCTAAAATGCTGAAATAATTGAATGGCACCGGAATTTACAAACAAATTGGTTTTGGAATAAATAAATTCTTTTCGTCACGTACATCATAAAAGCAAAATTTTATTAAAAAATTCTTTTACCATAAATTAAAGCATTTGGTTTCATATTTACATCACACAGCGTAAAACATGTTTGGCTTTTAAAAATGAAATTGGTTATTTCTATAAATTTTAAATGGAAAAATATGTATAGTTATTAAAAAAATAATAAAAATAAAAAACAAAAATATATATACACATTTTTCACTAAATTATCACACAGATGCAAAGAGTACCGTTCAGATTTGTTATTACTTTCCGAATAAGAAAACAATTTTTGAAATAGTGGTCCGTCTACATCATATAAAAAATTGTACCAATTTTGAATTTTCAAATTGTAACACCCACTTTTGGAAGGATCAAGACAGCCTGGGAAAAAGTATAATTTAGATACTGGTTCTTAAATTTTCGTAAAGTCAGAAAAGAAAAAGTGTTAAGAATTTTTCCATAAATTTCGAAAAATAAAATTAAGATTTATTATGACTTGTCGACTACGAGAAGTATCGGAAGCGTAGTTACCAAAAAAATTCTATAGAAATTCTGAGTATATATTAAATTCACTGTATAAGTTTGAAAAAATCCGATAAAATTTTTCCGGTGTCTATCTAATCTTATTTTTCTGTGGATGCCACCGATAATAAAGAAGAGGAGACGGTTCCTTTATTAGACTCTCGATAGGTAAAACTTTATCTATATCGCGAACACTGACGATTGGAATGAGCTGTAACTTACACACGTATTCTTTAAACGATTGTGATTCATTTTATGCAAAATATTAATGTTGGTCAAATTTCATAATTTTTAGGTGCGTTCGTAATTATATAAATACGTAGCACCTATAGTCGTCGTTTGGTCCGTCCGTCTGTCCGTCCGTCTGTCTGTCTGTCTGTCCGTCTGTCTGTCCGTCCGTCTGTCTGTCTGTCCGCATATAACAACGCAAAAACTACCCAACCAAATGGTTTGCAATTTAAAATATATTATCTTTGCAGAATTTTGTCGAGACATTTCAAATTTTATTAAAATCAAATCAAAACTTTAGGAGATATTAATAAAAATATTTACTAAGAAATTTGAATTTTTTTTTTTAAATCGGTGCTTTTTTGTTATAGGAGCTTCCGAAGTTTAATCGTCAAGCGACCGAGATACTTATTTTATGACAGAAATGAATCTGCAGACGATATAATTCATTTCACAGAATTAAAAATCATCAAGATCTGAATATTTATATAACTAGCTGATACATATATATCTGAATATTTATATAACTAGTTAAGATATTTGTATGAACAGTGTCATAAAATATATACTTAACTAGCTGTTTAAACCGTTCTACGCACTGGATATCATGAATTTAATTCTAAAACGTGCGTACGAACGCACCTCGTTTGTAACGTTTGACGTACAATTTCCAACTTGTTTAAATATGAATTTATTAAGATATTTCCTACTTAAAAAAATGTTTTTTTAATCAAAAAATGCTTGAAATAGATTTGGATCTATTCATTGTATCTATTTAAAATAATAATCAATCGGATGATTTGGGGGGGGGGGGGAAACATAAATAAAAGTTTATCATGTGAGGGTTAACATTAGCAAATAACGTCGATGAAAATTTAGAAAAAATAATATAATATAAACTGTACCTTTTTCCGAGTTGGCTTGATCCAAGGAATTCAAATATAATGCCCCCCCCCCTCCCCTTCCCACCAAAAAAAAGGATGTTACAATTTGAAAATTTAAAGCTTGTGCAATTTTTAATATGTAGACGACTCCTATTTTTAAAATTGTATTCAATTGTGAATAGAACGGTGCCTCTCGCATCTTTCTGCGACAATTTGGCGATTGAAATGTATCAGGTGTTCTCTCTCTGTCTTTCACGACCGTACAGTTTTAGTTCAAATTTTCTTATGTTTTTAACATTGTTATACTGTAAATGTAAGCATTTGTTTTTTTTATTATCAACATATGTATTGTTTCTGCTATCAACATCCCTTTTTCCATGCATTTACAAAATGTACAACAATGAATGAGGTATCATTCGAAAGAATTTTGAACCGGCTTCTGACATACTACACTCGCATTTCGTTAAAACATGTTTTTTTTTTTAAATTAAATATTGCAGTTAATTAAAAATTAAATCAGCATTTTTTTAATAATCGAAATGAGAGGTTTTTTTTTAAATCATAAGTTGCCACAAAAATGAAATACCGCATTATATCGGGCTCATCAATAATTATACAAAAAATAAATAGTACAAAAAAGATAGTGTCCGTACGGGATTATTTTATATTTCGGATTAAAATAAAAGAAAAATTCAAATTCAAATGTTTAGAAGAAATGTACCCATCGATCGATCGAAGCAGTGGTATATTTCACGTGTAGCTTAAAATGTATGTTTTTTAATATTAAAATAAATGGTATTTTATACATCATATTCAATTTATTTTTCTTTGCCCCGTGTTTTTTCCGAAGCGGAGAACATCATATTCTAATGCATTTAAAATACAATTGTTAATTTTTTTTTCCTTCGCGTGTGCCTTTTGCTATATTTGATCAGTATTTACTGTAACTTTGATGGAATAAATGAGATAATATACTGACTTGACTAATGTTGTTTCCAGATATTTTTGTCCATAATTTTCTAAGTTTAAACCTGTATCTAAAAAATATTAGACTGCAGTGCGAAATCCTCGCACGGGTCCACTGGTTATCATCATCATCATCATCATCATCATCATTGTTATTTACGCCAGACAGCATAAATAATTTTCATGTTTCAGGTTGCCTGGTCTTTTATACGTGGCTATTTGTACTTTTATAGTTCTAAAATTTTGAAATTGGGAAAAATGTGAATTTTTATTTAGTTCAAATTTATTTTACGTTTTAACATTTTTGTAAAGTAAGTAAAAAGCACTTGCGTTAATATTTACACCAGACCGTTTTAAACTATGTCACGCTTCAGATTGTCTGGTCTTTTAAAAGCGAAACTGTTTTCTTCTTGAAATTCTGAAGGAGAAAACATGTAGATTTTTATCTAAACAGTCACAAATTGTTCTTATGCTTCTAACATTGTTGTAAAGTAAATTAAGGCTTTACATTTTGGCTTTACATTTCTACCAGACAGCGTAAACTAAATTCACGTTTCAGTTTATCTGGTCTTTTAAAAACGAAAATAGTCCCTGAAATTCTGTAGGGGGGAAAATCCCTTCCTAAAAAGCCATAAATTTACCTTATTTTTGTAACATTGTTGTAAAGTGTGTCAAAACATATGTTTTTATATTTACACCAGACAGCGTAAATATAAAAATTATGACGTATGGAATATATTGTGGGTACGGAATTGAATGTTTGAAAATAGGATTTTACTTAAAAATTCTCACGATTCTAATGCTTTCTTCCATATACATAAGAAGAAAGCATGGGAATCGTGAAAAATTTTGACTTCATCAAACTTCATATTCATTTATATCTTGACATAAATTAGTACTTGTGACATTTTGGTTCTCTCTGAGATTTTGTAGGCGAAAAAGTCTCTTACCTAAAAAGCCATAAATTTACCTTATTTTTGTAACATTGTTGTAAAGTGTGTCAAAACATATGTTTTTATATTTACACCAGGCAGCGTAAATATAAAAATTATGACGTATGCAGTATATTGTGGGTGCGGAATTGAATGTTTGACAATAGGATTTTACTTAAAAATTCTCACGATTCTAATGCTTTCTTCTATATACATAAGAAGAAAGCATTGGAATCGTGAAAATTTTCGACTTCATCAAACTTCATATTCATTTATATCTTGACATAAATTAGTACTTGTGACATTTTGGTTCTCTCTGAGATTTTGTAGGCGAAAAAGTCTCTTACCTAAAAAGCCATAAATTTACCTTATTTTTGTAACATTGTTGTAAAGTGTGTCAAAACATATGTTTTTATATTTACACCAGGCAGCCTAAATATAAAAACTATAATAAAAACGTAAATATAAATTATGACGTATGCAGTATATTGTGAATACGAAATTGAATGTTTGACAATAGGATTTTACTTAAAAATTCTCACGATTCTAATGCTTTCTTCTATATACATAAGAAGAAAGCATTGGAATCATGAAAATTTTCGACTTCATCAAACTTCATATTCATTTATATCTTGACATAAATTAGTACTTGTGACGTTTTGGTTCTCTCTGAGATTTTGTAGGCGAAAAAGTCTCTTACCTAAAAAGCCATAAATTTACCTTATTTTTGTAACATTGTTGTAAAGTGTGTCAAAACATATGTTTTTATATTTACACCAGGCAGCGTAAATATAAAAATTATGACGTATGCAGTATATTGTGGGTGCGGAATTGAATGTTTGACAATAGGATTTTACTTAAAAATTCTCACGATTCTAATGCTTTCTTCTATATAGATAAGAAGAAAGCATTGGAATCGTGAAAATTTTCGACTTCATCAAACTTCATATTCATTTATATCTTGACATAAATTAGTACTTGTGACATTTTGGTTCTCTCTGAGATTTTGTAGGCGAAAAAGTCTCTTACCTAAAAAGCCATAAATTTACCTTATTTTTGTAACATTGTTGTAAAGTGTGTCAAAACATATGTTTTTATATTTACACCAGGCAGCGTAAATATAAAAATTATGACGTATGCAGTATATTGTGGGTGCGGAATTGAATGTTTGACAATAGGATTTTACTTAAAAATTCTCACGATTCTAATGCTTTCTTCTATATACATAAGAAGAAAGCATTGGAATCGTGAAAATTTTCGACTTCATCAAACTTCATATTCATTTATATCTTGACATAAATTAGTACTTGTGACATTTTGGTTCTCTCTGAGATTTTGTAGGCGAAAAAGTCTCTTACCTAAAAAGCCATAAATTTACCTTATTTTTGTAACATTGTTGTAAAGTGTGTCAAAACATATGTTTTTATATTTACACCAGGCAGCGTAAATATAAAAACTATAATAAAAACGTAAATATAAATTATGACGTATGCAGTATATTGTGGGTACGAAATTGAATGTTTGACAATAGGATTTTACTTAAAAATTCTCACGATTCTAATGCTTTCTTCTATATACATAAGAAGAAAGCATTGGAATCGTGAAAATTTTCGACTTCATCAAACTTCATATTCATTTATATCTTGACATAAATTAGTACTTGTGACATTTTGGTTCTCTCTGAGATTTTGTAGGCGAAAAAGTCTCTTACCTAAAAAGCCATAAATTTACCTTATTTTTGTAACATTGTTGTAAAGTGTGTCAAAACATATGTTTTTATATTTACACCAGGCAGCGTAAATATAAAAACTATAATAAAAACGTAAATATAAATTATGACGTATGCAGTATATTGTGGGTACGAAATTGAATGTTTGACAATAGGATTTTACTTAAAAATTCTCACGATTCTAATGCTTTCTTCTATATACATAAGAAGAAAGCATTGGAATCATGAAAATTTTCGACTTCATCAAACTTCATATTCATTTATATCTTGACATAAATTAGTACTTGTGACATTTTGGTTCTCTCTGAGATTTTGTAGGCGAAAAAGTCTCTTACCTAAAAAGCCATAAATTTACCTTATTTTTGTAACATTGTTGTAAAGTGTGTCAAAACATATGTTTTTATATTTACACCAGGCAGCGTAAATATAAAAATTATGACGTATGCAGTATATTGTGGGTACGAAATTGAATGTTTGACAATAGGATTTTACTTAAAAATTCTCACGATTCTAATGCTTTCTTCTATATACATAAGAAGAAAGCATTGGAATCGTGAAAATTTTCGACTTCATCAAACTTTATATTCATTTATATCTTGACATAAATTAGTACTTGTGACATTTTGGTTCTCTCTGAGATTTTGTAGGCGAAAAAGTCTTACCAAAAAAGCCATAACTTTATCTTATTTGTGTAACATTGTTGTAAAGTATGTCAAAACATATGTTTTCATTTTTACACCCGACAGCGTAAATATAAAAATTATAACGTATGGAATATAATAGGGGTACGAAATTAAATGTTTGAAAATAGAATTTTACTTAAAAATTCTCACGATTCCAATGCTTTCTTCTATATACATAAGAAGAAAGCATTGGAATCGTAAGAATTTTCGATTTTATCAAACTTCATATTCAATTATACTTTGACATAAATTAGTACTGGTGACATGGTGCATATCGCCTTCTAGGGGGCTCTTCGATGCTGTGTTTTTCAGGTTTTCCTTATTGATTCAGTTTTTGGCTTTAATCCTTCAACAGCATAGAACATACTAGCTTTTAATGTAGAAAAAGGCGAAAAATGTTTTAGTTAAAAAGTTAAAAATTTATGTTATGTTTTCAACATTAGTGTGCGGTAAATCAGATCACATGTTTCGACATTTACCAGACAGCAGGGTTTATTTCAGTCATTTGTTTTAATTTAATTTGGACTTTTTTCATTCCCCCCCCCCTTACGATACGTTATTGAATAGCTACCACTTAATGAGGGTGCGAAAATAATTAGACCTGTAATTAGGTGATATTAAAAAGAATTAACACACACTTTTACTCAATAATTAATGACTTAAATAAATAATTATAAAGTAAAATAAACAATTTTATTATTTCAGTCTGTTATAGTCATACTGGTGTAAACCCCTAATTTCGAAAATTCGTGATTGGAGTAATACACACCAAATTATTACTAGAATCATTCTACAGAATTCTGACAAATTTTATTTTCATATTTGGAAATTTTTCCATAGAAAATTTCTCATGCTTGCATTTATAATAATCAAATTTTAATTGCTTAATAGGCGTTTAGCGAATATAGTGAAAAAATGTCCAAGCCGGAACTCGAACCCGGGTCATCAGTATAGCGCACTGACATTCTACTAACTGAACCATTTGGGAACGATACTCTGCCTGGAACTTTCTCACTATAACATGTTGGCAAGGCTACAAACGCAGCACAAGATGAAATATTTTCCGTGAGCCACCAACCCTTGGGGCAAACACGAAATCAAAGACCAGTGCGCTATACTGATGACCCGGGTTCGAGTCCCGGCTTGGGTACTTTTTCACTATGTGGGCTATACGCCTATTAGGCAATTAAAATTTGATTATTATAAATGCAAAGCGTGAGAAATTTTTTATTGAAAAATTTCCAAGTATTAAATATGAATTTATTCAATTTTCGATGCTGGATTTTCTTTGATTTCGTGTTTGCCCCAGGGTTGGTGGCTCACGAAAAATATTCCATCTTGTGTTGCCTTTGTAGCCTTGCCAACATGTTATAGTGAGAAAGTTCCAGGCTGCGTATCGTTCCCAAGTGGTTCAGCTGGTAGAACGTCAGTGCACTATACTGATGACCCGGGTTCGAGTCTCGGCTTGGGTGCTTTTTCACTATGTTGGCTATACGCTTATTAAGCAATTAAAATTTTATTTTATTTGTTCTGCTGTTTTTGTTGTCGTCGCCGCACCTTTTTATATTTTTCTCATTCTTTGTATGTGAAAACTTATATAGAAAAGAAGTTAAAATCCATTTACAAAAGAAATTCTAACTTAATTCTAATTGGGAGAGTCTAAAACTAAAATTTTACAAAATTCTAAGATTTATAAAATTTTGCATATTTTCTGAACTAGTAGATATAAAACAAAAAATTCAAAAAGATCAGAAATATGTACACTGTTTATTTAACTGTCGTGAATTTATCTCCATTTTTATTTCAGATTGAGTAATTTAAAATATATTGAAATATTGGTAAAAATGCCGGTTTTGAAAAATTATATCTCATGAAGGAAAGAAAAAACAATATTCATTTTTTATATGTGTTATTATTACACCCAAACATCTTCAGAAAAAAAACAGGCTGTTATCTCTTTTCCCTCTTGAATTGTAACAATTTAAATGATGAAAAATTTAAAAATTTAGCATTTTTTGACAATTTACACTACTAGAAGAAACTAGTAACAAAACTAGAATAAGTGGTATTCATATACGATTTAGCAAGAAAAAACTTTCTACATATTATCTGTAATCTGTAAGTCATTTTCTGTTTTTCGAACTGGTCTATTATGAGATACTCAGTCTTGAAATTAGATAAATGACAGACGGCCACGAATAAAAAGGACATTTAGAAACAAGAAACATTTCATTGAACAGATTTTCTGGGTTTAGTTAGTGAAATATATCGAAAATTCACTATATTTTTATCTAATTGAACCGAAAAATTTTTTTTATGAAATTTTCCATGATTCTAAATGTTTTTTTTCATTCGTGACTGTCTGACATTTCTCCAATATCAAGATTCCGTAATCCCATATACCAGATGAAAAAACAGAAAACGACCCACTGTAGAGAGTTTATCTCTACTAGTTCAGAAAAATGAAAGATTTGAATTTTTTAAAATCCAATTTACGACACCTTCTAATTAAAAAAAAAATAATAATAATAAGATAGAATTTATTTTTCCTATGGATTTTAGCTTATTTTTATATAGATTTCCACGTATAAAGCATGCGGAAATTAAAAATGTCCCCATCAAAAATGAAATCCGTGTTTAACGAAATTGTGCGGAATGACCCAATCAGAAAAATAGTGTAAGTCAGAGTTTCGCAAAGCTATTGTTATAATTTACCTGAATTATAACAATTTAAATGGTGAAAATTTTCAAAAATTAACATTTTTGACTACTTTGTAACTTAAAAGGAAGAAGTGGTATTCATAATATGCTATTTAACGAGAAAGGACTCCCTTACATATTGTCCGTAATCTGCAAGTCCTTTTCTGTTTTTATAACTATGGTCTACGAGATACGTAGTCTTGAAATTAGATAAATGACAGACAGATTACGAATAAAGATTACATTTAGAAACAAGAAACATTTCGTTGAATAATTTTCTGGATTTAGTTAGAAAAATATATCGGGAATTCACTGTACTTTTAACTAACTAAACCCAGAAAAATTATTTAATGAAATGTTCCATGATTCTAAATGTTCTTTTTATTCGTGACTACCTGACATTTCTCCAATTTCAAGATTCCGTATCCTCCTAGACCAGATAGAAAAGCAGAAAACGACTTACAGTAGAGAGGTTATCTTTACTAGCTCAGAAAAATGTAAGATTTTTTTTAAACCTTTGAATTTTGTAAAATCCAGTAAACGACATCTTCTAATTAAAAGTATTTTTAAGGTTTTTCAAATGGATTTTAACTTAATTTCTATATAGGTTTCCACATACAAAGTATGGGAAAAATAAAAAATAAAATCTTTATCAAAAATACAACCCATGTTTAACGAACTTATGCGGAATGACCCAATAAGAAGAATAGTATAAGTCAGAGTTTCGCTAAACTGTTGTTGCATAATTCACCTGAATTATAGCAATTTAAATGATGAAAATTTACAAAAATTAACATTTTTGATTACTTTGTAACTCAAAAGGAAGAAGTGATATTCATATAGGCGATTTAGTAAGTAAGGACTCTCTACTTATTGTCTGTAATTTGTAAGTTGTTGTTTATTTTTATAACTGGTCTTTGAGATATATAGTCTTGAAATTAGAGAAATGACATCCAGCCACGAATAAAAATAAGGACATTTAGAAACAAAAAACATTTCATAGAACAAATTTTCTGGATTTAGTTAGAAAAATATATCGGGAATTCACTGTTCGCTTAACTAAGTTAACCCAGAAAATTTATTTAAGGAAATAATCCATCATTCTAAATGTCCTTTATATTCGTGACTAGCTGTCATTTCTCCCATCTAAGAGCCTACACTAAGTCACGCGAAAACACTCGCAAACTAATGTTATATACCTAAGGAAGCGTTCTTTTTAAATTTCTCGCTTACATTTTAATATTTATTTATTTTTATTTATTTATTTATTTATTTTTAATTTTTTTTTGCGTAGGATAGCTGAGACCGGGCTCTAACCGGACTAGTTTTTGGGTTGCAGTTTTTTTATGGGGCTACTTTCACTTTCGGAACCTAAAAAAAAAAAAAAAACTACAACCCAAATAAAAAAAAAACCCTGACGGCTCGGCCTACATGCACAGGTAGATTTCGAAGACGCAGAACACGGGGGTGCCTGTTTATTGGAAATTGCAGAAGAAATTACCTTTTTTCCAAGATGCGGCAGTTGGAACCGCCCACTTCGAAATCTATCTGTGTTGAGTAGGCGGAGCCGGCAGAATTATTTATTTATTTTCTGTAAAGGTTGGTCCTATAAAAAACTTGTCAATATAAAATTTGTAGATAATAGTAAGAGGATTTTTTAATAAATTTAAGCGGATTTGATATTTTGTGAACTGACAAAGTTATGAATATTTTTCTTCTGAAAACCATAACCCCCTCCCCCCCCCTTGAGAACATTTTTAATTGTATTAAAAGTCTGTCATACATAAATTTTCGGCCCTCTGCCTAGAAGTAATAATAACTTTGTTTAAACAGATTCGATACATATATCATAATTAAAATGTTATGGGGATTTTTCTGTTTTCACAAAAAGCATCCCTTCCCCCCTTGGTTCGATTTTGCCCATCAACAAACTTGACCGAGATTTTATGCCCCTTGATTTTATGTATTAGTTTGGAAGAGATTTGTGCAGAATTTTTGAAGTTGTCATGTCCATAAAAAAGTGATACAGATAGATAAATAGATAGATCTCTCTCTCTCTCTCTCTCTCTCTCTCTCTATATATATATATATATATATATATATATATATATATATATATATATATATATATATATATATACGTGTGTGTGTGTGTGTGTAGAACTGGGGGTGGTTTTGGGTGTCATGATCGGTGTAGATCTGCAAAAATTTTCCAGAAATTCCAACATAGGAAAGAATGTAATAGGTAGTATTTTTTACGAAATCTACCTAAAAATAAAAACTATTTTATTTATTTATTTATTTTATTTTTTTGGAAGAGGGGTGGGGGGGGGGGGGGGAGGTAGGTGCTTAATTCTTGAAGTGCATTTTTAATGATATCATGCTTTTTCCAGTTGCACTAAATTTTAATATATATACTGCATGTATTATCTATAATTATTAAATAGAGGTGTCCAAAATTAATTAAAATACAGTATTGTTTTAAATGAAAAGATTAGTAAATGTTAAACGTTTTAAAGTGAAGAAAGTTCTGTTATAGTAACAAAACCCCAAACAAGGCTTCCCCACATTAGCATTATGAAGTGTCCCAATTTACGTGGTGCGTCTAGTTTTTCAGTCCATACGCTCTTCACACGAAATCACAGCACGGGTCGCCACAACTACCAATTTTTCATGAAACATAGATATTTTCACTTTCGCCATGCCATAATTTTATACATGGAAAGCTTTTAAAAACACAGTAAAACATTAGAAAATCAGTAAGAATTTTTTGTTTATAAAAGCTATAATATCACCGTAGATTTAATTGCAGAATTTTTCTTTCTATGATTTTTATGTGTGGAAAATCAAATTAAAACAACTTTGTCAATAAATACTGAACGATGCTTTATTTTTACAGAAAAATGGAAAACTCGAATGTCTAAAAAGTTTCAGCATGCACTAAAAGGGAAAAATAAATGATCTAAAGCACCAACAAGAACGAAAAATCATGCGTCAAGCGTAGATTATGAAACACCTTCTAACACATTCAGAATAATATAACAAAACTTCGCAGTTTAATAAGTGAACAATTTTGAAAACTCATAACACATTTGGAAACCCAACTTCAGCAATTACTCCCAATAGTCAAACAAAATATCCGAATTCTTTTCTGCAGCCTTGTATATAATGTATAGGTTTGTTGAGATACTACACAGTATGCTAAAATTTACTTCAGTTACGAAATATATATCACAATTAAAAATTATTTTCAGCAATTTCTGACAATAAACGGAAATGTGCATGAGATCTTTTCAGCAGCGTATATAATCTATAGAATTTATATGCACCAATTAATATGCAAAAAAATAGCTACATTTAAAAACGCGTACCACAACTGAAAACGAGCTACCAGCAATTATTGTTCGTAGACAGTATTGTAGCAAAATTCTTTTGAGTGTCCCTGTAAATGAACGATACATTCTATGCATACCATATTCTACAGTAAACGCATTATAGTGCACCTCAGTGATATGTATTAATTTGAATATGTTTAAAATAGTGTAACATCATTAAAATACATCGCAAACGATTTTCCCCATAGACCATAATGCAACGGAAATCTTTTGAGTGTATCTGTAAAATAACCATAAATGATATACACTTCAATTTCAATACCAAACATGTCATAGTAAACCCCAATAACATATATCAATTTCAAGGCAATCAGAGTATATTTACGCGAGTTAGAGCAGTGACAGACGGTAGACAGACAGACAGACAGACAAACCGAATTTATTTGGAAAGTGTTAAAAATTAATGATATGAATGAGATAAGGTTCAAGTCACATTGCATCTACTCAAATGATATTTTATTCTTACTAATACATATGGAATTTTTGATTTTCTTTTATTATAATGTTGTTAATTAGTGAAAAAAAGTGTCCAATACAGTGCGTTAAAGAAATGTTAGGATTTTGTGCATGGTGTAGTATATTTTTAAGTACAATGCTAACTTTCGTCTTTAAACAATAAATTGTCGACATACATTATTTATTATTAATTATTTTTATTGTTCTATTAACTCTGCGCTCTAATGTTTTGGTGTTTTTTTTTTTTTTTTACTTACATAAAATAATACGATGAAAGAAAATTGCTTTATATTTTTATGCACCGATTTATTAGTAGAGGCAGTCGTCCCTCTAGCTAGCCCCCGCCGCACATCCCTATCTCACTATTTGCAACGCTAGAACTGATAACACTACCGCATACGTTGTACTGCTGCTGTAAAAATGCTTTTACAGGCATTTGTTAATGCGAACATATTATAGTATAGAAACCACTTTGGATAATATTTCATAGTATTTTCCTATTAACGTTAGCAAGTGTTTCATAATCTATTTGTGACGTTTGCTTTTTTTTTTTCTTCTTTTGTTACTTTTAAATGTGAGTATGTACCTACTAACTTTTCATATGCATTCAACATAAAAACCTTCCGTCGCGTCGATTCTTTCGTTTTTCTTCCTTCTCTGTTTGCGAGCGAAATCCAAAACAGCCATTGTTTTAGTGGGAGAAAATCCTTGTGCGTCATGGATGGATTAATTAATAGTCCTGTTAATGGGAGGAATGTCTGACAATTTCTTCTTGTGAGGAGGCAATCGTTTTCGAATTGCGTTGTTCCTCGTGTTTCTGGGATATTTGTTTCCGACAACATCTCCACTTGATTGAAGAGGTCGTAACACCATTGTGCAAGAAGCATGATTCGAATGAGAGGAGGGGGGTGGGTGAGAAGAAAGAAATAGTGGTATAAAGGAATTGGTCGGGATCGTCTTGCTTCTTGGTGATTGTAAATTTAATTGAAATATAATTAAAACAATTTAATTACAGCATTTGCCAGAAGTATTGAGCATTTCCATATTTTTAATATCTATCTAATATATTATAAAGCAAAAACATGTCTGTTAATAACGCTGATGTCATATCGAATCGACGGTGACAACAACCTAAATAATCAATTTCGCAATATCACAATTTTTTAAAGCTTCGAAACATCAATTTTTACACCATCGAATAGGGAAAAAAAATGTACTTTCAGTACAATACGTTCGAAAACTGTATCTCAATGTACTTATTCTTTATGGTTTTAAAAATATTTTTAAAATATGAATTTGTTTTTAATCCAATCTCAGAAAGGAATGTTCAACTCTATTATGGAAGATTAACCCGTTTGCGCTTGAAACAATGTAAATAATTCAGTCTTTGTTTGTTTACGTGTAATATTTCGTAACTAAATTGCAAAACGAAATTAAAACTTCACAATTAAATAAATAAAACACAAATTTAATAGAAATGTAATCGAACTACGCGTTTAAACGCTGAAACAATAAAAAACCAAAAAGGGTGCTATAAATACTTAAGTCTTTCGCGATTAACCGTTGACAGGCGACAAATACGAAAGTACCAAAATTTCTTTTTGACTGAGTTGGTGGACAATCTAAGATAATACCTATACTAAATGTAAACAAGTTGGAAATTGTACGGCAAACGTGACAAATGAGGTGCGTTCGTACTGTTATTATTTCAGTGAAATAAATTATATCGTCTGTTATTATGATATGATTAATTTCCGTAATAAAATAAGTACATTTTAAGTTGATAACATTTTATATTTTGTTGACATATACTGAAAATTCCAATGGTAAACTTAAGCCTAGCTTTGAAAATTTCAGAACTTGACATCCATATTTAGACTCTTTTTCCATTTAATATCTATTTCTCCGGAAACATTTATCCAAAAAACTGTCAGTAGATTACATAATTGCTATAATTAAACAATTTTAGTATACAAATTCGGTTTTTAAATTCAGTAACTACTACGGAAATAATGTGACTCCATCTTAAATAGGACGTAATCACCATGGCAACCTATAGAATCATTACTTGTCATGGGATATCATTGAATTAATTACGTATGATAGGATTTAATAGAATGAAGAATGTGACTACAACTTGGTCATAGAGGTTATAAAATGCCATATACGTCATATATGACTATAAAGTCATACGTGTCAGATAACTTGGCGATACATCTCGGTCGCTTGACGATTAATCCTCGGAAGCTGCTATAACAAGAAAGTACCGATTTTATTTACTTAATAAATATTTTTATTAATATCTTTTTAAGTTTTGATTAAATTTTCATAAAATTTGAAATGACTCGACAAAATTCTGCAACGATTATATATATTAAGTTTCAAACCATTCGGTTGGGCAGTTAATGCGCTGATATAGACAGACAGGCGGATGGACGACGACCATAGATGCTACGTATTTATACGAACGCACCTAAAAATCTATTATAGATTTTGATTAAAATTTATTTCTATCTATGTTCTTTACGCCGGGCAATATATCCATCAGGATCGCTTGATATCTTTAAAAGTAATAGTTGAATACAAATGTTTAACTGCATACAATTATGAATTTATTTATAAAGTTATTACAGTTCGGGAAAAAAAAAGACAGCAAGTGAACAATTCAACTTTCAATTAACCCTATTAATTAAATCATGTGATTTTAAAAAAATAACTGAAATATAATTTAAAAAAATTATTAACAGTCTTTGGCAAAATTATTGAGCACTCCCATATTTTTAATATGATGTTTTAATGTTAAATCATTTTATTTAAAAAAATTACTATACTACTTTGTTTATCTGGAAGTTTCGTTATGCAAGTTCTAAGTTGTCTTGTTATGCAAGTTGATAGATAATGATAAAAATTAGAATAATTCTTGCTGAAAATTCAAAAAATTATCTATTTTTCTGTTTGCTTCAACACCGTATTCAAGTTACTTATCAATTTAAGCCCTCATTGGGGAAAAAAAAAATAATATTGATTTTACGGTATAATACTGGCAGCTGGGATGTCAGTATTATACCGCAAAATCATTTTTTTTTTCATGTGCTTTTGCGGGTGCAATAGATGCAAAATGCAAAATTTTAGTTATTAATATAAAAGTTTATAAGCAATACATAATGACAATTTTCAAATGCTGTTGTCTAGTATAAGAACAAATATTTCCAAATTTCGTATATATTTACACTGCAAAAAATAATTGTTGATTTTGCAGTATAAAACTGGCACCCAGCTGCCAGTATTATACCGTAAAATTAACAGTATTAAACAGTAAAATAAGCAGTAATACGCTGCCGTGAGAGCAGTAATACGCTACCGCGCATGCAGTGTATGCATGCAGGGATCACGGTTTCCAGGCAAGAAAACAGATTGACAAATAATTAATGTCCGACTTTTATAAATACTAGGGCATCCAACACGGGCTTCCCGGGTTAGAGAATATATTTATGTGAAAATCATTTTTTTAAATTGAAAACTTTAATATATTTTTTACATTTAATATTTTTTTAGATTGGCCCCCTAACAACACAAAGAGCATTTTTATATGAAATATGCCAATTATATATTCAAATAAAATTTTGAAATGTATTAAAAGCGGTAATTTCGTATTGGACTCGTGCCAGAAGTTAATAGCTGAAAGAATCGCTAAAAATTTCATTATCTACAGCAGTTTTTTTTTTTCCTTTTTTTTCCTTTTTCTTTTTTTTTTTTTTTTTTTTCGTAATTTCAGTGGTTTTTTATATTGTTTTATTAATGAAATTTTAATTTCTTTATTGAATATTAGCTGCATAGAAGCGCTGAACTTTTCATATTGTTTAATGTGTCAACGGATTAAGTTTTTAATCGTCTGCAAAAGATAGAGATAGATATTAAAAAATCATGCTTTTAAAAGAAACTGCATTTGAAAGTAGATTTTTTTTCTATACAAAAGTGTAAAAATTGAAAATATGCGATGTTTAGAAATTAAAAAAATTACAGTAGCAAAAATCGCAGAACCGAAATTTCATCGTCAAGTGTTGCCATTCGCAAAGTGACGTTACGTTACGCACGGACATGTTTGTCCTTTATAATATAGATATCCGCTACATACGAGTAATAATCATTTAAATCTTTCTAGTAATGGTACTTATGCTTATAGTATTTCCAAATTTTTTTTAATTGAAATAGACATCATTTCTTCGATTTCGTAGTGAATGATTTCGACTCGCGGAATATTTATTGTAATAAAGACAATAATTAGTTTTTAAAAGCAAGTGTACTTTCTTCAATATGCTTGGTGAAAGCACTTTGATTCTCTTTTAAGAAGTATTAGTTTCTGACAGTTTATCTTTCCGATGTTTAACAAGATTTTTGTGATTTTTCTTTATACTTTGTATTAGCCCCTCTTAATGTTGCATTCTTTTCATACTCCATCAGTTTCTACACATGAAACATAAAATTTTAGTTTTCCTTCGAATATAATTGTATTATAAATCACATTTAAAAAAAAAATCTGCGATGTTCATCTTCAGTTCATCATATTTATTCATAATGGTAAAGAGCTTTAAATTTTTTTTTTTCTGTAAATCTTGAGATCTATGAGAGTATGTCAATAAAATGTGTATCAATAAAGAAAAGAAGGAAACGTCACGCAGGATTCATTAACAATGACGCAATTACTAACCTAAGTAATGAAAATAAATAAAGAGTCTAAATCCAAAATCCATCTGTTCAACTAAAGCCCAAGTGTAGAACCTGGATGCTATATCTGGAGTTTTGTGTCATGCACAAAAAAGATAATTTTTGTCACTTTCAAAACGACTCATTTAAAGCTATTTAATTTCATATAATTTTTTTTTTTTTTTTTTTTTTTTCGCTGTTCTTAATTACTTCCCATTTTTATTAATTTTACAATCCATTTCTTAGTATTTAATAAATGCAGTGTATTATTTTGTAAAGTGGTGTAAAATCGAAGACAGAAGTAAAATAAAATATTAGTTTCGACTTAAAATAAAGAAAAAATATAAGTAAAATACTGTGCAAATTTTAGGAATCGTTAAATTTTCAGACTCAATATCCGGTGCTTTCGTACGTTCCGATTGGTTATCTTTATATCCACATTTTTTTAAATTTATTTCTATTTATTTTTTTTGTATTTATTTATTTATTTATTTTATTTTGTGCTAAAATATAAAATTGAGTTACATCTCTGTTATGCCAAATGTGCAGGATTTTTTCAATTCAGAATGTTACCACTTTCTGAAGAGGAATATTCCCGTTACTTAATGACAGAATAAATAACACAAATATTATACTTATTCAAAAATAGTGATAGTATTCTGAATTAACTAACGACTAAAATAACTCAACAATTAAATTAAACACAGGTAAAATGCCGAAGGCTTCGCGGGCCACAGATAAGTATTCGGCGAGCCAGTTGTGGTCCGCGAGCCACGTGTTTGATATGCCTGCTCTAAACGAACTATAAATGTTACAAACCTTATTTTCAATTTCGAACATGCCATATTAGTAATCCTCAGTAACATATATCAATTACATGGGATTACGAGTATGTATACGCGAATTAGAGCACGGACAGACAGACAGAATGCAGATACGCAAACTGAATTCATAAATATTTTCCAACTATGTTGGAAAATATTAAAAACAGATTTATAAATAAAAAAAAAATAAAAAAAAAAAAGTTGGACGTTGTCTTTACAATATATTGAACTTAAGATAATTATTCGCTGGAATTTTATTCTTTTAATTTTGAAAAGTGTTTCCTATTTTGTGAGCTCTCTATATTTCTGTTCTAAACTACATATAAATGGTTACATAACTAAATTGCGTATAATGCTGCTGGAGTTATTTTCAATAAATATTGCTTGGATGAATGAGCATGACGGCCGCACATGTTATACACATGTTAGCAATGTGTATCCAGGCGCTGCTTTATTTATTGGAAACTTCAACTCATCAATAAATCATGAGCAGTTTCGAAACAGTTGAATTTATTAAATATACAGTACCATTTGCTTTTATAAGGCTGTGCTCAAATCCAAAAGAGCTACTTTCTGACACATTTCTGAATTCATTTTTATTCGGAAACGTATGAAATTGGCAGATATCCTTATTCAGAGACTATGTAATCGAATGGTATTTTCCTTTTTTTTTTTTTTTTTTGGTAAAGGCAAGAGATCTTTCAGAAAATATTGTCAAAGTGGGCGTTTTGAACCGAATTTCCGGATGCGACAGCGCGGGAAAGGAGTAAAACCTGTCGTCACGTGACAACAATGGCTTATAACTCGATAAGTAACTTATTTATCAAAAAACGGAGAACGCCATTTGATTCCAAATCGTTTCAGTAGTCAGGTCTGCCAAGTTTATGCCTGCACGTTTAAAAATGAGTCAGAAACTGTGTCGCGTTGTTGAACAGGGAATTTGAGAATCGCCTTAATAGACTTGGAAATCTCCATTTCTTATATACGAAGCGGCTGAAAAACTGTGCTGTTTTTAAGGAACCAAAACGAGAGAAAAAAATCGATTTCTGACTGTTTTTTATATTAAATACAAACACAATTTTGAACAGTTTGATACAAAATGTATGTTTCGACGCATTTTTGTTTCTGAGAAAAGAGGAAAAGAATGGACAGATTTACATAAGGATCAATCATGTAGAAACGTGCATTTTCAGTACTAAATTTTTTGAAAAAACAAAATGTCGAATTAAGGCTAATAAAAATGTTTTGAAAATGCTTTGAACTTATCTAACATCATGCCAGTATTTTCCCAAATCGTTAGAAATATTTTATTAAATTTGCTTTGATACACTACGCAGATGCTACGTTCATAGCCTCGTTCGTGTGCGACGGAAATGATGTCCACAGACATGGCTTTTTTTCCGTAAACACATTAGATTGAATTGAATGATACTGCTAAATTATGTTTTGCGTAATTAATATTACAGGTTATTCTATTTAGTTTTAATGTTTTATAAATCTTACCTGTTGTTATACCTTGCCCGCGACACTGATGGTTAATCTTAAATTCGTGATTTTTTTTTTCGCATTTATTTCAATAAATAAATAGAATATTTGCACTTATCTGTATAAATTACACAGATAACCCTTGCAACGTAATTGCTAACGTATTGATTTCTTTTAGAATGAACTAGCTTCTCTATCACAGTAATTTTTGTTGTTGCCATCAATTGAATTTGTTTGAAACCATTAATTTTCTGTCCACGGACATGGCTCAGTTTCTGCGACAATAGTTGCCAGTATTAACCCGTAAAATCAACATTTTTCTTTTTCTTTTTTTAGTGTGGGAGAAAAAAGTTTTAACTCCTTTGTGACGCATGTGCCGTTTAAAATCCAGGAAATTCTTGAATTTGAACACCAGTTAAGTACAGAAATTTTCGTCTTATCTTATTACAGATTTTCAGCTATTACATGAGGCGAAAATTATATTTTTTAAACACTGGGGCTGAAGAATTAAAATAAATGTAAAAGACGCTCGTCGCGAAAGGATTAAACCCATATTATAGACCCAGTAAGTGGCGCAAACTAGGTCTGGTCAGTCCACGGATATGATTTGTCAGCTGTATTAATACATTAATCCGATTTTCTAATTATTTTTTTTAATTAAATAAAACGTTTCCTCAGCCGTAAAGAGTGCTTTTTGGCCCAAGGTCATCGAGGCGACTTCTAAAATTGATCTCTGTGGCCTTCCTGTCGAAATCGGGTTCTTCTCCAATGATCTGAGAAAATATCTTTTTTATACACCTTTCCAACATAGTTAAAAAGTGTTTGTGATCCGTCTGTCCGCACTCTAACTTTCGTAAATATAATCAGATTGCCATGTAATTTGTATATGCTATTGAGGTTCATTGTAGAATGTTCGTTATTGAAAATTAAGTGGGCAGTACTTATATTTCATTTACAGGGATTACACAAAAGAATTTCGTTACATTATGGTCTATGGGGGGGAAATCGTTTGCGGTGCTCTTTAATGTTATGATACTTCAAAGATCATGAAATTGATACGCATCATTGAGGTGGATTACAAATAAGTTATCTGGAGTATAGTGTAATTCTCCCTCACTATAATTAGATACCAAAAATTTAGTTTTACACGCAGAAATTCTTTTGTAATCATACGCGCAACCCTTTTCTGCTCGACAAATGTCTAAAAGTTAAAAAAAAAAAAAAAAAAAAAAAACCTATAAAAAGAAATTTTTCCCATTGTAATCTGAAAAAAATTATGAATTGATAGAAGAAACATGTATCTATTACTCTCTTTAAAAAATGTATTTTTATAATGTATACTTTTTACAATATAAAATGACAAAAATTGTAATTTTTTTCCTTTTACTTCTCGACTTTTTAAGAGTCCAAAGTCCCCTTAAATGCACGGACCTTTTTTAAACAAATTTAGAAGGGAATGGCCAAAAGAAATATTTTCTATTCTTTTTATAATCTTTATACTGTCTTTTTAAAACTTTTAAGATGGTCAAATCTAGAAAATCGTCAAAAATATAAATGACGCTTTTTAAACAAATTTAGATTTAAAAATGATGAAAGATTCTAGTTTTAAAATGTACGGTAATGCCTTTCATTTTTATTGAGTAATCTTAAAAATTGTAAAGAAAACTTTTTATTTCAAATAATATCACCGAAAACCGTAATATAGAAAATCGATTTTTATTTATTTATCTATTTATTCATTATAGCTGAATTTAAATGAATACAGATAGTTCTTTTTTTTTTCTTTTTTTGAGACAGCAAAAATTGATATGTCAATCAGTGTTCGCTATCTCTGCTGTCATTTCGTGTGGAAAGGATTTTTCCCTTGTTATTTTCTGGTACATTGCAAAAAATAATTGTTGATTTTACCATATAAAACTGGCACCCCAGCTGCCAGTATTGCGCGGTAGCGTATTACTGCTTGCATGGCAGCGTATTACTGCTTATTTTACTGTTTAATACTGTTAATTTTACGGTATAATACTGGCAGCTGGGGTGCCAGTTTTATATTGTAAAATCGACAATTATTTTTTGCAGTGTATAATCTCTTATTCCTTTTATCTCACTGAAGATTTCGAGTTGTATCGTTCGTCTTCGTGTATTTATCCATTTCATGTCTCTTAAACAAGATTGGATCTAATCCACCAAAAGAAAGAAAACTAACTATTGACATTTACAATTTTTTTAATTTTAATTTTATACAATTCTAAATAACATTTTGATAATGAAATGTTACTATTTGTCATTTAAAATTTTTCGTTTATCCACATGCTACTGTAGTTAATTACTGATATATGATAAATGTGTCTAAAAATTATTTGCAGATTTTTCAATACCCCAGCATGAAAAATTGCCACATAATGTTTTATTCCGTCTTATAATCCTATTATAAGTGCAATATAATATAAGTGCCTATAATACGGTGCAACTTCCATTTAACGAAGTCTCATCGTTACACTCAAATACTTCGTTATGAAGAAAATTCGTTAAATAGAATTCAACTTAAATTTATGAAACTTGTATACACATTACCCACATATAATAAAAAGTACACATAAAATGGAAATATTTGAAAAAAAAAAAAATTTAATTTGGCAGTCATTTTTTTATGAGAATAATTAGAATAATGTAAAAAAAAATAATAAAAAACAGGACAAAGACAAGTAAACAAAAACCAAAGCGTACCTTTCCTTTTTTCATTAAAATGTGATTAAATGTGCGTGTTTTGATTAAATGATTCAAATGTGTTCATTTTCATACAGTCTGCTGAACTAAATTCATACATCCTCATCCATTGCAACAGCAACCTCTCCGTTTGAATACGTGCACGAAAGTGGAAAAAACTTCGTTACATAGAATATGTTTTTCGTAATATGGAGATTAATATACATGGTAATGATGTTAAAAGTCAAGGTTCTGCAGAAAACTTCGTTAAATAGGGACTTCGTTAGAGGGAAGTTCCACTGTATGTTAAAAAATGAAAAAAGGATTATTTACTCATTATTTTATTTTATAAATGACAATGTCTTGATCAAAAGATCACTCGTAGAAAAGGTTCACAATCTTTAAACTATTGTTACAGTCATTCTAAAATATTCGTTGTTCTTTCTCTAGTGAAATTCATAATATACAGTGCTTTCCTTATATTTTTTAGCTAAGTTTTCAGATAGATAAGTTGTTGCGCATTTTCTCCAACTTCTTTTCTTTTCTTTTTTTTTTTCTTTCCGATCATGATGTAAGGAAAGTATTTTAACCCTTTCGAGACGGCATCCCTTACAGAAATTTTATTTGGTTGGTACCACTTGTTTTAAACAGTTCCCTGTACTTGTAAAATACCAACAAATACTCTAATTATAAAAGACAAATATTACAATTATTTATGAGTGGTGTCAAAAACATATTCCACATACAACTTTTGACGATGCATATATGCATCACCCGTTCCGAAAGGGTTAATCATCATGAAAAGCTATTTGAAATTGGTACATCTTTAAATTTGAGGCGCCCTGAATCTGCTTCTGCTGTTTTTGCAGTGATTTATGTCTGCGTGTATGTTCGTGTTTTTATACGTTTTCAGGTCTCCAGAATCCGTTTTTGGTGTTTTTTACGATGTATGTACGTATTTTTTTGATTGAACATAATAGCGTCAAAGCGGTGTTTTCGATTCAGCTCAAACTGGGTGGATCGAACGATTAAAAGTGCAGCAATTTCTGAAATACACCGATCTTCTGATTTTAATTTCCTTAGCCTACACTGCAAAAAATAATTGTTGATTTTACAGTATAAAACTGGCACCCCAGCTGCCAGTATTATACCGTAAAATTAACAGTATTAAACAGTAAAATAAGCAGTAATACGCTGCCGCGCAAGCAGTAATACGCTACCGCGCTTTTTTGCAGTGTAGTTACCCCTTCTTACTGAATCTGTGTAGCTTGCGGCATTTTGAATAAATGCAGTTCTTGCAAGATGAACTTAAATACCTGACATGTGTGATATCATTCATTTCTAATTTGCATTTTTTCGCGACTAAACTAAACTAAATTTGTGGCGCTACAATTCATTTAAGATCTTAGCCTGCAGTGCCCAGTCTAGTTTTCTTGACCATTGTTCCTGAGGTGCTATCACATTTTTCCTGATTTCCCAGTCCGTAGTCCAGAATCGAACTGTGGACCTGTAGCATGGTAGCGCAACGCGCTTACCGTGACCATTAAGCTACCGGGCCTCTTTCGCGACTAGTTTCAACAATTGAAGATAATGCCTAAATTTTTGCGTTATGCTAATTTGTGTTTAGCTGGGGAAATTCAATATTTCAGCTGATTTAAAGACATTTGTGGGCCACTTCCGTCCAAACATCTTCTAAAATGCAAATTAAGCATTTTTATATTAGCATAACAATTTGTTTTTAATAATTTAGGAACAAATGTGACCATTGTCTAAACTTTTGCGTCGCGGTGTACATTAGCAAGTGATTTTAACATATTAAATTTCTCATACAACAGCATAGAAAGCATGCGCCATGCTTACGGACCTGGACGTTTTATATAAAATGTCGTGAAATTAGCTGTTCGGCGCGGGACGTTCAAACTTTGTCTAAAAAACCGGGACGTACAATCCGAATTGGAGACGATCAATGCATTATGGAAAGTTTCCTAAATCCTTTTTTAATCCTTTTTTTTTTTTTTCAAGCGGTTATAACTTTAATAAAATGTTTAAAAATCTTTAAAGATTTTATAAGAATTCTTTAAGAATAAAAATCTTTTTTTTTTTCATCTTTATTTCTTAAATTTAAAATGGCATCAGATGTCCTTGACGAACTTTTTAGTGTCGAACGTTGTTGTTTCTCAAAATAAAACAAGACATGGTGAATACAAGTTATGAAATGGCGGTCACTTTACAAAATAGAAACACAAAAAAGGAAACTGCCATTGTCTTTCCATACTCTCTCATCTTTCCATTCTTCTCCCATATTTTGATTCTTTTTTTCTTATTGTAACCATTTCCGATGACGTAGTACCGGTGACGTCAATGGACCCTCTCAAGACAGTGCGAGGAGTTTTGTATATTTTTAACCATGAGGAGGCCGTTGTGATAAATTCAGAATACAAAAGAAGAAAGGGTTTTTTTTTTTCTTTTTATAATACTCAAAAAGGTGTTCGAGTTTTTGATATTATTACGTTTTAAATATAGAACTTACATATTTTTCTTTTATTATTATTATTTTTTTCTAATCCATTTTCTTTTGAATTCCTTAATGGTTTAAAATTTGGAAAAGCCAGTACTTGGAAAGATCATATTGATTTTCTAGAAATAAATCGGTAAACTGTTGATTGAGAAATAAATGACTTATGGGATAAAAAATTACATTGAGAATATTAATTTTTCCAATGTTTAAGACGCTATGTCTATGCGGGACCTATACTTAGTTTACGAGCATATACAACTATGTGCTCTGGACACCTTATGTCGAAAAGGTGCGAATTTTTTTGTTCCATATTTAAAAAAAAAAAAAAGTTTCCAAAGGGTTTTGTACGCAGCGCAATATTTGCATAGTCAGAAAATACAAAAATAACTGAATTGTCATTTTTTTTATTACGTCTTCGGTGATAAACTGCAATTAAAACATTAGTATACTGTGGTCATTACACAAGGTTCTTTCATACCTTTCTAATACATTAATTTATAATAGCATTAATGATTATGCATATAAAGCGTAGTGCATTTCTTGGAATTTACTAGGGAGTTGTTACGCATTGGACAGTGAATTATAAGAACAGAGCAACAAACAGCACCCTGTTAGGTATAAAATTTAAAATTCAATCAACATATACATGTTTAATCATTGAACTCAAATATTAAATTTGTTGCATTTCTACGCAATAGAAAATAAGATACAACTATAATGTTCATCACAAAAAACATAGAGCTAATATTCCATAATCGCTTCCACAGCTAAAAGTTGGGCGCCAAAAATGGGCGATTCTGACAACAGTGGTTAAAAGTGTATGAGAGTTACACGAATGGAGTTAGTAATGCTGTATAAACCACTCTCACTAAATTGCATCAATTAATTATCGGGTTCACGATAGTGGACCCCATTAGGAATCTTTTCCATGTATCGGATAGCAGCGCCCCTGTTGAGTGATTAAAGTCGAAATTGAATCACCATCTATTTATGTCGAGGTATAACTGAATATGCAGTTTCATGAAACTCTATGCATTTAAGTTTTAATGTATAAGCTATCGCGGAAAATGAGAAAAACTCAGCATACCAGCGCTATTTGTTTAGTGATATACACCAAAGTCTAATCAGCATACATTTATGCCAAGGTTTAATAGAATATGTAATTTGATGAAATTCTCGGCATTAGATTTTGAGGTATGGTTATCACGGAAATCATAAAAAACGCCGCATAGCAGCGCCACCTTGTGGGCGATATACACCAAAACCTTGTCAACACTGATTTATGCCAAGGTCTAACTGAATCTGAAGTTTGATTAAATTCCGTACATTGGTTCTTGAGATACAGCGGCCACAAAATTTGTGTCACATATATACTTCAGACAGACAGACATTTTCCAAGAAAAGTCAAATCCTGTTCAGGAGATTCCAAAACACGTAAACCCACCCAAATGTGACATCATAACAAGAGTGAGGGTATCACTCGAGTGCGACAACCTGTGACATTGGGGGAGGAGGAAGGGCGGTAAACCACAAAATTTGTATGACGTAATTAATGCATGATCTCTTTGAAGGAAAAAAATTAGTGCGCGAAAAAGTTTTGCATCTCAACAATTCTCTGTCTGCCTTCACTTTTATGATACACACGAACTGAATTTTGTAATATTTTCAAGACACATGCAGGAAAAAAAGTACATTTAAAATGTGTAAAATCTGAAAAGAAATATTATTTAAAGAGAAGCAAATAAAGATTTAGCAGATTTCTTTATTTAAATATTAAAGTTATCACATAGCAGCAAAAGGGTAGTTTCTTTCATTTTTATCGTACGGTTACTTTTTGGAAGATTTAATTGAAGGATCAGACCGGTGGAAAACGATGATAGTTATCGATAGTTAAATAATAGTTATTCACCTTCCTTTCTTTTACGAATGTAAGCTTTCATCGTTCTTCCGTTTTCTCCTTTATACCACTCTTCAGCCGTGTTTTTTCAAAGGACTTTCATCGTTCTTACCCCTTTTATATTTAACTTCAACTCAACTATGTTTTTTATAAAAGATTATCTCCATTTTTGCCTCGATACAAAGTTGCCAAACGATGTCACACCTCCCAAGCTAATAGATGGCACTGTCATCTCAAATTTCACAAAATTGGACTATTGTTGTTTTCCCCCTGAACTTTCAGTTATATTAACATTAATTATATCAGTCGTAAAAAGAAAGACTGATTACTAAATATGCAAACGAAAAAAAAAAAAAAGAAGAAGAAGAAAGAAAGCAAGGTGTGAAGTTAGTCTTTTCGCACACCGCTTTTCCTCTTTTCATTAAGATGCGATCAGACCGCATTCTGCTACAAGCGGTTCGTTTGTTAGATTTTTTTATGTAGTGAGTCTTCTGTAGCACTGTAAGCGAGGAGAGGAAAGTTCCACGCAGGGGAATCCCTGATAAGTTTATCGCCTCCCATTTCTTTTGTCGATGACCACAGAAACTTTGGAAAAGAAAGACCAGATAAATAATTTATGACTTTTTGTAGCAGATTTTTGAAAATGTGGTGTTAACGTAGCCTTAGTGTGTCCTTGAGATCTGTTTCGCTGACCGAATATGTCCGGTCGGCAGAAACTCTGAAGGTGGCAGGTCTAATACAACCCCTTAAATTTCACTGCCTGCATCGGAATTTTGTGTTATTTTCTCAAAAGAGTGATATAGCCTGAAACATACTCGCACCGGCATTCCACGTGACACGCCGAATTTATTATGCGTAACCCTTATCCCCACATATCGGGTTACAATTTGAATAGCTCCGAAAACTTCCGTTCAACAGGTGTATTTAACTTAGGAAGAAGAACGTGCGCCATTGCCTCAAAAATAAGGAAAAGAAGCACACGACTTTGGAGAAAAAAAAAAAATCCTTCCATACACCTGTTGCAAACGGCACGAATTCCGATTGAATTGAGATGTTACAGGAAATGACGTTAGTCGGAAGACTATCGCCTGAATGGATATGCGCACTTTGGCGTTAAATTGCAAAATTTTTGAATATATCTTGTTTTCCTTGAAACGTTTTC